>PVKV010001999.1:9446-183476 GCA_004027835.1 Alouatta palliata | reverse complement strand
GCTCACCTCACATACCACACATACTCACCTCACATACTCACCTCACATACTCACCACACATACTCACCACACATACCTCACATACCTCACATACCACACACACTCACCACACACACTCACCACACACACTCACCACACACACTCACCACACACACTCACCTCACACACTCACCACACATACTCACCACACATACTCACCACACATACTCACCACACACACTCACCTCACACACTCACCACACACACTCACCACACATACTCACCACACATACTCACCACACATACCTTACATACTCACCTCACATACTCATCTCAGCCCAGACCATCCACACTCTCAAGCAGCAGGGGAAAAAACTAAAGCAATATCTCAGGAGCGATGCAAGTTCATTTCACCCTGGCAAGATGTTTTAAGATCGAGTCTGAAGAAAAATAAATGTCTCTAAGGCAAGAAGTCCTGATGGCCTCTCCCCGGTCCTGCAGGTGACTCGACCACAGCTCTACCACTGCTTGTAACATCTGCCCCAGGAACCTTCAACACAGTTGTAATAGGTATTTTTTGTGGTTTCCTCTGGAAAAAAATATTAAGCTCAGATATGTAGTAACTGAATTGCAAAGACATTTATTGGTTGCAGTGAACCATTTCCTCTTCGGCTCAGAACAACTTCTGTAATTATTAAATTGTTGATAGAAATCACTTTAATCAATGTGGTTTTTCAGACAAGACCCACTGTGAGGAGGCAGGCACAGATATTAGGACACGTGCGATGGGGACCCTGTGGGCCCACTGTGTATTACAGATTGAACATCTGAGCCACGTGGACTAGCTCCTCGCCACGAGGTTATATGAGGTTGGGGTCCCCCTAACATCACTAGGAATGGAGAAGCAACAGTTATTTTCCTCCCTTGGGAACAAAACCTTACTTTCACAGCATGTTCAAGGCTTTACCTGCTAAATATGTTAATTTGCTTTTTGCAAAACTATGATGATTCCAGCAATCATCTCCTGCTACGTCATCAAGACTCTCCCTAACCTTGCCCTCATTCTTCTGTTCACATTGGCAGGTGAAGTGGTTCTTGCCAATAAGTCACCCAAGGTTCCAAAATAAAAGTTTCCCACGTGTTTTTGGTAGAGAACTCTCCTAGGAAAACACAGTAGGGCTTATGGCAGTGTGGTGCAGACTCCTGCTGAGGGACAGGTGAGCACACCTGGATGTGGGCTCCTGGTCACCAGCCACCAATGGCTTCCATCCAAGGAGCTCAGGGCTCCCAGAAGGCACAGGAGCTTGCTGAGACAGCCCAGACAAAGGAAACGCAGTATAGAGCAGGAAGGGGATGAGCAGGCAGTCTTCTCGGATGGGAACGTCCACCCTCTGGCCACTAGGGAGACCTTACTAAAGAGAGGCAGGGAGGGGGAGGGGGAGGAAGGGAGGGAGGGAGAGAAAAAAGGAAAGGAAAGGGAGAGAGAGAAAGAAGGGGGAAAAGGAAGGAAGAAAAGAAAGAAGGGAGGGAGGGAGGGGAAAAGAAAGAGAAGAAAGAAACGAAAGAAAGAAAGAAAGAAAAGAGAGAGAAAGAAAGGAAGGAGAGCAAAGAAAGAAAGGAATGAGAGAGAAGAAAGAAAGAGGAAAGAAGGACGGAAGGAGAAAGAAAGGGAAAGAAGAGAGAAAAGAAAGAAAAAGAGAAAAGGCTGGTTTAGCCAAGCACAGAATCAGCTTAAACGGCTGGCTAGGGAACAGGCCTCAGGCACACAGAGAGGGACAGAAAGGTCCAGACGTGGTGGGAGAAGGCAGAGCTCATATCGAAGAGACATCTAGGAGGGGCCAACCAGACAACTGGGAGGTCAGTGCAGGACAACGTGAAGCCACGGCTTCCTTCCTGAGAGCCTACTATGTACCAGGCCCCATTCTAGATGCCCAGGATAAGGTACATGTGGCCCCCGCCTCACTGGGCTCCTATCCTAGTGTGGGGATCCACACAGTGTGAAAAGATCCTATTTCAAGGCCGGGCATCATGGCTCATGCCTGTAATCCCAGCACTTTGGGAGACCAAGATGTGTGGATCACCTGAGGTCAGGAGATTGAGACCATCCTGGTCAACATGGTGAAACCCCATCTCTACTAAAAATACAAAATTAGCCAGGTGTGGTGGTGGTCGCCTGTAATCCCAGCTACTTGGGAGGCTGAGACAAGATAATTGCTGGAACCTGGGAGGCGGAGGTTGCAGTGAGCTGAGATCGCACCATTGCACTCCAGCCTGGACAACAAGAACGAAACCCTATCTCAAAAGAAAGAAAAGAAAAGATTCCATTTCAGGTGGTGGTGGATGCTGGGGCGCTGGAGTGGGTTCCTGCTTAGTGGGGTGGTTGGGGTGGTTAGGGGCAGCCTCTCTGATGGGTAGAAGAGACTTCCCAGCACAGGGAGCAGTGACCAAGAAGAAAATCACTGGAACCAGTGGAAGATATTCCTTCCCCAGCCACTGAGTTCATGAGAAGGAGAATTCAAGGGGCTGCCATGTGACTCTTCAGGGGTGAAAGAGACCACAGCAAGCTCAGGGCTGGGCAGCCTGGAGCAGGGAGTCTTTGGCAATCAACCAATCAACAGGGCCTAGAATGCTTGACCTTCCCTGGTGGCTACGCGCTGGTCCTCAGCAGCTTAGGAGAACACCACCTGAAAAGACAAGGTGCATCTTGGCCAGCTTGGGCTGCTGTAATGAGTGCCATACATCGGTGGCTCATAGACAACAACACTTGTTTTTCACAGTCTGGGGCAGAAGTCAAAGTTCGGGGTGCTAGGGTGGCCAGGTTCTGCTGAGGGCTCTCTTCCGGGTTACAGGTGGCTGTGTTCTTCTTATATCCTCACATGGCAGAAAGAGGGCAGAGAGCGCACTAGCCTCTTCTTCTAGGGTCACTAATCCCATGGATGCGGGCCCCACCCTCATGACCTAATCGCCTCCCAAAGGCCCCAGTTTCTGATACTATCACATTGGGATGAATTTTGGGAGGATACAAACACTCGGTCAGTTGCAGGGAACTCAATTCACCCCACCCCCATTCAGCCGGCTCTAATTTCAAGCAGCTCTATTAGAAGCATTCATTTTCTGTAAAGGAACACACATCTACCTTCCAAAACCCCTACCTTTCTTTCTCGTTTTGTTCCCCGAAGCTTCAAGGGTAAGTGAAACCCCTTCTCTCTGAAGGCCCTTCAAGTAGTTACGTGTGGGTACTACTCCTCTCCACGAGCAGACGGAGGCATAGGCAAGACACATTGGATTTCAGCAGCATTTTCTCCTAACCCCAAGACCAGCATCAGAATGCTAAAGCACTGTCACCCCACTTTATGAGCTTGCTATGAAAAGTAAGCAAGATAATTTGTAGAAAATCCGTGGCCCCGTGACTGGCACGTGGACAAGCATGACAGGGCGGCTTCCTTCTCAAAGCTAAGCATCACTAGGTCCTCCAGCGATTCCTCTTGTGACATGGCTTCAAGAGCTATCATGCTCAATTGTCTTCCGATGCTCTGTTGTGACTCAGACACGCTCAGCCCAAAGCAACCCTGGAGGAGGAAGAAGGCAGCCAGGAGCGGGTGCACCCTCACTCTCCAGTGGGGCAGCTTCTGATGGGGTCGGGGCCAGAGCATTAGCCAGACAGACTGTCTCACGGAGGGAGCCAGCAACATGTGACTGTCTCTCTCTCTCTCCCCCTGTCTTTTCACACATACAAACACACGCCATGACATTTGCCCTTTTCTAACTTTCTGTCCGCTGTCTGTTTCCTAGGACCCCACGATTACAAGCAATAATTAAACGAACCTCATCTTCCGCAGGTCCAGCCAAGATGAACGCGTGGCCTCTGTCGTGGTGGCCTTGCCTGCTCGGGGTTAGCTCACCGCCGTATCTGTTCCACCCTGCGTGGAAAAACCAACATGGCACGGGAGACGAGGCCCACCACTTTCTTTATTTCATGGTATCTTCACACAACCTGCACCCCAAAAGATGATTTCTTCCTTTCTCATCTTGCTGTTCCTAACAGAGTTGTAAAAGTTCGCCGTATTCATGGTTCTTGAGTTAAAGTGTACATTGTTAAGTCTAAGTTCCCAGCTACGCAGAACTAGGCAGGGCCATTTCTAAGGCAAGGTTAGAAGTCCAGGGAAACACTTAAGAAGGAAGTCAGAGAAGACAGACGTCCGCCCACCCCCCGACACACACACACACACACACACACACAAGTAGTCTTCATTGCCAATGGAGGTCAGCAATGCGGAGCAGCGTTTTGATGGATTTCCTGGGAACTTGAAATGCTCTCCCTGCTCGTCATTTCTGTGAAACCCTGTCCATTCCCTGTAGTTACCAACAGTAACAAGCCTAAAAAAAGAAAATATGGCAAAGGGCTCATGGGATGTGTTTTGGGGGCGGCAGAGACGTTTCTTATCTCTTTGCTCTTCTGTGACGTCAGGAGAGAGACTCTTGAAAAAAGCAGATAAAGAAATGCCAGAAAGAAAGGCAACTTCAGCCAGCAAGGTGGCTCATGCCTGTAATCCCAGCACTCTGGGAGGCCGAGGTGGGCAGATCACGATGTCAGGAGTTCGAGACCAGCCTGGTCAACACGGTGAAATCTTATCTCTACTAAAATACAAAAATTAGCCAGGCGTGGTGGCGCATGCCTCTAGTCCCAGCTACTCAGGAGGCCGAGGCAGGAAAATCGCTTGAACCTGGGAGCTGGAGTTTGCAGTGAGCCGAGATCGCGCCACTGCACTCTAGCCTGGGCAACAGAGTGAGATTTTGTCTCAAAAAAAAAAAAAAAAAAAAAAGAAGAAGAAGAAAAAGGCAACTCCCTACACCCTCTGGGAGAAAAACAGAGCAAGGAAATGTGGAAACAGCTTGGGAAAGACTGTCCCTAGGGAACTCACCTGCAGGAAAGCCACTCTCCTTTTGATGGTAAGTCATCAAAACTTCCCAATAGATTTAGTTGTGTGCTGAGTGTATTTTGGATTACGCAGAGCTATGTTACAGCACTTTTTCCATCATAGTTCAGTCTTTCAAGAAAGCTAACCCTCACTTCCCATAGCCAGAATTAATTCCCAATGGGGATTTTTCAACAAAAGCAGCAGGATTTCTCACTGCCACTCTCAGGCAGTTCTCACCTTTCCTTCCCTGCCTGTCAACATTGGCTTAACAACCTACTGCACGTTTCCCCCTCATCGGATAGTAGTAATAGCAGCAACACCAGTGATACTAGCGAACACTGACCGAGGAGTTCATGCGTGCTAGGTGCTGTCTTAACGAGCACCACACATCTGAGTTCGTTATGCCTCTCCACATCTCTGAGGAAGGGACTTCTCCCCATTCTGTGGATGAGGAAACAGGCTTACAGTCACACAGCTGGTTAGCAGGGGAGCCGGCACGTGCTTGCAGGCGGTGACTCCAGAGCTCCCGACCCTGGAAACCCACACACGCCTGCACACTGAGCCTCCTCCACTGAGCACGGACTTCAGGCTGGGCTCGCTGCTTTCGCAAGTGCCCCCGTCCCCTTCCACCCTGCCCCAACACAGCCCGGTGGCTTGCAAAACATTTGACACCGCACCCCAGGCCCTTTCTTAAGTGAGGAAGCCCCAAGCCTGCATTAACAGATAAAATGGAGATTCCCTGGATGAATCAGGAGGAGGAGCGAGGACCCCGCCCCCCCCCCCACCCCAGCCCCTCCGCAGGGAACCTTAGGGCTTCTGCGGAACGCAGCTGGAAAACCCCTGGACCAGACTAGCGTTGATCTCCCTCCACCAGGAAAACTGCCATCTCCAAGGCTGCCCTCCAATGTGCTTCCAAAACTCCAGAGCCTCCTGTTGCTTCTAGGACAAATGTGAAATTCTGCGCAGGGACTTCCAGGTTTCCCAAAGCCCATCTTCCCAGTCTTCCCCTCCAGATCCTCGTTCCATCATGCGGCCTCGCCTCTGTGCCGCCTGAAAGCAGGCAGCATTCTTCGAACTATTTGGGAGGGCCTCTTCTTTCCCCTACCAGCCTTAGAAACGGAACTGAGAGCCGCCTCTCTGCAAGGCCTCCCGAAGGCTCTGGGGGGCTGCTTGTCCTAGGATCGGGATTGAGTTTAGCATTCACTCCTGCCCTGCTGTGTCGTTAGCATACAGACCTCACTGCCAAAACACAGACAAAAACAGCAAGGGCTTCACCAAGATGGAAGTTTATTTCTCTCGCAACAATTGTCTGAGCATGTGCAGCCCCAGAGGCAGCCCCAGGGTGTGGGGACCCAGGCTCCCTCCAAGTCAGGCTCTGCTGCACTCACTACTGATCTGGTACTCACAGGGGACTATGGCTTAGCCCCCCACCCCCTAGCATCTGACCTAGCATCTGAGTGCTACCAGCTAGAAGGGGGAAAGTGAAGGGGAGGGCAGAATCTTTTCTTTTCTTTCCTTTTTTTTTTTTTTTTTTTTTTTTGAAACAGAGTCTCGCCCAGACTGGAGTGCAGTGGCGCGATCTCAGCTCACTGCAACCTCTGCCTCCTGGGTTCAAACAATTCTCCTGCCTCAGCCTCCTAAGTAGCTGGGATTACAGGCACGCGCCACCACACCCAGCTAATTTTTGTATTTTTAGTAGAGACGGGATTTCACTATGTTGGCCAGGATGGTCTCGATCTCCTGACATTGTGATCAGGCCGCCTCGGCCTCCCAAAGTGCTGGGATTACAGGCGTGAGCCACCACGCCCCGTGAGAACCTTTTCTTTTCAAGATCATCCTCCACTCCTAATCAGATCCCAGGGGCAAAATGGAATATTTCAAGAGAAAAGGAGAAAGGAACATTTTCTCTCATGTCTCATAAACTCCTGGAAGAAAGGAACCTTCTTCTACACACTGTACCCGCCTCCATGCCTATTTAACCTCAGGATCTTTCTACATCCTTGAATGTCATCCACAAATATTAAAGAATGAATAATAGATATACAAATTAATAAATAAGAAAACAGATACGGGGACATTTTTGGAAATAAGACAATATTGGATTGCTTTACATCCGTGCTGAATTTAAAGTTTTCAACTACTGGGTTCTAAATGTAAGGTTTTTATGTACTTACTTTTAGAAAACTTACCCCGAGAGAGAAAATCTGAATGGGTGAGACACTTACACACACACACACACACACACACACACACACACAGCTCCAACTTATTCAAACACAGAATCTGGGAAACTGTTTTATTTCTCCTCATGCTGTTTTCCTAAGACAGCCAACACAAAATTAGTAAAAGGTTTGGAAAGCTGATATTGAAAACATAAAAGCATAATCATACAACTACCTTTCAGCTACTGATCTGTGACAGCAACATCTCAGGTCCTTCACCAAGAACTTTGCCAAATGGTGGGAATTCTGGCAATGTTTGACTCGGGTGATGTTACTGTATGAGTATGAGGTTTGCCCCAAAAGAGAATTTATTTTTAAATATGTATTAAAGAAACTATCTTATATCCTTTTCTTTTAGGAAATATATGGATTTATGTATTGATTCATTCACATCTACATGTATTAGTTATCACAAATACCAGCAAAAGTTTCAAGAAGCTTTAAGGTAGTAACTACAATTACCCTATTTGCCAATTGCAATATATATATATATATTTTTTTTTTTTTTTTTTTTTTTTTTTGGAGACAGAGTCTCACTCTGTTACTCAGGCTGGAGTGCAGTGGCACAATCTCAGCTCACTGCAACCTCTGCCTCCCAGGTTCAAGCAATTCTCCTGCCTCAGCCTCTTGAGTAGCTGGGATTACAGGCACGTGTCATCACACCAGCTAATTTTTTATGTTTTTGGTAGAGATGGGGTTTCATTATATTGGCCAGGCTGGTCTTGAACTCCAGACCTCAAGTGATCCTCCCACCTCGGCCTCCCAGAGTGCTGGGATTACAGGAATGAGCCCACCGTGCCCGGTCCAGTTGCAAAATATTTTATCAGTTCTGACTTTCTTAGCCTTGAATGAAGCCTGAGAAATAATAACAATAATAATAAAAGCAGCTTCCCTACTGCAGCTACCCTGGACCAGACATTGTATGAACTGCCCCATGAAGATTCTTTCAATCCTGTAATAATTCTATAGATATGAAACCAAGGCGCAGAGACATGGGGTAATCATTCAGAGTCTTTCAGAACTGCATTCAGATCGAGCCGATTTATTTCCAAAGAACTTTTCCTTTTCAAATACAGAGAAGTCAGGTTAATAGCTGGCACTCTTCTGTTACCTGTAGGCTTGAGATGGAGCTCTATGCAGCCATTCACAAAACGTATGCACAGCTTACAACATGACAAAAGGGATTACTATGAGTGTGTCCACGATTCCCCATGGATCAGTGCACGCTGAAAGGTCCCCTGTCAAATGGGAGCCTCAGGAGACTCTGAGCACCTAAGGAGGGCACAGGCACACCCCCCAAGCCCCTGGACAGGGTGGGACAAGACAGCATACTACTGAGGACCCAATGTTTGTGTCCCCTCAAAATCCATATGTCAGATCCTAACTGCAAGGTGATGTTATTTGGAGGTGGGGCCTTTTGGAGGTGATTAGGTCATGGGGCTGGAACCCTCACAAATGGAATTAGTGCCTTTATAAAAGAGGCCCCATGGAGTTTCCTCACCCCTTCAGCCATATGAGGACACCGTGAGAATACTGCCATCTATGAACCAGAAAATGGGCCCTCACCAGACACCAGATCTTGAACTTCCCAGCCTCCAGAATGATGAGAAATAAATTTCTGTTGTTTCTAAGCCGCCCAGTCTGGTGTTCTGTTCTGACAGCGAGAACAGACCCCACTCAGACACAGAAGGAGGAGGCTCCCTCAGAGGAGGCCCTCTCCGTCCTCCCACTTCTGCCATGGTGGCCTCCCCTCACCTGCACCGCCCCCGCTCCATGAGGCATCCCCACATCGGGACAGGGTTCTTGCCGCTGGAGTCTGGGCCAGTGGCATAGCCTGAGTAAAGGCCATGCCCTCTCTCCCTGGCCGGCCATCGGGCAGCCTGCGTCCCACAGGGAAGACTGCAGAGCCCTCCTGCTCGGGCCAAGGCAGGCTGCTCCTCAAGGTCCGCAGACCTCAGCCTAGACTCAGCCATGCGCAGCAGGAGGCAGCAGTGGGCCAGCTCCTGCAGTTCTTCCGGGTCCCTCGAGTAAAAAGTGGGGATTTTCACTTCCCTTCCCTTTAGAAAGCAGTCCAGTTTTCCTTCACAGCAACTGGCTGGCAGAGACTGGCTCAAAATCACAGTTGCATGAAAATGTAGGATTTAACTCTCCCCTGATGCTGAATTCACAGAGCGGTACACACTACCCGGTCAGCTCATCCCAAATAGATGCAGAGGGCTCGTGTCTGCAAAGCTTTCCTTAGGGGAATGGACTCTTGCACAGGCCTCCTGAGCAATGCTGGGTCTCCCACGTGAACCCTGCCTTTAAGTCTTCCTCAAGAAACGTCTCTGTCTCTTTGCTCTAGCCCAGGACTGCTCGATAGGGCATGACTGACATTTTAGCGCAAGTAATTCTTCATTGTGGGGGCTGCCTTACGTGTTGGACGATGTCTTGCAACACCCTGGAATCTATCCACCAGATGCCTCCCTGTTGTGACAACCCAAAATGCCTCCACACGTGTCACGTGTCTCCTGGGGGCAAAGTCTCCCCCAGCGAGAACCACGGGTGCACCTGAAGTGCACTTGGCTAAGAACTGAGAAAGCTGAGAGGGTAGAAAGTCCTCTTTCTCCTCCAGAGGCTGCGCACCCAGCTAGAAGAATCCCAAGTCAACATGCTAATCACAAAGGCAAATATTCCACTAATTGCAAGACGGCGAGAGATGTCCTGAGACGGCATGTAATTAATAGAACCTTTCAAACTTTTCTAATACTTGTAATATTTTATTTTATTGAAATTATTTAACTATCTGTCTTCCTTAATTTCAAATGGAAGCTCCATGAGCGTAGACATCGACTCTTTTTGTTGACCCTGGGAGCGCCCGTGCCCAGCACCATGTCTGACACATAGGAGGCGGTCAGCACATGTCACACATCAGCCTGGTACTGGGTCAGACCAACCACGAGAAGGACAGCATTAAGGAAGCCCCTGTCCAGGTGGCTTCTGGCATTCACTGGGAACCAGTTGGCTGGGGCAACCTGGATATTTGACTCTTCTTAGTGTTTTTAATTAAAAAAAAAAACTAGGTTCAGGCCAGGTGTAGCAGCTCATCCTTGTAATCCCTACACATTGAGAGGCTGAGGCAGGAGGATCACTTGAGCCCAGGAGCTGGAGGCTGCAGTGAGCTATGATCACACCACTGCACTCCAGTCTGGGCAACAGAGCAAGAAAACCCTGTCTCTTAAAAACAAAACAAACCTCACAAAACCTCTTGGTTTAAAGGCAGAGTGTGGGTGTAAGAGAGAGTACAGGTGTGTATGAGGAAGCAAGATGAAGGAAATTTGTGGAGAGGGAAGATTCTGGAAGAGTCTCAGAAGAGCTGTTTTCCATAACCCACAGCCCTTCCCTCCCTCCATCCCCAATCTTGTCTCTGAGTTTAATTCCCCTCTGGAAGGCAAGAAGATGGCAAAACAGAGGTGCAAACCAGGGCTCTTGGGGGATAGAGGGGCTATGTAGGGCCAAGCAGAGATGAATTTGTAGGAAGGAACAAGAGGAAAACACCAACCCATATCTATGGCTCGCCTCTGGCTTTCATCACCTGTTTTTTTGTGAACACAGATTGAGCGCCTGCTGTGTGCTAGATAGGCCCCTGCTTCTGGGGACCCCACAGCACACACAAGAGGTAAAAGCAGGCTCCTGCAAGCCTGTGGTCCAGCTTGCATGCACAAGCCTGCGTGTGTGCATGGCGACTCCCAAGGACTTGCGCACGCAGATGGCTGGGCCTCCTCCCACAGCATGTGATTCTGCGGGTCTGGGTCAAGGCCTGAGAATCTGCATTTCTAACAAGGCTCCAGGTGAGGCTGATGCTGCCGGTCTGCAGACCACCCTTTGAGTAGCCCTAGACTCAAGCCCACATGCAAAAGACACAAGTGAGCCATTCGTTGTCAAGTGTTTTGGTCAGTAGGTGGGCCAGGAAGAGAACCCCACAAAGCATCTGAAGAAACAAGACGAAGAGCCCAGGCTCCTCACTAACAAGGGGGACGGGTGTAGGGGAGCAAGGAGATTGTGGGTCTCTTCTGTTTCCTGGAATTTCTAGGGAAGGCCCTGGTCACAGCCTCCACAGGGACAGCCCAGCTGCCTGGAATGGCCAAGCGCTGACCTCTGGCCACCCGGCACCCTTGCCAGTGCCGGGGAGAAGGGCGCGTCGCGGTGGGTGGCATCGGGTGGCTCCTTTCTGTTGGTGGCCCCTTCCCGGTTGGGACCAGGCTTGTGGGAGGGAGGGGAGCCTTCACAGCCAGCCTAGCCTCTGACCAGTTTATTTACTTAAACAACAAACATCCCTCTTGCCTGGGGCCGGCCCAGGGCAGTTCCTGAATGGGAAGAGACACTGTCTTCACAGAGGCCCACCCACGTCGCCAGGCGGGTTTCAGGGCCCGGCCTCCCTGCGAGGAAATCACAGGCTGTGTCGGGAGCCCAGGGCTGCCCAGGAATGCATGTGGTGCCAGCAGCCGCCACCCAGGGCCGGCTCAGCGGCCTCCTCCCTCCTCTCCTTTCTCTCCCAGCTTTAAATCTCCCTTTATTTTGCCTTCTGAGATTTTATTCTTCTCATCTGCAATGGTGGTAAAGAAAAGCAGATAATAATAAAAAAAAAAAAAAGAAAAAAAAATTTTAAGCTTTCTCCCTCAAAAGGGAAAGAAAAAGCTTTGAATAAACAGTGTCACCGAAAAGGCAAACAAACAAGGCTGTTTCTGAAAGAACCAGATGGATTTCCAAACGGCCCTTCCGATCCAACCCACCAGGCTGAACCAGGGCTCAGCCTGAGGGCGTGGGGGGTGCCCGGGCGGTAATTTAGGGCCGGATTCTAAACGCTGTAGGTCACCCTGTGAACACGCAGGCCATTCTGAAAACCTCAAGCCCCAGTGAATTGCAGTAAAATTAAACAAGCCCCATATTACCTTCAATTTTTGTCAACATGTTCTATATCATTACTTCTTTCTGACAGTTGACCGATGTGTTGAATAAAGAGTTGCTGACCGTGTTTGTTTTATGATTGCGAAGTTGGGTGTTTGTTTCTGTTTTTCATTTTTCTGAAGCTCTCCAGGACTTAGCTAAACGGCCATGTGCAGTTAGATGGGTCACTTTGGCCTTTCTCCTTGCCGACTTAATGTGTGCTTTATTCAATAAATCAACCATGTTTTTCAAAATGATATCTGACTGATATCCAAATTCCTCTAACAATTTCCAAACAGCAGGATGATACATGCCGTACACAGATGAAAGAGGAAAACATTTGTCTTCAAAACCATTTTTTCTATTCTCTAAGGATAAATTCTATTTTTTAAAACAGACTATTTTTAGAGCAGTCTTAGGCTCACAGCAAAACTAAGCAGAAGCCACGGAGATTCCGCATAGCCCCTATGCCCGCAAGCAAGCACAGCTCCCACGTTATCTACGGCCCCCAGATGGGGGCACTCGTCACAGCTGATGAACCTGCCCTGACACGTCGTCACCACCTGGAGTCCAGAGCTGACGCTAAGGGTCACTCTGGTTGGTGCACATGCTGTGGGTTTGGACAGATGTGCAATGACACAGATCCACCATTACAGAACCACGCAGCGTAGTTTCACCGCCCTAAATTTCCTTTGTGCTCCACCTAGGTAAATCCTGTTTTTCAAATGGAATCAGGTTCAGCATATTAAGTCTCTCCTATTTGACGTTTATATGCCACTTATCTATTGGAAGAAAAAAGTCTTTCTTGTCAAATCTTCAAGTTAGAAAGCTATGAAGAAGGGTGGGAGCTGCCCAACTGATAGAACTCCTGCTGTTGAAATGTCCCAGCAGGAGAGGCTGGGACCACCCAGGTCCCAGTTCTCAGGGGAGGCTCAGGCCCCATCCCCTGCTGGTCCAGGAGATACATCTGATTCTAGGAAGGAAGGCCTGGAGTCTTCCGTGCTGAGCGTGACGGCGGACACTTGAAATGCCTTCCATGCGGTGGACGTCTCGGGGTTAACCTCAGAGCCCCTCTGGCAGCATATTTTGACCAATGACCCCAGATAGATGGAGCGGGAGGCAGAACCCAGGAGGGAAAAGGGTTGGAGGCCAGCGGTAACCTCCACCTACTTTGGAGAAGCCTCCAGACCCCATTCTCCTTACACTCAAGTGAAATAGGTCAAACAAAACATGTCCCCATGGCCAATCACAATATGTTACCTAAAGGGTACTTAGGTAACTGGAAGGCAGGACTTCTGGGTGACGTATCGGCTCCATCTCCACCACCGTTTACCAGAACGTTGCTTTACCTCTCCAAGCCTTGGAGTCTTGCGACAGAAGGAAATTGTCATAAGACACAGTCTGTGGAGATTAAGGAAATCAGGTCTCAAAAGGGTCCCTCATGCAATGTACATTTTATTTTAATGAATGTTTATAAAGCAATCCAATTCCTTTATTGTTTCTTTTCTAGAAAAGTAACCAGGTATATAAAATAAAATTGGAGGAGTGCCTAAGGATAGAGACTACTCATCTGATTTTAAATTTTTCCGGGTAAAATAAGAAGGAAAGGGGGGAAGGAGAAGGAGTAAAAACAAACCCACAACAGGTTACGTGTTTTTTGATGGCACTGATAGAAGTTTTCACTACACCCTTGGTTTTCAGGTGGAAGTAGGACCATGGAGTATTATTTTCTAGTATCAAAACTCCAATGCAGATTGTAGTTATGAACCAGGGGAAAAGGAAACTATCTTCATCAAGGATTTTAAACTCGTTCACAGCAAAATTATAATACTACATCATGGCTAAACAATTCCAGAATTTCCTAATAGATGGCCTAGTTTCGGAGGACATGGTGACATTTCATCAAAACATAAATTCATCCTTTCCTAACTATGGCCTGCTTTTCATTGGTTGGCAAAGTTAAAGTTTTTTTGTTTTTTTAGCAACAGCGTGTCAGGCACATTTTATGATCCTTACTGCACAGGAACAGGGCCACAGAGGCCATGGCCAGAGTTGTGTTCATTTGTTCCTAGTCTATGCCTATAACAGTCATTCTCCATCTTTTAGGTCGTGGTGGGCTTGTCAGAGACATATGCAGGGCCAATCTCCAGAGCTTCTAGCTCAGCAGGGCTGGGGCTGGCCTGAGAGTTTGCATTTCTCATAGGTTTCGGGGTGATACCTTAACTACTGGTCTGGAGACCACATTTGAAATCCACTGGCCAAGAATAAGACTTGGAGTATTCCTCAGTAAATATGTTGGTTAAATGAAAAGGCAGTGTCTTGGGTTCTGTTTCTGCCGGTAAAGGATGGAGAGGGCCATGTGCTTTGGATTGCACTGCAGTGTTTCTGGAGCTCGGGAAGAATCTTAAGGGTCAGTGGTCCCCACCACAGCTGAGAGTGGAGTGTTTCTTAAGGCCAGGTTTTATTCACTGATACTATCTGCTCAATGCCTACAAGAAGAGCAGTGGCACCCAGGAACTTTCACTTCACGCTGCCTGCCCCTGTCCCCACGCTAGTTGACCCTAAGTACTTACCTAGAATCAACCTTCCTGCTGTTCCATTTCCACAACCAAGAACTACTTTCATAACAAGTCCTTGTGGGTCTTTACGACCTACCTTGCGTTTATTTCTGCTGTCAGGAACGTTTACTTGGCTGTTGTATTCTAAGGATGAAGGGACTGACACCGTCAATAGAGATTCTGAGACTTATCCAAAGCTATCCTAAGAACTGGGGGCCCCCAAGCCTGCAGTGGAGTTTCCCCTTCTCCACAGCCCATAGCCCTCCTCTCAGCTGGCCTGCTGCCCACCAGTGACACACAGGCTTGGGTACCCGGTGAGTACGGCTCAGCAGCCTACTTTTCTGATGGTCCACACAGTGCCTCATTCAGGTCTAGGGGTAGTAGGGACCTCACCATAAGACTCCTCTGGGCATCAAGATGGAGGCACCACATCTCAGCCTGCTGAGGCAAGAATAGAGTGGAATCATTTCTCAAGACATGTTTGTATTAAGCCTATTCACCTGAATCACTGGGCCCCAGCAGTGAGGAAACAACAGCACTGAACTGTTGATTTTCCAAGCCCCCCCCTCCCCACGCAGCAAAGGGCACTCAGCAGAGGCTCAATACAGGAGTATTTTCCTGGCTGACGGCTGTGTTTGAGTGTCCCCTTCAAACCCAAGTTGAATCAGGTTTTGCCTTTCAAGGACCAAATGTTTGAAATTCTAAAAGGAGCCTGAAAGCCTTGATGATAAGGAAAGACAAGTGTGTGTCGGTTTGGTAGGAAAAGGAGAAAAAGAAAAATGACATTAGATTAAGCCATTTAAAATGACCATTTTCGTAGGTCAAAAGTGGTTCACTATTGACCATTTCACAAGGGAAACATTCACTTCTTACCTACCAGCACATGCAACCTCCCTTTCCCCCAGGGTCTGGGTGGTTTTACTTCTCACTTTCCTTTCTGCCCGGGGACCATTCATTCCTCCAGGGAATAAAAACAGGAACTGCAAAGATGCTTCATCAAACAACGCTTGGAGCGTAAGTAAGAAACACGTGCTAACTCCCGGCACCTTTTGGTTTCCTTTTTCCTTTGACCTCTGAAACAGCCATGGCTGCAGGCAGGTCCCTCTTCAAGCAGCAGATAATCTGCACCTCTGTGAAGATAAGCCACACAAAACCAGGCACCGGCTGAGGCGGGAAAAGCATCCCGCATGGAAGAAAACCTAACACTTTCATATTTGGTGAATAAATACACAGCATCGGAGAATTTGAAATTCTACAACTGTGACTGTAACAGAGTCACAAGATGAAGGGTTGTAAAACACGGGATTGGGATATTTACGGCACTGCTCTTCTTAGGTAGCCCAAGAAGTCAGAGACTATTCCATGACCAGTGGGGCCTTTGGGAATTCATTTCACTTCTCTGAGCCTCAGATCTCCCTTCAGTCAAAGGAAGGGACTGGACTCAGGTTATCTAGGGCTGACCCTGCCCACCATTCATTTGCACTACATACAATCTTATAAAATAAGTAACTTACTACTTTTCTAGAGCTATACCATGACTTTCCCAAAAGACTACTATTAAATAAAGAGAGGATGGATGAGTGGTGGACAATCAGGCCATCAATGACTTTCAACATGTAACATCTATTGCTTTGAAATAATCCCGGCTGTGATGAAGGAATCCTCCTATATTTTCAGTCTAACGCAGGGGTTATCCCAGAGGAGCAGAGGCAAAAGTTCCAGTTATGGTGACAAATTTGCCTCCATCACACATTTCCAGCATTTGTCTGTTTTAAGGATGGTCTGTTCAACTCAATGAAGCAGAAGACATTGGGTAACAGAGCAGAAATAGCTGCCTGCAGCTGACTGAATGAACTGACGCTAATGATCAATGTATACATTATGGGGCTGGGGCAGTGACTCACACCCGTAATTCCAACACTTTGAGAAGCTGAGGCAGGAAGATCACTTGAGCCAAGGAGTTCGAGACCAGACTGGGCAACATAGTGAGACCCTGTCCCTACAAAATGTATTTTAAAATTAGGTGGGCATGCTGCTATGTGCCTGTGAGGCTGAGGTGGGAGAATGGCTTGAGCACAGGAGTTCGAGGCTGCAGTGAGCTATGATCATGCCACTGTACTCCAGCCTGGGAGACAGGCTGAAACCCCATTTTAAAAAGCAAACACACTTTGGGAGGCCGAGGCGGGCGGATCATGAGGTCAAGAGATTGAGACCATCCTGGCCAACATGATGAAACCTCATCTCTACTAAAAATACAAAAATTAGCTGGGCGTGGTGGCGCGCGTCTGTAGTCCCAGCTACTCAGGAGGCTGAGGCAGGAGAATTGCTTGAACCCGGGAGGTGGAGGTTACAGTGAGCCGAGATTGCGCCACTGCACTCCAGCCTGGTGCCTGGCAACAGAGCAAGACTCTGTCTCAAAAAAAAAGCATACATTCTGAAACAAGTTTTCTTTCAAACTGTAGTAACATCAGCTTTAGATACAAAGGGCATCACTTATTCCTGGCAACTGAAAGCAAGCACATCACACCCAAAGCTGCTCAGATGTTGAGGTTACGATGTGACCAAAACGACACCCGAGTCGCAGCTCCAGGCCCTGCACACTCCACAGGCTAAGGCCAGGTCCGCTCTCTTCACCACTGCCTCGCTAGTGCCTGCACAGAATGGGCCCTCGATGTTGATGTATTGAACGAATCAATGAATCACCGACTTACAAGATTGTGCACATGAGTCTCCGATGCTTTCGAAACAAGATAACCCGGGTGGTGAGCAGAATTGAAATCTTTCTTAGCTATGGGAAGAAAATTCAATTTACAGTTAAATGACACATCGATTCCTTCTATCCCATCTTCAGACTAAACTTTGAAATTTATCCAATGCCTCAAAGTAGATCCTGTATTTGAAATACAATTATAAGTCGTTTTGAAAAAGAATCACTAATCTTCACTTTCATTTTTCACCACTTTGAATACCACTTCAATAGGCAAATAATGAAGTTAGTGATAAATGTGAGAAGGAAAACTTTTGTATAGCTATTTAGGATCCTTTCACTGCAGACTAAAATGTCTGTTTTTAATACGGAGTACTGATAAGTGGGATTTTTCTAATTCTAAGCTCTTTAACAGAAAACAACTGAGAGCAGAAGACTCTAATCTTGCTGTACTGAAGACTGGGAGGGAAAAAAGAAACATTCTCATTGCTAGATGTCCAAAGGGAAGGCAAAATACGAGAGAAGTTGTCGAGTGCAGCCACAGTTTCTCCTGCTTAGAAAACAAGGCTATCTAAGGAAACAAAAGGTATGTAGCTAATTCTGCCCATGAAAGAGAGGGAACCCTTGTAATTCTTGGAATTTAGAGATAACTAATCAATTCTTTTCCGGAATTAGCAGAAAGCAGTCAGAGAAAGATTATCCAAAGACATTTGAAGATCACAGGAAACTTTAAAGTCTAAAGAGCTGCAGCTTTGCAGAGCTGTAGTATTACATGTGAAAGAACCAAACATTCTTTATTTAAAACAACATAGGAAAATGTAGGGGGAAGGCAGTAACTGTCAAATCTAATTTGAGATTTGCACGAAAGTGCTTATATTCCTTTAAGTCTTGCTCTGAAATACATTACGTTTTAAAATCAAAGGGTTATAAACATTCTTTTAAATATCAATATTAGGAGGCATTATGCTTTTGGTTTTAATAAGTTATATTTCAAGGGGAAAAAAACAGCTTAACTAAATAGGAAAATGGTCCCTATCCTTTTTATCTCAGTCAGTCACAACTATGGGAAGCCCCCTCTTTGGTCCACAGAGCTCGATTCAGGAATTCCCATCCTTAAGTAACACAGGCATCAACACACCCAAGAAATAAAGGTTTCCCATGAGCATCTCAGAAGCCTAGCAATGATGAGGCATGCCTCCAGCAGTGTGAACATTTGACATTTCCTAGCTAAACTCTTACTCTTCCTGGCTAAGCAGGTGAGTCACTATTCTCAAGACAAGGATAAAATGCAATTCAAGTGAACATCTACTGAGTTTCCAGTTTTAAGATTTGCGTAATATTTACTGAATGTCTACTGTACACAGAGGACTGTGCAAAACATTTCCAGGGACAGGAAGATGATAAAAACATAGCTCTTGCTCTTCTGGGAACTTATCAGCTACCAGAGAAGAAAAAATGTGTGCACAAATAACATCAAACTGTGTCAGTATGTTCCTTAAGGGAGGTGCAGAGTTCAGAAGGTAGCTCATAGATGGAGGTTCAGCGGTGATACGTGGAGCCGCTGTCATTTAAGCCAGAGCTTGACGAGTAGGAAGGCATTTAGGGGAAGGGGCGATGACATGACGCCATGGAGTTTATGGTTAAAGCTGGAAATCACAAACTGGCAGCCCGTGGCCAAATACAGCGGATGTGTTTTGTTTGGACACAGCAATGTTTTTAAAAAATTTGAATCGGTCACCAGCATCTTAAAATTGAGATTTCACGTAACATTCTGGACCTTGCAGCTTCTCTTTAAAAACTCAGCTGTTGACACTGGGTGCACATCCCCACATCATCCTAAGAGCCAGCTGGAGCTCCACAGCAGCTGCTGGCCTAAGACAGAGCACGCAGCTCACCAGGGCACAGTGATCCCCACCTGCCTCGGCCTGGTGAGTGTCCTGAGTCTCCTGTGGGAGGCGGCCTTGTGACTCCTGATTTAAAGTCTGAGGGTGAGTCAGACCAATGCTGGTAAAAGTTTAACAGCAGACACTCTTCTGAGAAAAAAAAAAAAAAAAAAAAAGTGAAGACCTGATTGAAGCATTTGCCAATTTCTGTGGTATAAATACTCTGACCATGGCCAATTTCAAGCTCCCAACGTTAGGTCACGGAAACTGGAGTTGGGGAAGAGATTCGGGCAATTGACTCTCACAGGCTGCTGAAAGCCAACCCCAGCATGTTGCTCCGTCACATAGACCTGAGTGCACGTGCAGACCCCCTAAGGAAGTTTCCTACCTCCAGATGCCAGCGTCCTCCTGTGCTAACAAGGAATAATCGTTGCCTGCCTCCTAGTGCTATTGTGGGGTTTAAATAATTTCCAGTTCATCAGCTCACCGTTCAAGTAGCCTCCCATTTCGTCCTTGCCCTGAGGTCTTTGTCAATGCTGCATTTTCTTAAAGTTTAGATTTATTTTCCACATGTTTCTATTATTTCTAAATAAAGTCTTGTTTCTGCCCTATACAGGGCTATGATGTAGGCATTCCAGGCAGCCTGCCACCTGTGTTCCTCCAGTGTGACATCTCTGGGCATTGCCTCTGCACACTGTTTCACAGAGTGCTCGATTTCCACTGCAGTTAGAAGTTTTTCATGAGAAATCACCTTGGGAAGGAGGTTTCCAGCAGCATCGTTGCCTTCACTACGACACATTGCAGGCATGCAGGTCTAACCCACGCCTTACATTAATTTACCAGCTTGGGCTTCCCATGGTGCCTGAGCAGGGTGGGCCCCCAATGGCAGGAGGGCAGCCTCTGCTTTCCATATTTTCAGGAGGCTCTTCTTCGTCCGCAACCCTGAATAGGCAATGCTTCTTTGCCTGAGCCGGGGAGCGGACAATTCTTACAGACCCTGACTCTGTGCAGGCCCCCTTCCAGCTCCCCAACGGCCTGGCCCTAAGGCCCTTGCCCCACGGTGCCCCCTTGGCTCCAACACTCTCCCTGACTCTGGGTCCACTCCTGCCTACCATGCTGGCTTTGCTTGGGGGACCTGGGGATTCCCTTTCTGACTTTTGAGTGCACCATAAATTTGGGGGTTAAAATTGTCACATTTGGGCAGCAGGAGGGGACTGGAAGTCTGTGAGGAATGAGTACAGCTCCTGGCACGTAGCGGGGCTCCACAAACAGGGGACTGTCCTCGGAGAGCAGGAAAGGGCATACATAGCACGGACTGTTTACAGGGATGCGGGGCCATGCTGGGCCACAGGGGAACAGACAGAAGAGGTGGGTGCCATCCAGGCCATGGGATGGAAGGAGGCCGTGCTTGGGAGTTTGGAAGATGGCCTCAGACAAGGGGCACATTGAGGAGTTCTGAGCGGAAGACTCCATGCAGAAGTTCTGCCTTTGGAATTTGATTCTGGAAGCAGAAGCAGAAGGTTAATTAGGAGCCTGGTGCCACAGTAAAAGGAAGAGTCTGGGTTAGGGGGCTCGGTGTGGGGTGAAAACAAGAGGAGACGCAGGAAGCACTGCTGGGTGAAATCCGCGGCTCCCGGGCCCCGTTAGGTGTGAGTGAGAGGCAGGACACCAAAGGCACCCACCACTGGACTGTCGACAGGACCACAGAGACAGAATATCCAGAAGGCAGCAAGCTGAGGAGGTATTTAATCGTATTTTGGCTGAAGTCGGATCACTAGAAGAAAACAGGAGTTGAGGCCAGGCGCAGTGGCTCACACCTGTAATCCCAGGACTTTGGGAGTCCGAGGCGGGTGGATCACCTGAGGTCAGGAGTTCAAGACCAACCTGAACAACATAGTGAAACCCTGTCTCTACTAAGAATACAATAATTAACCAGGTGTGGTGGCACGCACCTGTAGTCCCAGCTACTTGGGAGGCTGAGGCAGGAGAATTGCTTGAATTCAGGAGGCAGAGGTTGCAGTGAACCGAGATGGTGCCACTGTTCTCCAGCCTGGGCGTCATAGTGAGACTCTGCCTCAAAAAAGAAAATGGAAGTTGAGGCTGTTCAAGAAGCCAACGCCATGTGGAGCTCAGTGTAAACGGACAGTAAGTAGGTCGGTAGCCGGCCTGTCTGCAGGATCTCCTCCGCAAGCCTCTCTAGATTTCCTCGCCCTTAGAGTTCCCATTGTGCTTGGGTAACGGGGAGCTTCAGCAGAGACTAGAGGGAGGGAGGAAGTGAGGTTTGATATTGACCCCCTCCCCCTCCCTTTCTCCTCATGGATTGCTCTAGGCTGTCTGCACCCTCAGCTGCAGGTTCCCGTCAAGAAGCCTCTGTCCTGAGTACTCTCTAGTTTCTAGTAACTGAGTCCTCCCGTCATCCATTCGGGTCTCTGTGACTAGGCTCAGCTACTGCAACACGCCTTGTGGTTTCCCTACGGGCCCACGTCTTTGTAAATAGTCTCTTTCAAGCATTTAAAACTGGAAACAAGCACGGAAATCCTTCTGGCCAGCTTCTGAATTTTGTTGAAGAGGAAACTGGAGCCAGCACCGTGATTTGCACTGAGTGGCTGGTGGCAACGGAGAAACTAGCTTGGACACAGGTAACCTGCATCTCATCCAGAAATCTCCATCCTGGCCATGAGCACTGGCCTCCATGATGATGGTGTCACCCTTCCAAAGCCGTGGATGAGCCCATTGTGTGGGCACACATACACACACACATGTGCGAGTGCACACAAAGTACACATGAAGGTACACACACAGATACACAGACTCACACTATTGGATGCAGGCACAGTCAGGTTAAAGGGTTATAAAAAGGCTTCCGGGGAGGAGCATCGTGAGAGAGGGAAGGAGAGGGCAGCCCCCCACTCGCCACCCTGGCATTGGAGAGGCTTCTGGAGCACGGCTGCCCAGCTGCAGGTCTTCCCCTGCACCAGCGGATTGGGTTGCCTCCTCCCTCACTGCTTCCTGAAGACATTGCCTGGCAAGTGCCGGGCCCAGCAGGTATGACAATCATGCCTTCCAATCCCAGTCTGGGACACGCGCTCCAACAAAGACCTCTGGGGTGGCTTCCGGGTGCAAAAGGCAGTCCAGGAGATGTGGTTTGTGGTTAATGTTTTGAGATTTCTGGACATCTCCATATCTTATGGGTAAAAGGGAACAAACCATGGGATACTAGGATTGGATTGTACCCAAAAATTCAGAACCTGTGGTTGCTGGAGGCAAGGGAGTCAGGAGAAGGGAAGGAGAGCATTAAAACCAGGTGAGGTGAGCCCTAATTCCACGAATGCAGAGGTGAGTTCTGTAGATAAGTACGTCTCACTCAATACCCTTCTCAGGGCTGATGTTGTCCAGTAAATTCTACCACCAGAAATTCTGGCCCCTGACACTCTGTGATCACCTGACTACACATCCCATAATCTAGTGGAATAAAGAGCAGCCCAAGAAGTTGCGGGGAAATTTATTTCTGTAAGTTAAAATACAAACAGCAAGGTTCACATTCACTACACACTTATACAACCCCGTTCCTTGATACCCACTATCACTTTTGTGACCAACTATATCCAGGTAACTTCTTGGTCCTGCCAGAACCATGCCCAGAGGCCAGGACTTGAGTAGAGGAGTTTATTTAGGAGACGCCAGGACACTGGAAGGGGCATGCAGAGGGGATGCATGGAAGAAAAGGCAGATGACAGAGGGGTTCCCTCAAGCCAGTTGCCACAGTGTGCAATCATAGCGTCAGCTGGTGGGGAAACCCTGCAAAGCAGCTTAGCTCACATCTCAGAGTCATCCACTCACAAGGCAAGGGAGCCGGGGTATTTATACACCTTCCCCAGAGCCACTGGCTGAGGCCTACTTCCCGGGTATATTCTTATGGGCCACAGGCAGGCTGCAGGGTTTTCTATAATTCAGGGACCAGGTTGGTGGGGAATGAGCCCTGGGAAATGAATCTGGACACTGCTAGTTGGAGAATGGCAAGAAGTACTAAAGGTTTCTAGAAAAATGGGCACAACAGGGAGATCATTTAATACCCAGGATATTGCTGGGCGCGGTGGCATGTGCCTGCAGTCCCAGCTACTTGGGATGCTGAGGTGGGACGATCACTTGAGCCCAGGAGTTCTGGGCTGTAGTGCACTATGCCATTCGGAAGTCCGCACTAAGTTCGGCGTCAATACTGTGACCTCCCAGGAGCAGGGGACCACCAGGTTGCCTAAGGAGGGGTGAACTGGCCCAAGTCGGAAATGGAGCAGGTCAAAACTCCCATGCTGATCAGTAGGGGGATCGTGCCTGTGAATAGCCACTGCACTCCAGCCTGGGCAACATAGCAAGACCCCATCTCTAAAAAAAAAAAAATACCCAGGATATTAGCAAATCCGCAATGATTGGCACCCACTCTGCAAAAATACCTGTTGACCACTGCTGGAGGGCAGGGGCTGAATCTTTCTCACCTTTGACCTTCCAGCTGAGCTGGACCACTATACCTGGGGTGTCCAAATGGCCCAGGCAGACATATCTTCACCCTGCTGGAGGCCATGGGTCTCCATGGGGAGGAAGGAAGGAAGGAACACACAAATTAAAGCCATCAGAAACTTCTACCAACAGGGACCTACTCCTTTCAAGTTCTAATCACTACGAACCTTTCATTTCATTTCAGGAATTCACCGCAGTGTTCTGAAAATAAATGCACAAAATGAAAGAACCATTTGGCAGTGGTTTGCGTGGATTGCAAATCACCTGTGCGGATCTTTTCCTGATGTAGATCTCAGACAGTGTTCCCAAGGAAAGCGTCCGACTTTAGACAAAACGTAGACAAGACTCGATAATCATAGCACTGACAAACAATTGGCACTAAAAGAGACGTCTTAACTAAGAGTTTTAGAAGTCACATTTCCCAGTCTTCCTAACGGGCAGGGAAATGGAAGTACCCAGGGGAGAAGACTGCTCAGAACCAATGGCAGCCGAGCTGGTGAGGACAGCGAGGCCAAGGAGGCCCACAGCAGAGCCCTGGGCTCCCGCCCTGCTGCCCCTGCAGGAGATGGCAGGAGAGGGCTTGCAGCAGCTTAGAGGGGACTATTGGCCCACAGCCTTTGTGTAAAAAGCTATTGTTCAATAACATTTTAGGACTGCACAGCGTTTTAACAGGGGGAATTTAACAAGAAAAATGTCCTTCAGGGTTCCTTTCCGAGACGGGCAAGCCACGTTCGCTGTTCTTCCCCCAGAGAAAAAGCTCTTTCCTGAGGTGCTTTATTGTCGTCTTTCATATGATTAAGAAAAAAAAAGAGAAAAGAAAAATAGCTGGATTCATTTATTTAAGGACAATTATAGATAGAGAACAATTTTTTTAAAAAAGAGAGAGATGGCTGGGCACAGTGGCTCATGCCTGTTATTCCTGCACTTTGGGAGGCCAAGGCAGGTGGATCACCTGAAGTCAGGAGTTCAAGACCAGCCTGGCCAACATGGTGAAATCCTGTCTCTACTAAAACTACAAAAATTAGCTGGGCATGGTGACACACATCTCTAATCCCAGCTACTTGGGAGGCTGAGGCAGGAGAATCGCTTGAACCTGGGAAGAAACAGTAAGCCAAGATCTCGCCACTGCACTCCAGCCTGGGAGACAGAGCGAGACTCTATCTTAAAAAAAAAAAGAGAGAGAGAGAGAGAGAGAGAGAGAGAGAGAGAATGAAATTGCATTTGAGGCAGGGAGTCTTCTCTGAAGCTGGTCTTCTTAAAATTCACACCCTGGGGGCACAGGCAGCTCCGGCATCCAAGGGCGTGCAGCCGAGCTCTCAGCTTTTCCATGGCTTTTATTGTGGGAACTAATTAGTTTTCTTCATTTAGGTTCTTTTTGGGAAATGATTTGGAAAACCAGTCATGTTGCCCTCAGAATCACAGGAACTCAATCTCATAAATCAGGAAACTGAAGTTCCTTCAACAGCACCAAACAAAAACCAGCCTCAGTGAAACATCGCCCCTTGGGAGGCAGACTTCTGGAAAACGACCCATCCCTCTGACGGGGTGCTTCCCTGAAGTTCAGAATCACAGGCCACCATTCGCACTCATCTCTCTTAAGGCTCTGTAAGGAACGAATGGCTGTCCATTGCAGAGTTCAGTGATACAAGGCAAATTTAGGCTGTGGGATCCACCATTCCTGTGTGACCAAAAGCAGGCTACTCCCTCCTCTGAGCACCAGGCTCCTCACTTGCACATGAAGTCATGGTTCCAGCTCCATCTCAACATGCCGTAAAAATAGATAAGGTGGGAAAAAAAATGCACAGGAAAACTCCTTGCCCAGTAAAGAACTGACGGTTAGGCCAGGCATGGTGGCTCACGCCTATAATCCCAGCACTTTGGGAGGCCGAGGCAGGGGGATCACGAGGTCAAGAGATCGAGACCATCCTGGTCAACATGATGAAACCCTGTGTCTACTAAAAAATACAAAAAATTAGCTGGGCATGGTGGCGCGTGCCTGTAGTTCCAGCCACTTGGGAGGCTGAAGTAGGAGAATTGCTTGAACCCAGGAGGCGGAGGTTGCGGTGAGCTGAGATCGAGCCACTGCACTCCAACCTGGGTAACAAGAGCGAAACTCCACCTCAAAAAAAAAAAAAAAAAAAAGAAGTGACAGTTAGTCACTCCGTGGATAGTCTGCAGGCTCCAGGCCAGATCATGCCAAATGGGGAATTGCCTCGTAGAGCTGAATCCTTCTTTGAAATCGCATTTGTGGTCATCAAGTTCTATCAGTCATTATGTGCTCCCACAACACGCAGACCACCGTGACAGGACTGTGACGAGAACAAAAGGGACCAAGACACAAAACCATGAAGGCATCATGTGTGGGTCCCTTTCACCATCTGCCCACTCAGTTCCTTCACCCGCTTGGGAAGGGCCCTTTCCCCTCTCTTCCCTGCTCACTGCTGTCATGGTTCTTATTTACTTCTGTCTTCCTCCGGCTCCACGCCTTATATCAAAACCTGCTTTCCAAAAAAAAAGGACTCTGGTGCTTATCCATAACAGGGTGTAAATGACTGATGACTCAAAACTCCCTAGAGAATCTTTCAGTTTCCCCAAGGCTCAAAGCCTTTAAGCAATCAGGCTGCTCTAGTGGGATTTCTGCCATCATTGTTCAATGCAAGAGATAGCGTATGGGCTGGAAGTTCTACTCAGCATGTCCAGTCACTTTCTGTAGGTCAGGCTCTGTCTAGATCAGTGAATGGGAGCCACAGATGTCGTCTGAAATTTTCTAGTGGCAGCATTAAAAAACATCGTTATCAGAAACACGTAAAATTGATTCTAATAATATATTTTTATTAAACCTAACATATCCAAAATATTAGTTCAACATATAATTCATATGAAAAATATTAAGTTATTGTGCATTCTCTTCCTCATACTAAATCTTCCAAACCCAATGCCTTTTCTGTTTGCAGCACCTCAGTTTGCAGTAGCCACATTTCAAGGGTTTATTTGCCACCTGTGGTCAGTGACCATGGCACTAGACAGCTGAGGGCTAAACAGATGACTGCGTAAGACCCTCCCAGCTTTGACAAACTGCTCAATACATAGCCAGTAAGACTACCTTTTCTTCCACGATGCCTCCTCTTCCTCTGCCTTCCCCTGCTCCACTGCTCCTCCTCACAGCTAACATTCAGGGAGCACCTCCAGGACACAGCTCGCTGAAGCCTTACAATTACCCTACAGGGCAGGTAGAGGTGAGGAGAGGAGGGACACGGAAGCTGAGAACTTGGCAACAGTCCCCAGCCGAGAAGCAGTGAAGCTGGGATGAAGTGCTAAGAAATTATCACAAAGGGAGGCTCAGAAAAGCACACGGAGGGACGAGGCAGGTGCTCAAGCCACCTGAGAACGCAGATATCATACACACATGTAGGTCCCTTGACTGGCAGAGGGACTGGGAAGAGCAGGGTCACAAAGCCTGTCTCCCCAACTAGCTGTCTTCTTCCAAACAAAGTCATACAAAGCAGGAACCCCCAGTCACACAGCCCTAGGTGGCTCGGTGCCCAGACAATCAGTACTGCAAGAATGCAAAGGAAGAGTGGACACAGCCTGCCTTCCAGGGGCATACAATCTAGTTGGTTATATCATGAAAATACACCACATAACTCAGCCCTGACAGTCCGTAAACATGCTAAGAATTCAGGGTAATCCGCGAAAGCTTTGTGGAGGAGAGGGGATTGAAGCCAAGCCTGGAAGGCGAGCAGGAAGGCAGAAGGTGCTCCAGTTGGAGGGAGCTGCTTCAGCAAAGGCTTGCAGGTGGAAAAGGGTGGAAGACCAGTACTGGGGGCTGTGTGAGGTGAGCCCTGGTGACCGAGAGTCCCGGCCAGCACATGGAGTTTTGTGAATAGGACTGAGGCTCCCTGCATCGGGTGCCGGTCCTGACCCCTACACTCCAGCTTATTCATCATCCCACCCTCCAGTCTCTTGCCAGGTGGACAAAACACAGCACGATTTCTGCTCATCAATAGCCATCAATGTTCTAACCGGGGAGCCCAGTTAGGGAAGACAGCTGTGTAAGGGGGAAGCTCAGAAAAGATTTAAGATAGAGATCAAGCTGATTCCCTTGGGAAGATATCCCCACATGAACCCCAGGCTGCCAACCCTCAACAGTTGAGTCCCTATTGTAGTTCTAGTTTGCTGAGTGGGAGACATTTGTTCCCCAACATATGTGGTGATTTGTGTCAAAAAAAAAAAAATCAAAATGTCCCCAGTTATGCAGGAGGCTGAGGTGGGAGGATTGCTTTAGCCTGGGAAGTTGAGGCTGCAGTGAGCTGTGATCTCACCACTGCACACCAGCCTGGATGACAGAGAAAAACTCTGTCTCAAAAAACAGAAAAAAAAAAAAATGCAAGTCGCTGAAGAAAAGCAGAGGGCAATAAATTTTCAAACTCTGTGTCCTCAGGGCTCTGGATCCCTTTCCTGCCTGCCTTTCTCTCTGATCTCTCCTAAGTGTCAGCTCTTACTCCCTCCCACTCTTAGGAGGAGAGCTCCTGTCCCAGCATTCCCAGAAAACACCTGGAGTTCCCTTTGCGTGGATCACACACACCCCTCTGCCACTGGCCTCTCAGGCCAGGATGACCACATGCCTGATCTCTCAACCTCAGCCATGTCCTCCTCCCGGGATCTGAGATTGGTGTCGGTTCACCAAAAACCCCTGGAGATCCTGCCCCAGATGCTGTAAAGAGGCATGAAGAATGGATGAGAATATGCTAGGAAACAACTATCAGTTGTTCACTAGACACCACCTGTAGGTGTGTACATCTTGCCCAGGTTTTAAGGAGAAAGTATTGCAGGATTTGGTTTGGTTTCCAAACATCTGCCATGGGTGACACTTTTTGGGAGCAGTTTTGCTTTCACAATCCAGTTTCCCTTCTAATTACTCGCAGCATCGTAAACCACACTAAACATAAATGTCACAAAATAGAAACCTCTATGGCAGGGTTTCTAGTCCTTGACAGTATAGATATTTTCATTGAGACAATTCTTTGCCATGGAGCTGTCCTGTGCATTATGCTCAGTAACACCACTGGCCTCTACCCACTACACACCAGGAGCAAGCTGTGACCATCAAAAATGTCTCCAGATTTTGCCAAATGTCCCCTGAGGGGACAAAATTGCTCCTAGTTAAGAACCGCTTCTCACCTTGGGAAGAAGCCATGGCTACCCAGTCAGGTTCAGGAAGAAAATACTGCCTGGGGTCAGGGTCATGCTTGAAGGCCAGCCAGGCCTGGGCTGGAATTAGTGGCTGTGCCATCCTAAGCTGACACATTCACCTCTTCTCACCAGCAGCTTGGTGACAGTGAAGTACCTGGGGTTGTGAACCCCACTGGGTTGTAAAAATCATGCCAGACCACATACAGGCGTGCACATATGACATTTTGGTCAATGGATGGCATATGCAATGGTGGTCCCATGAGAATTGTATTTTTTACTGTCCCTCTTCTATTTTTAGATACACAAATTACCACTGTGTTCCAATTACCTACAGATATTCAATTCAATCACATGCTGGACAGGTTTGCAGCCTAGATGTATAGTAGGCTATGCTATACAAAGTAAGTCATTCTGTAATGTTCACACAAGGGTGAAATCATAATCTCTCAGAATGTGTCCCTATCATTAAGCAGCACATTACTGCAGCCCTCACTAAAAAAGAGGTAGTTATCAATACCTTTAGCTATTTCCTAGCACTGCAATAAAAATGGATATACTTTTTAGTCTGTGTGAATGTTATTTGCAGGGGTAGTGAGGAATGTTTGTTTGTTCTTTTTTCTTTTAAAACGGAAGCCCTGCTTTGGAAGCGCAACAAAGAAAATTCTGCTGCCGTTTCTGTGGTTAGACCTCCTTGAGTTTTCCCTCTTTAAACACAGCCACTCCTTGTCCTTTAGAAAGGAATGCAAGGAGAAACAAAAGTCAATCAACCTGCTGGTTGGCTGAAGGCTTCGGCGAGGCTGCGCTGTGACAGAGCTGGGTGGCCACCCAGAGCCCGCCTGCAGCCCACAGCCGGCCCAGCTCAGGCTCAGACACGCGCGCTGGCCGGGCAGCTGCGCGGCAGGCCCCGCATTCCCAGTCTGCGATAAACAGCTCAAGCTCTGTCTCTCCCTGTGTGGTCCCAGGCTGCAGGGGTCCCGGGGCTGCCGGCCGGCCGTACATGTTTCTCATGCTAGAGAAGGCCATTCAGGATTGCAAATCTGCCATAAATAACTAACCCCTCTTCCAGATAAAAGCCTGTGTTCGTTCCAAAATGTTCAAGTTTGCTCTGCTTCCCTCTCCCCTCCACCCTCCCTTTCTGAAAAAAATTAAGTTCAGTGTCAATCTACACAAGAAGGTTGAAAATACCCAGTGGTAGTGATCAGGAACTTTGGAGTTTCCCAACATGACATGGAAATCTGGGAAACCGTACGGGGCGACCACACTCTAATTTTATGACTCCAACTTTATTGCCAGCACAGAGGCAATAAAGAGAAATAATAAATGAAACAGCATGCTGGAGCGCGGGAGACAGCACCCCCGACCGAAGCTGCGCGGGGCGAGGCGCTGAGCCTTTCTGTGCAGCAGCTTCCTCTTTCCAGGAAAGGGAATGCTGACGTTCCCTCCAACACAGATTCCAGGTGGCTTCATGAAAAGATATGGCGAAGGCAGCGTTTGCGGTGAGCCTGCGCACAAGTTAGCTGCATCAATACCGAGCATCACAGATGGGAAGGCGAGCAAAAGCGTTAGGGTTGGGGCTGGGATGAGATTGGGGGCAGGACTGGGTTAGGATTAGGCTTGGCATTAGGGTTGCGGTGAGGAGTAGGGTAGGGTTAGGGTTGAGATTAAGGTGAATTCTCAACCCGGTGACCCAGCACACTAAAATCTTTTTTTTTTTTTTTTAATGAATGTATGAGATGTCATTGCTTCTAGACCCACTCAACTGCTAGAGTTAGGAAATAGACACACACACACACACACACACACACACACACTTTTATGTACACACACCTATGTGTATTTATCTGTACTAGAAATCATCAATTTATACTGATTTTTCTAATTACTATCCAATATTACATGGTGGATTCTAACCTTTCCCCTTTTCATATCTATACATTTCCTCCCCTCTTTGGGAGTGATGAATCTGGCTCCTTTATCCTGAATATATTTACTTGAATCCCCTGGTGTGTTACCAGGCTCCCTAGAGTGCCAGCCATCTTCTTGGCCAGTGCTGCTGACTCAGGCCTGCCTTCCCTGGCTGAGTCTCTCCCACACCCAGGTGGTGCTGGCTGAGAGTCCCCTCTCCGCCCATTTTGTTCTGTTATAAATGTAATTCAAAAGAAAATTTTTTCTTTTGCAGGTCTAGAGAATTCTAAAGCAATGTGTGTTATTGCTGGCCCAGACCACTCAGCTTCATTAACAGGCAGGTAGCAGCTCTTTCACAGTTTAACATGCCATTCAGGATTCCGTATGTGACTGCCTGAAGTGGAGATATTGAAATTCAGAGGGAGTGTCATAGACTTTGGAGCTACAATTCTGACACTACCACTGGTATGCTCTTCAGCAAATTACTTTTCCTTTCTGGACCATCTTCTTGTCTGTAAAAGACTTTGTGGGTAGTTACGGGAATTAAATATAAGACATATAAAGCATGCACAGCAAACATAGGCCCACTTCCATTTCATCTGAGTTTGCTTTCTTAACTACACAATAAGGATAATAGTATCTTCCTCTCAGGGTAATGGTGGTTGTCAAATTATATAATCAACAGTAAATTTATATATAACATATATGCATAACACAGTGTATTATATAATCATGAGTTCTTTGTAGTTTTCTCATATACCTACGATTATGAGGGCAGAAGCTACTGGCCTATAGCACGCTAAAATCTTAAAGCAGCTGAAAATAAAAGTAAATTGACTTATGTGTTAATTCACAATACAATCATTCTAAGTAAAGTCAGTGTTAAATTCTTGATTATTAGCATATTTTTATGTCAGAATTTGTTCCACTACAGGTTTACATTAAAAAGAAAAGATTCCTACATCCTCATCAAAAATTTTTTCAGAAGAGCATTTTGTAAATTAAATTCTCATCTCTGGCACTTGTTTTTCTTGTTGGGAAGTTATGTGAATCACACACGCACAAAAATGAAAGCCTCAGTACATGGGAACTATTGGCAATGAACTGATATTTCTGTTTTTCAGATTTCAGAATTATTCTTTTTTTAATTAAGGTATTCTGCCTACATTAAAACTAATTATGTCCACATATTCATAAAAATAATGTGTAATCAGACCAATGAAATGAGAAGTCCATATTACTGGTTTTAAATTTTTTAATTCCATAAAATCATCATAGTGTTGACTCTTAGTGACTATTAAATAAGTTATTCCAACATGGAATCAGCGAACAACAGAAAATTGAGATTAAAAATAACAGATGTACATGCACACACCTATGTATCTATGAATATTTTAGAAAAGCTGATTTAATAGACATAACTCAAGTATGCTCCAGAAAACATTTAACAGTAAGTCGTAAAGTGCGTCCGATTAAATGTAAAAGGGCCAACATGTAGTGAATGAATTCCTGAAGGTGGAAATCTACATTCCCGGTCTCAGCTGGCACTGACTTCTTCTTCTGGGAGACGCTTCGATGCACCGCATTGGACACAGAACTCGGGGGTCTGCTGAGGTCCCTCCCGTGACTCTGAACTCACTCCCAGCACCTCTGATTCATGGTTGGCCGTCCTGACTTTGTCCTCAGGCCCCTCACCTTTGGAAACAAGGATACTATCCCATGGCCAGTTTAAGACCCAGTTATAAAACATAAATGAAATCAGAGGAGCCCAATTCACATAGCCCTAGGAACAGCCACACAGAATCCTCATAAGAAGTTGTCCTGGAGCAAGATGGCTCCATCCCCACCATCATTTTGCTGGAGGTTTTTCTCCTTTGTTTTGGGGTTTTCCTGAGACTCACAGATAAACTCACTTTGTGACACACACGGAAGGGGCCAAGCCAGAAGTCACCCGGCCCACGCAGAGGCTTGACAGCAACACAGCTTTTTGTTCTCACACACTTTCACTCTGAAGGAAGACGATGAATTTTTACTTCTGGTAAACACTGCCCATATTTCTGTCTCAGAATGGAATCAGGCCTCAAAATCGAGGGGACACAGAAGCCAGAGCCAGTCAGAGTCTTGTAGCAACTCTGGACTTGGTAAGATGCTGGCTTTGGTCTGTGGCCTTGGGCCTCCAACAGCAGCTGAGAGTCTTTTAAACACCCTGAGCTGTATTTTTGTAGGAGTCCCTGAAGAAGTGATGCTTAGGGAACTTCTTATGAGCACCCCTGTCCCCCAACTAGCTTATGGCCACAGGGCTGAAGGGAGTCTCCTCCAGGTCACTGGTTCACAGCCCCATGTCAGCCTTGGCTGAAGAACTGGGCCTTCTACAGATGACCACAAACTCCAAGGTGTGGGGGTCAATAAGGAGAGCTGGGGTCCTGCAGGCTGTTCCGCTCCTACGTATCCATCGTTTCTATTCCTCAGGCATCCTTGTATTTCATCTCAGAGGTGAAAATACAGGCCACAGGATCTCCTCACCTCTTGATTTGCAATTCCTTCTCTACTTCCAGGCGTCTATTGAGGACACTTACAGTACCCAAAGATAGATCCTGGCCTCATCTCAAATATACCACAAGGCTGGGTATGGTGGCTCATGCCTGTAATCCCAGCGTTCTGGGAAGTGGGCAGATCACTAGAGGCCAGGAGTTTGAGATCAGCCTGTCCAACATGGTGAAACCCTGTCTCTACTAAAAATACAAAAATTAGCTGGGTGTGGTGGCATGAGCCTGTCATCCCAGCTATGTAGGAGGCTGAGGCATGAGAATCACTTGAATCCAGGAGGTGGAGGTTACAGTGAGCTGAGATTGTGACACTGCACTCCAGCCTCGGTGACAGAGCAAAACTCTGTGTCAAAATAAATAAATAAATAAATTTTTAAAATGCACCACCAACCCTCAGTGTACTCACAAATTGAGGTCCTTGGGTAAAACTACCATTTTAGGTCTCACTGGCTAACCAGTCTCTGCCTCCACCACATTCTGGGTTTGCAGATAACCGGTAGGAGGTTATCTTTCTTTGATGTTGAATCTGACAGAGGATCACCCTTCCCAGGTGATAACAGTTTGTTCCAGATACCCAACCACCACGTTATGGTATCTCATGATTTTATGGGTTGGATTTTATTGCCAGGAATTTGGGCAGGGCTCAGCAGAGCAATTCTTCTGTTTCATGTGGCAGCCATGAAGGTCACTCAGTGGTATTCAACCGGCAGATGGCTTCATCACACGTCCAGCACCTTGGCAGGGTGGTTGGAAGGCTGGACTCAACTGGGACTGTTGATCAGAGTGCCCATTTGGCCTCCCTAGCACAACTGACTCAGGAAAGCTGAACAGGGCCCCAAGGGTACCAGGCAGCTCAGAGCTCCAGGGGTTCATGCTCCAGCCTCACTTCATATGATCCAAACTAGAAGTCATGTGTCATCACTCCAGCATACCGTATTGACCAAAACAGACCCAGCCCTTCCCAGATTGAAGGGATGGGGACATGGATCCCATCTTCCCACGTAAGACATGTCAAAAACATATCAAAAACTTTATGAGGCCTCATCTGCTGGTTCCAAGAGCTGCTACCTCAGAATCCTGGATTTTCTAATCTCAGTGGCTGAAGAGTCTAATACAACCTACCTACTTTCCCACCTTAGAGAGCTCCTCGTGGAAATACTCGTACCTCCCACCCAGCCATTACCTGTACCTGCAGACATGTGCCACCAGCGACTTATACCAGGCTTTTCTTCAGAAACATGATTTAACAAAACTTGTTCAAGCCCCTCAAGACACATGCTAATGAAATGAATCTTCTTAAATCCCTGGGCTGAAAACTGAATGACTTCCCACTGCACACAGAATAAAATCCAAACTCCTTACCACAAACTCTAACAGCCTGTTAGCCCGCCCTTGTAGGTCTCTTTATGCCTTCATTTCTAGTTTCTCTCCTTACTGTCCTTTCCAGCCACACTGGCCTTCTTCTCTGCAACTCATCAAGCTATTCTCACCTCAGGGCCTTTGCATATTCTGTTATTTCTGCCAAAAATGTCTGTCCCTTCTTTTTTTTTTTTTTTGAAACGGAGTCTTGCTCTGTCACCAGGCTGGAGTGCAGTGGTGCAATCTCGGCTCACTGCAACCTCCGCCTCCTGGGTTCAAGCAATGCTTCCGCCTCAGCCTCCCAAGTAGCTAGGACCACAGGCGCGCGCCACCACGCCCGGCTAATTTTTTTTGTATATTTAGTAGAGACGGGGTTTCACCATGTTGGCCAGAATGGTCTTGATCTCTTGACTTCGTGATCCGCCCGCCTCGACCTCCCAGAGTGTTGGGATTACAGGTGTGAGCCACCGTGCCCGGCCATCCCTTCTTCTTTACTTAACCAAGTGCTTTGAATCTTTCAGGTATATCCCAAATATCATGAACTCAGGCCTCTCCCCACCACCCATTTTACTTTTTCTTACACTACTCCGGTGTACTGACTTCACACAGGCATCTAACATTGTCCCATGAATGAATGTTAATCTACATGAGAGTAGTTCGTCTGTATTCCTTGCACTCTGCTCTGTTCCTGGCACATGGCAGACACGCAACTGATACTGATTGAGTAAATGAATGAAAGAATAAGTGAATGAATTTCCCTAGCTGACTTCTCAACCTGACTGGCAGGACTTCTCTCTTTTTGGCTTAAATTGAGATATCAGAACAACTGGATCAGAGCCCTCCACCCACCAAAATCACTTGAAGGGCATTATAGTCAATCCATCTCATGCTTCCAGCTGTGCTTGGGCCCAGACAGGTGTGAAACTGGATAATGCCTTTCCATATGTACCCCAGGAACAAAATGCAAATGTGGGCCCCGGAAAAGTCTGAGTGTCGAATAGTACTCCAAGGTAATTCTGCACCTTAAGCCAATAGCATACCTGGTCATCTCTGAGATTCCATGCACCAGATTTGTAAATGAATCTTCATTTGCCTAGAAGATCCGTTAAGATTGCTTAACCTTAAGAAGAGACAGCAGAGCCAGATAGCCAGTGTTGCTACTTTGCACTTCACGCTTACTTCAACTGGGACACTTACCTAACCCTCATGTTTGTCAGTTTCCTCAGCTACCAAATGGTGTTGGGTCAACAACAACAACAGTACCTGACTCATGAGATTGTTATGAGAATTGAAATATACGTAAAGGACTTGGAACACCACATGGCACCTAGTAAATGATCAATAAGTATCAATTGATTATTCACCTGATTTTCAAAGCCTTTTACAAGCCAGCCCCCACCTATCCTGATAAAAACCTTCTCTCCTTTACTCAGTTTACCTGACCCTCTGCCCAAGCCAGACTCATCTTTTTACTCTCTAAGAACCCACAGCATGCGTTTCAACATCCATGTATTTGCCCCATGCTGGGAATCTGCCTCTGCATAGCTGGCCTGACTCCTGTGGCCACACCACATAACCAATTTCAGCTTTCCTCTCTGATTCAGCACAAACCCCAACTTCTTCAAGCTATAGAAAGTTGTTTTCTTCCTCCAAAGCCCTCTATATAATAGCATAAGATACATAATTCACTGATCAGTTAATCCTGTGACACCTGCGGTTTCCGGTTATTTAAATCCTTTGTCAGTTCACTTTTCATACCTAGAGGTCCCATCTCCTCAGCTTGACCAAGTCTCCTGGAGAACATCACTACTGGGTGGGCTAGAGAACAGGAGCTTGAAATATCAACCTTGAATTTCCATGATTACTACCAGGAATTTGTCTGGTACATTTTAAACACAACTGGACAAATAGCCTTAATAAAGCTGGAAGTGTATGAAGGCACTCAAGTCCAATCAGAAGAGAGTGTTGTAAATAGTAGCTTTCCTGATGATAGTACCACAGATCTCATCCGTCTCTCTTTAAGCAGTCAGCTTCCCAGCATGCATCCCCAGAGTAGAGGGAAAGAAGTGATCACATCCACTGTCAGTATCTTGACTCTAGGACTTACACTTACCTGGTTTTAAAAATTAAAGCTAAAAGGACTCATGATTGTGTGAAGCAGAGTCCACATCACCCAACAGTTCTACTCTATAGAGAGAAATAATAATAAGCCCCAAGCAGAGAGTTAAACAGCCAACAACTCAAGAAAGAAATGCCAACTTAGGGACTGAATGACAGACCACAGCCCTGCTGAGAAGGAATCAAGAGAGCTTGAGGATAAAGAGGATTAATCAGTAACAAGAATGTCTTGAGACTAAATGTGGCTGGTAGAACCAGGACAACTGTCTTTGTGTATAACCTGTTTTGCTTTGAGCCATTTTTGGCTTTGGTTTTGTTTTTTTTCAGATATGGTTTTTAAAATTTAGAACTGCAGCTAAACTCAGCACTATCTTTCTTGTAGCAGTCACTTGCCCAGTTTCTTAGTCTGTTTTGTGTTGCTATAACAGAATCCCTGAGACTAGGTAATTTGTGAAGAAAAGAGGTTTATTTGGCTCATGATTCTAGTGGCTGGAAAGTCCAAGATCGGTCAGCTGCAGCTGGTGAGGGCCTCAGGCTGCTTCCACTCATGGCAGAAAAACGGAGGGGAGTGAGTGTGTGCAAAGAGATCACACGGTAAGAGAGGCAGCAAGAAAGGACAGCCAAGAAAGCCAGATTTTTAAAAATCTAATCCATTCACAAGAGCAGGAACTCACTCATTCCTGAGGGAGAGCATTAATATATATTCATGAGGGATCCACCCTCATGACCCAAACACCTCCCATTAACCCCTACCTCCCAACACTGCCACACTGAGATTAAATTTCAATGTGAATTTTGGTGGGGACAAATCAAACCTCAGCACTCAGCATTACAACAACTTATTCCTAAGACACTCCTGGAAGGTGCCTGGGAGTTTCCTTTTATAGTCTTACTCTTCTCAGAACTGATCTCTGGTCAGAATCCTACTGTGTGAACCATGGGTAGGCTGGGAACCCCGTGGTGTAAACTCCTTGCAGACTAGAATTCATCCAAACCTTTTGGAATATCTATAGGGAATTAGGACAGTTTTCTGTTCTCATATTTAAGTATTTCATGGGGCACATCTCCACCTGAAAAGGCCAAATAGCCTAGACTTGTACCTTTGCCAGACTGCAATGAGACAACCAACACTTATGCCAGAGTGGTGTCAGAGCAGGTGGAGTCAGGAGCCAGGACCTTAAATCCGCTGGGCAGTGACCAGCCTCTCCCACATATGAACACACACCCCCAAAGTGTCGGTGGAGACCATGTAAGGAGCTCAGACTCCCATCCCCACCCAGCAGTAATAAGGCAGCTCTCCCTTTCCCACTGAAATGGCATCAGAGGAGGCCAAGTGGAGTGTCTGGATTTTCACTTCCATTCAACAATAAAAGGGCCATATAACCCATAGTGTCAGAGGAGGCCGTGTGATCAGGAACAAGACAACCTTTCCTATCCCAGCCAGGGTGGTCTCAGTGGACCTCTAGTGGGAAGCCTGAAGTTTTGAAATTTAAATATGATTTATATGCGGGAGACTCAGTGGCCCTGGCTGGTGTGTACAGAGGCCTGATGATGGAAGGGGAAGTGGTACTCTGAGTAGGCCAACAGGACCAGTTTTTCAATGTGAGCCTGTCCCACTATCTTATAAGACCTCATTCACGTGACTAGACAGGTCCACACTGTAGCCACAGCTGCAAACATAATGCGAACCAAAACCTGAATTTTCAGACCTCTCCACTGAGGCAGTTGTCAGAGGCTCACTTTCCTATGTCTCCAGCTGAGTCCTCTATTTTACCAGACCCAAAATCAATGCCCACCAATGCCTATGGAGTTAGGATTTTATTTTAAGCACAATGGGAAACCACTGGAGTGGTTTAAGTGGGGTCATTAAATTTGATTTCTGTATTTCACACTTATCTCTTTTAGAGTTCTGAGGGTCACAGATCGTCAGAAGGGGCAAGAGGGACCACGAGAAGCTCAGCAAAGGCCGTGGTCAGGTGGTAGATGAGGGTGGCCTGGACAAATGGTAGTAGAAACCGTGAAGAATAACCAAATCTATGACACATTTTAGAGTAGAGCCAGAAGGAGTTGTTGTTGGATTGGACGTGGAGTGTGAGAGAAAATGAGGAACCACTATTTCCCGTCAAAGCACTGAATGGGGAAATCATTAACTGGGCTGGGAAAGACCAAGATAGGCGTGGGATTGGAGGTGAGGCAGGAATGATGTTTTAGACGCCCTCAGTCTCAGAAGCCTATTAGACATCCACACCTTACAGAGAAAATAAATAACAGCATCAGCTGGGCACTTCCTCATCTTCTGCCATCTGATCTAGACTCCAGAAGCATCTCTGCACCCCTCCCTGTCCCCTCCTATTGCCATGGAGGAAGCCCTGGGCATCCACTTCCATCCTCCACCTTACCTCCTCTCACCTCCACAAGGCCTTGCGCTCCAGAAACATTCTCCTCTCTATTTTTGGAACACTATGGTCTCCTGGTTTTATTCTAACCCCTAGCCATTCTTCTAGACCCATTTTGTTGGCTTCTCCTTCCTCTACCAGACCTCTAAGCCTTGGGGAGCTTGAAGACTTACCCATGCTCCAACCTAGTGATATCATTCAGTTTCGTGAGTCTACATTGCATTTATACCCTGATGCCTCTTAATTTTTTTCTCTATCACCACCTCTCTCCTGAACTCCAGACTTATCCAGCCTGCTGCCTATTCGACATCTCTCCTCAGATAACTTGGGAAAGAAGAAAAGAATGGAAAAGATGTGAGGCAAGAAGAAATGTGTGGAACAGCCCGACGACTGTAACAAGGGCAAGCCTCATGGAATTGCTGGGCGTGGTGCCATTTGATGTTTGAAGTGAAGCCAGTCATTTCTGTTTAGCAATTTTCAATGTTCTCCAGCTGCTCAGGAATAGGAACAAAAAAGGCAGACAACTGGGTCCGACCAAGCTTGGGGTCTTCAAGTAGAGTACCTCTGTTGGAATTGCCACACAGCAACACTCCTCAAAACTTAGTGGCTCTAAAGAACAGCGGTTTGATTCTATCTCAGTGGTCAGGAATTCAGGCAGGTCTCAGCGGGATGCTTCTTATGCTCCTCCTAGCATTGACAGAGGTCTCTCAATGGCACTCAGCTGGTGGACAGCTGGAGCATCCGAAACACCTTTCCTCACATGTCTGTCACCTTGAGATGGCAGGAAGGCTGGGACCATGAGGACTACTGGGACTATTGACTCAAGACCCTATATAGTTTTTATAGATGGAAGTTTCAGGGCAATTGGATTCCTTACTTGATTGGCTGATTTCCCCAGAGGAAGGATCTCAAAGGGGCCAGAGGACAGCTGTGGAGCCATTTCTAAGCTAGTGCTGTTATTTCTACTGCATTATTTTATTTTATTTTTATTTTTGTAGCGACAGGGTCTTGTTATGTTGCCCAGGCTGGTCTCGAACTCCTGGCTTCTAGCAATCCTCCCACCTTGGCCTCCCAAAGTGCTGGGATTATAGGTGTGAACCACCATGTCTAGCCCACTGCATTCTTTTAGGTATAATGAAGTCATATGACCAGTCCAGATTCAACAGCAAGGAATCAGACTCCCCTTCTCAATGGGGAAGAGCAAGTCACATTTTGAAAGAGTGAGTGGAAGGACCACCTTTGGAAGATACAGCCTGCCACACACAAGACAGAGGAGAGTCGGGACAGGGCACAGAGGGTTTTTGAAGGGAATGATTATACATATGGCCACAATATCTACGTGGGGGATGAGTTAGGGGAAGCCTTTGACAGGGAAAGTGTAGGGTTTGGTGGGTTAGAGGCTTTAATGAGATTGAGGAATCTTAGCAGCCAGGAGACTAGAGCAACAGGGAGTGCTCGCCAGAGAATGGAATGCTTGAAAATGAGGTTTGGATAAAATGAACTCTGTGTGGTCATTCACCTCTGTGTGAATGACAACACTCAGTGTGTGACCATGGAAATGGATGGTTGCCGTGGAGGGGAAGAAAGGGTCCTTAGTGGTGCAATGTCAAGGACAAATAGCCAAGGAGTTGGATGGCTGCTCTATTGGGATATTGAACCCCTGTGATTGAGGACATGAGTGGGGGGTGAAAAGGGGGGTCAGGCACTGAACTCTGTAACCAAAAGGCCAGGCCCAGGAGTGACCGTGAGGCTAAGCTGGAGCGTTCATGGCTAGATGGCTTGATTTTTGGCCAGGAGAGGGATAGAGACCATCTAGAAACAGAAATAAAGGGTAGAGAGGCCGCCAAGCTCCACTGCCAGCCATGAGGGCCTCCACTGCAGCCAGCAGGGAGCTCAGTCCCTGGGCTAGGCCAGGTCCCACAAAGGCCAGACTCAACAAGGACATGACGAGTAGATGGAGGGTTTGGGGAAATTGGTTTATCCCAGACTGCAAGCCTCACACAGACTGAGGGAGAGCTGGGAAAAGAAGTCAGACAGCCAGGCACAGTGGCTCATGCCTGTAATTCCAGTACTTGGGGAGGCTGAGACGTGAGGATTGCCTGAGTCCAGGAGTTTGAGAACAGCCTGGGCAACATGGTGAAACCCCATCTCTACTAAAAATACAAAAATAAGCTGGGTTTGGTGGCAGGCACCTGTAGTCCCAGCTGCTCAAGAGGCTGAGGTGGGAGAATCACCTGAGCCTGACAGGTCGAGGCTGCAGTGAACTGAGATCGTACCACTGCCCTCCAGCCTGGGCAACAGAGTAAGACTCTGTCCCAAATTTAAAAACAAAACAAAACAAAAAACCAAAAAGCGGGGTGCAGAGGAGCCAAAAGGGGCTGGGCGAGGCCAGGAAGCCTGAGCGTGACTGCAGAGGCCACTGCGCAAGAGCTAGACGAGACCGGGAGACAGCCAGAATTTGCCCCGACAGGAACTGGAAAGAAGGGGACATGAAGCCTGCAGCCCGGAATACCTTCCTCTGAGGAAGTCCGCTTTCTCCCAAGGCCACGCGGGAAGCATCACGGTCACCTCTAGCCTCACTCCGGAATGCAGGCAGAGCTCCTAAGGGGAACCTACTCCCTAGCCCAGTTTTCTCTTCTCCAAAAAGTCTGTCCCTCCCTTCAGATAAGGAAGCCCAGGCCTCTGGGCTCGCTCCTCTGTGTTCCTCCTGCTGAGAGACTCTGCTCAGGAGACTGGTGGGCTCAGGGCTTGTCTGTGACTTCAGAGGGAGCCGAGTGGAACGTGACTGCTTTCATCCAGCTGTGGCCAGCTTGCCCCCGAAAACAGCCAAAAGCAAACATCACGCCACAGGAGGGCTGATTTCATTCCTAAGATGCTCCTTTCTTATCTGTGCAAGAGGTCACGTCCCTTCTATTACTGGGATGTTGGCCATATTTCCTAGGAAATAATAAGTTTGGCATGATTTTGCTAAGGAAACAAAAATGGAGGAAAAAAACAAAAACAGACCGAAAAAACCCTCTACCCTGGTGGAGTTTGTACTCTAATGAGGGAAGAGAAAAAGTACTTTTTAAATAATAAAACAAAGTGAGATGGACAGCAGCTCGTTAGCAGGTGACACGTGCTAAGGCGAAAGCAGGGAGGGGTGGGAGCGTGGGAGTGGGCACGTGTGCCTAGGAAGGCAAAGCCTGAAAGAACGCGCTCCCACATGACCAGTCCACTCCTGTACAGGCCGTCAGCCCCTCTCCCGGCTGCACCCTGAGGAAGGACGAAATCCCCATGCATGCCAGCCCCTCACCCTCGGACAGGAGCTGGCTGGGGGAGCCAGCACAGCTGCCCTGTGTTCTCATGAAGGAGGCACCATCTCCGGCTGCTCACCGTGCCCAAGGTACTGCTTCTCCCACCGCCCTGCCTTCTAACAGCCACCCCCTGAGCCACGTGTGCACATTGCTCATGAGCTTGGGGTCCAGGTGGGAGGGATGGAGGAAAGCCTTTCTCCCTAAGCCTTCCTGCCGCAGCCTCCTTCTCGTGGCTGGGCCTTCCTACAGAGCTGCCTTCTGTCACTAACACGCATTTCCTCAGGTACACTCAGTGCCCTTCATCTCTCTGTCTTCTCGCTCCCAGGATGATTTCACCTCCCTCTGTCTCTCTGTTCCTTACAGACAGCCGTGCGCTGTCGGGTAGAGGGACACGCAAATGAGGAATCCTGATTTCACCTATGTACTGGCTTTCTTTAACATGCTGGGCGAGTCCTTTCCACCTCTTTCTGTTCTGCCCAGCTGGGAGGCTGGATGGCTGAGCAACACTCCCTACAGACCAGAAATAACACTATCTCCCAGCAGAACCCTCCTGGGCTAATGTATTTTACCAAAAAGAAAGACCTTCAATTGCCAATAAAAACATCTTGTGTCAATCACTGATGCGACGGGGCTGCTTCATGAAAAGCTTAACTCATTCTTTAGGGAGAAGGAAAATCACCAGAACGAAATGAGAGCGTGTCAGAGGCAATAAGAAGAGCTCTCAGGAGGCCAGGCTGAGACACAGAGCACATTACAGAAGGGGTAATGTCATCCTGAGCAGAAAACAGAAGGGAAGACAGGAGATGCCAAGTAAACATGGAACCCAGAAGTTAACGCGGGACCCGAAGAGAAAAGCTGAAAGAAAATTAAGGGAAAAATGTGCAACCATCCCTTCCCTTTGGCAATTGGGATACGTGACGTGCAGAACAAACCAGGCTCAGACTAGCTGCTCCCAGCCCATGGCGTTCACAGAAGAGGACTTCCAGGATGGGCTCATCTATTCATAGCTCAATTTTAATCCCAAAGGAATCTGTTTAGGTAAATGACAAAAAGTGCAAAAGAGCGAATACAGCACATTACCATTTGTGCTCTTCCATATGTAGACACGGACATCCAAGCACACGTGCACACGTGTTTGTGTGGGTGCAGGTGGTATCCGGTTGGAGAGCAAGGTGGCTGACGGAGGCTGGTTGGAGACAGGAGTGGGAGGGTAACTGACTGTTTACTGTATGCCCTTTTAAATATTATATATGGGCTAGGCGCAGTGGATCATGCCTGTAATCCCAGCACTTTGGGAGTCTGAGACAGGCAGATCACTTGAAAGCCAGGAGTTTGAGACCAGCCTGGCCAATATGGTGAAAAGCCATCTCTACTAAAAATACAAAAATTAGCCAGGCGTGGTGCCATCTGCCTGTATGTAATCCCAGCTACTTGGGAGGCTAAGGCAGGGGAATTGCTTGAACCCAGGAGGCAGAGGTTACAGTAAGCACAGATCATGCCACTGCACTCCAGCCTGGGCAACAGAGCGAGACTTCGTCTCAAATAAATAAATAAATAAATATCGCATATGTCTTTATAATGTTGTACATACCACCTATTTAAACACGGGATAGAAGAAGAAAAACAGATAAAAGATTTTAAGCCCCTGAAAATGCACAAATGTATTCGCTGAGGTTCATACGATGCTAAACAATAGGGACGGGGGAAATCCACAAAGTTAATTTTATCCAAAACTCTACATCCCCCACATTACCTCCAAATCTCAGCGGAACAAGGCACAAGATGAGAAAGTGTGATACCACAGATGGATCAATTCCAGCTCCCTTCCCTTTGATCCTCCCAGGGGCAAATCCTGACTTGAGAAGATATTATAGAAAATAAAGCAATCTGCTCAAATGTGAATTTACCCAGGGTTTGTGCCTGTGTGCCATAGGGAATAATAAATCACTGCCTCGCTACAAAAGTATCTGCAGGACTTTGTACTGCTGCGACTTTTTTTTTCCAACATTCCTAATTATGGCTTCCTCAGGTCTCAAGCATCATAAAAGTCAAAATGCCCTCCATCCTGCATTTCTATAACCATTTGTGTGGTCCGTGGTCCATGGTCCAGACGGTGGCGATCTGTGATGTGAACCTTGCTTCTCTTAACCCATCCTCACATCTGTGTTTCTTGCTAAAAGCTTCAGGTCTATTTCTCAAAACTAGCACTTTCTCTTCCTTCCCTCTAAGCATGGCTTTGCATGTTCCTGGGTGAATGAAGAATTGTGCAGGAGTGAAACCTCTCCTCAGTAGAACAGTTCAAGCTAAGGGAGAAAGTAAATAACACGTTTGCCTCTGTGCTCACCTGAGTGGCTTTTCACTCATCCGGGACGGTAAACAAAACAGGAGCACAAAAGGCAGGCAATGCACCGAGCAGAGAAGATGGGTCGTCCCCTGGAGAAAATCTGCAGAAAACAGGCTGTACAGTTCAAGTTTCTCCCAGGGCATGATAAAGCCCACGGAAGGCTAGTCCTGGCTCTGGGTTTCTTCCCCACTATTCCTGTTTTGGTAAGCAGTAATTGACACCATTTTCTGGAAGGCTTTTTGCTTGGCTGGAGGGTGGGAGAGATGGCCCAGGGACGTTCCCGCCAGGATGTGTCCCTGACAGCCCAGTTCCCTGAGCTGCCCTGTGCTCCCTCGGTGGGGTGCCGCAAACAACACAACGTTTTGTTCCTGGGAAACTTGCAGCTCTTTCTCTGGCAGAACTTGGCGACTTTCCATCCATGAAGATTCTTTCTCTTCAAGCACATGTGCAAGCCACCAGAGTTGCTTCACTTAAGCAACGGTAATTTACCCTAAACCCCAAGCGAGGAAAGCTGTGCGGCCAGCAGGAGTCGCAGATGTGAAATGGTCCCATGGTATCATCTAAATGAGGAATGCCGGCCCCCAGGGAAGAGTCCTCCAAGCCACTGCAGAGTGCAGAAAAACAGGCAGTTGTTAAACAGTTTTCTTCCTGCCTCAGACACCGGTTCTCAGATGAGAGCATCAGCGATTAGAGACTGACAAATTCCTGCCACCTACCGGATACTGGTCCCTTGCTGGTCTGCTGTAGGTGGCCACCTCTCCAGTTCAGGCTCTTTTGGAAAGTGTCACCTGGTTTCTTGCATCACCTTTGTGACTGGTCCACCTGCCTTAGCATTTCTGCATGCTGACATTGCCAGCTACTGTAGAGGTCAGCTCCAGCTAGTCCATGGCTGACATACAGCCTGCCCATAAAGTCCTGCTGTCAAACCCTTGCCTGCCACTCAGCCTCCAGTCACCTCTTCTGGGGTCAGGGCAGTGTGGAAGGCCTGTGCAAAGACACCAAGTCCAAAGGAGTTTGACAAAATCAAACAACTTGCAAAGGCCAGTGCTACTGCAGGGTCATAAAGGAAGGATCATAGCGGCCTCACATGGGGCAAGAATGAGAGTCAGGACCAGCCCATGCTGCCAAAGAGAAGGGTGTGGCTCTCTAGTCAGGTAGGGTGACATGCCTGACCCTTCCATGGCCTAGTTTCTGTTGGAAGACGTCAGTAAGACCCCAGGAGAATGAATGGGGGTGAGAAGGACAAGAGTGAAAGTGAGAGCTAATCTAACAGTCCAGGGGTGAAATGATGGAGGCTTCCAGAGGACCAGTGACCATGAAAGTAAAGAGAAGTAAAGAGAAATAAACAGACTCAACATATACAACGGGCCAGCTATGGTGGCTCATGCCTGTAATCCCACCACTTTGGGAGGCGGAGGCGGGCAGATCACCTGAGGTCAGGAGTTCGAGATCAGCCTGGCCAACAGGGAGAAACCCCATCTCTACTAAAAACACAAAAGTCAGCTGGGCATAGTGGCAGGTGCCTCTAATCCCATCTACTCGGGAGGCTGAGGCAGGAGAATCACTTGAACCCCCAGAAGGTGGAGGTGCAGTGAGCCAAGAGAGTGCCATTGCACTCCAGTCTTGATAACAAGAGTAAGACTCCGTCTCAAAAAAAAAAAAAAGATATACAACAAAGGCAGATGACAAAAACTGCTGGTGAATCAGATGAGTGAGGAGTAGGGAGGATTGAGGAGAAAGAGAAGGGAGAAATCTAGCAGGCATACAACTGGAGCAACTGGGAGGGTGCTATGGTTTGAACGTCCCCTCCAAAACCCATGTAGAAACTTAATCTCCAACACAGCAGTAGGGAGAGGTAGGGCCTTTAAGAGGCTCTGCCCTCATGAATGGATTAGTCCATTCATGGATTAGTGGATTACCGGGTTAATGGTTTAATGGGTTATGATGGCAGCAGGACCGGTGGATTTATAAGAACAGGAAGAGAGGCCTGAGCTGGCGCACTCAGCCCCTGCACCATGGGATGCCATGCGCCACCTTGGGACCCTGCAGAGTCCCCACCAACAAGAAGGCCCTCACGGGATGCAGCCCCTCAACCTTAGACCTCTCAGCCTCCATCACTGTAGGAAATCAATCCCTTTCTTTATCAATTACCCAGTTTCAAGTATTCTGTTACAAGACTAGAAAACTGATTAAGACTGAGAGACCGTGAGCACCGTTGGAGAAGCAAGTGTCAGAGTTAAACATCTGGAGCTTGGGTTGCATGTGAAAAGTTTGAGACCGTGCAGAGATACCCACATGGAGATGTCAGAAGAGTGTTGGAGAGTGGAGCTGGAGCTCCGGAGAAAGACCTGGGCTAGAAGTAGAAACCTGGACCTACCAGGGTGTGGATGTTCTTGCAAATCACGGCAATGGCGAGGGCAGTTGGCGGCCCAGTCACTCAGACCTCAGCAGACACCCTGCCTGCAGTAAGCTTGCTGCCTAACTGCCCCACGGGGCCACGTCTCTGCGCCAGTAACCACCTATCTGCTGCCAATCATGGAGATTTTACAAGTTATGTCTTCCAACTTGATCTAAGGGATGTGAAAAGAGATTGGTTTTGAAAGCCAAAGGACAGGAAAAGCCTAGTGACAGTGGGAAGAACCTGATCTTACATGCCCAAAAATGGTTCCCAGTTGCTGCCGCGGTTTCCAGACCCCTCTGCGCACACAGGAGCCATCTGCCTGCTGCTGGTCGCTCAGCCGAGGCCAGCAGCTCCAGTCAGGGGGAGAGCGAGCATCTATCTAACAGCATCTGATATCAGCACCCCAACTTCCTGCCCCTCCTCCAAAAAATCCCTCCACATCCCCGCCCCCCAGCCTCAGAAAGCCTCTGTATTACCATCACGATCCCTGCGAGGAGGGGGCCTGGCAGAGGAAGTGCTGAAAGCCGCACAGAGAGATTGATGTGGGGAGCGGCCGCCCCGGGCATGTGTTCGCCATCTGTCAGGCGGAGGGATCCCTGCCAGCCCTACATGGTTATTCAGTATTAAAAGAATATTCTTTAGTTTGACTGACACCCTACCCTGGGCAGCCTCAGCCAAGACGGTTGGGCTCTGGGATCCAGATGGGATGGAGGGGCCTCTGCTCTCCTGAGGGAGATGCCTCCGGAGGGCTAGGCCACCCAGGGTACTGGGGGGGAGGGGGCTCTCCAGGGCCCAGGAGGAGAGTGTGGCTTGGCCAGGTCCGGGCAGGCCTGGGCCTGAGCTGGAGCTTTTATGCGTGGCTCAGTTTCAAACACAAGGGCGGGACTGAAAGAAAATGTTCCTCACACATTATCCTTGCTCCTTAGGGTCTTTTGGAGAACAGGAATGCCAGGCTTGCGGGCTGCCTCCTGCGGTGGAATACCCACCGTTAGGCTTTTTCCTGGAAACGCGTAGACACAGGTAAACCTTGCTTATTAATTTCAGGCCAGACACCAAGAATAGACAGAGGGCCCCTTTGCAGTGCTAACCCTGCTGCCTTCTCCAGATATCCAGGTTTCCCTCCAGGAAGCCATCCTCCTCCAGAAGGGATCATTTGGATGTGGTCCCTTCCCACTGAACTAAGGTGTAGCTGAGTGATTCCCTTAGGCGATGGAACGCAGGTGAAGTGGCATGTACCACCTCTGGATGGAAGCACTCGAAGACACCGTGCAGTTGACTTTGTCTCTCTTCGTCTGTTGCAGCAGCACGTTGCAGAGAGAGGACACTCATTTAGCCTGGGTCCCAGGGCACAGCCAGCATGGAGCAGAGTGGCAGCCAACCTGTAATGAAGCCATGATGTGGCTGGCTTCATGATGAGACATGAGCCTTTCTTTTTAAACTGCTGGGGTCTGGGGTCTGATTGTTTTTACAGCAAACCCCAGCTTATCCTGACTGATACATTCATATGTTTGCCAACGCACATCACCTGCTGTCTTTATACGCCCTGCGTGGTTTCAGAAGTTTCAGTTGGCAGTTGGAAAAATACCTTTGCAGCAAAAACATTTAAAGGGAAAACTGAGGGCAGATATTTAATTAAGATTTACTGCCACGTTAAGTTTTCACAACTAAGAACAGTACTAGGTCGAGATTTCAGGAAGGTTGCTCAAGAAGCATGGTGTTTGTGGTGGAAATAAAAGCTGGAGACCCAGACCAAAAACCTCCCCAACCAACGATGTCAAGGCGGAGGGTCTAAAAGTTGGAGATGCATAGCAAGTTACGGGGGGTACACAGAACGTGTTTGCAGGTCATTTAAACAGCTCTCTGCTCTGCACATATGTGAGCTCCTTTCTTTTTTTTCCTTTCTCTCCCTCTCTTTTTTTAATGGATGCAAGCTCTCACGCAGTCACCCAGGCTGGGGTACAGTGGCATCATCATAGCTCACTGCAGCCTGACCTCCTCGGCTCAAGTGATCCTCCCTCCTCAGCCTTCTGAGTAGCTGGGACTATAGGCAGGCGCCACAATACCCAGCTAATTTTTTTAATTTGTGTAGAGTTGGGACCTTGCTGTGTTGCCCAGGCTGGTTTCAAACTCCAGGGCTCAAATGATCCTCCCACCTCGGCCTCCCAAAATGCTAGGACTATGCTTGTGCCACCACACCCAGCCACGGGCTTCCTTTTGTTATCAAGCTGTATCTCCAACACCTCCATATGGTGTTTGATGTAATCTCTCTGGAGATGGATTGGTAAAAATCAAACTTTAGCAATAGTGCCTGTTTTGGTTCATGAAGACAAAAGAATTCTGCTCCCCTGAATCCACTCCAAGCATATCATTGAGCCCTGCAAGTGTGAGAACTACTTGCAAGCTGCCAGAGTGCTGCTGACCACACGGAGATGCGCCTGGGCTGAGATGGTTCCCTTTTGGTTACCAGGACATTTCCAGCTTGGTTGCTAAAAGCGGAATGTCTTCCTTGTGAGCCGTTCCCCTGAGATGCCCGAGTTGGCTCTCAAACTCAAATCTCACATTTTCCATTGTGTTTGTCAGCTACTCAAAGAGTGGGCTTACCCCCAGCTAAACGTGGCTCTGAGAAACCTGCATCTGATTTAGCATTCCGCTAACAACTCAGCACTCCCGACAGGTTGTGGTTGTATGAAGTAGGGGGCAAGAGTGCAGCTTTCACACACACACATGGCTATGCATGTCAAACGGCAAACGCTCCTTCTGCCATGAGGAGGGGCTGCTGCAGCCAGTTTCAGTGCCAGCCGCAGAGGCCTGGGCTGCCTCGCCGCCTCCCAAGGGCACTCAGTGGCCAGAGCGAGGAGGGGCTCTGTGGATGCCAAGCACCTCTTCATTAAGGAAATGTTTGCCTTGCCATAAAATGATCATCTAAAAGCAACATGACTTTCTGAGTTTTGCTCTTTTCTTCCCCTTTTTCTTCCTTCCCAGTATCGGGGTCTGAGGCCATTTTGTGGCAGCCTTCCCATTCCCATCTTTTCCTTAGACATGTACTCAGAGTACCCAGACACAGCCACACACATCCACACACACCCACACGCATCCACACACATCCACACACACCGACATGCATCTATACACACATACACACCCACACGCATCTATACACACCCTCACACACCCACATGCATCTATACACACCCTCACATCCACACACCCACACATCAACACACACCCAGACACACCTATACATACCCACACACGTCCACACACACCCACACACATGCACATGCATCCACACACACCCACATGTATCTATACACATACACACCCACACGAATCTATACACACCCTCACATCCACACACACCCACACACATCAACACATCCACACATCCACACACACCCGGCACATCCACACACACCCACACACACCCACATGCATCCATACACACCTACACACACCCATACACATCCACACACACCACACCCACACACACCCACATGCATCTATACACACCCTCACATCCACACCCACACACATCCATACACACACACACCCAGACACATCTATACACACCCACACACATCTCCACACTCCCACATGCATCTATACACACCCTCATATCCACACCCACACATCAACACACACACACCTATACACACCCACACACATCCACACACCCACACACCCATACACATCCACACACCCACATGCATCTATACACACCCTCACTCCCACACAAACCCACAACATCCACACACATCCACACACGCACACACATCCACACACGCCAACACATACACATTTACACACACCTACACCTACATGCAGCCACACACACCCATACACATCTACACACACCCACACACTCCCATACACATCCACACACACATGCATCCACACACACCCACACACATCTGCACACACCCACATGCATCTATACACACCCTCACTCCCACACACATCCACACACACCCACATGTGTCTTTACACACCCTCACTCTCACACACACCCTCTGCCTCCTCCATTCAGAACTGACAGTGGTCTTACCTTTTCTCCATGAATAAGCTTCAATTTCATGGCAGCAGAAAAGAAAAAAAAAGCACTGCTATCAAAGTCTAATGCTGGCTTTGAAATTAGTTAACAGCAACACAAACAGGAGTTTATCATAGAAGGGGATCACTCTCACATACTTTACCACACCTTAGACTGAAGCCTAGGTGAATGAAGCCTAGGGAAGGAAGTCGCCTCTGAAATACTTCAGGCATGCGGGGTGACAGCCTGCAGGCAGGTTTTTAAGTCAAAGCCTCCGAAAGGCTTGCTGTATCACCTATGCAGATACTGCAGCTGGGGCCTCCTTCGCAGTTTTGACTGAATGGGGTTTCAGGTCTTAATTCTTCCCTCTGGATCCTTGGTAGTTCAAGTAGTGAGGCTGCATGAGGTTAAGGGTGGCGGGAGTCATCACTCCTCCCCTTTCTTCCCCACTAGGGTCCTCTGATACTTTGTTGAGGGACTAACTATGACTGAGAGGCAGCAGAAGGCACGCTCCTGACAGGTCTCAGTTCGGGGGGTCACTTGGAGTGAGTGCTGAGTTGCGTCTTGACGCCCTGCTAGGGAAAACCTTCCCTTAAAATCACGCAGACCTGCTGGCCTGACATTTCATCATGGGCAAGGGCCATTCGTTTGGGGCTGCTGGATTTTGGGACTCAGCTCCAGCAACAGGAAAACTACTATGGGTCACAGGCCAAATCAAAGACCCCCAGACACAGCCTAGGGGGCAATAGGGCCCAATGGTTGGAGCCAAGACCCTGGAAACAGAGGCCTAGCTGTGTGACTGGGGCCAGTTACTTCGCTTTTTCTTTCTCTTTTCTATAAAATGGGCAGAAGAGGACCCACCTCCTGAGCCTAGCGTGACAGAGGAACAGTGGAACGTACGCCTCACATCCATCGCCAGTGCCTGGCCTGGAAGGGGTGAAGGGAACTCTTCCTATTCTTGGGGGCCGTGCCTTCAGCAGAGGGTGTGAGGAAGCCAGGAAGAAAGGAAGGACACCAGGCCACAGGAAAGAGAAAAAGCAGCTTTGGCAGGGCTTGTGACTCGGGTTCTCTGTTCCCTTGCTAACCCTCACTGGGGCAGACTTGAGACTCAGTGAGATCATGTAACCCAGGCACGGGGTCTCCCACCCAGCGCCTTGGGAGGCCAAAGTGGGAGGATCGTTTGAGCCCAGAGTTCAAAACCAGCCTGGGCAATATGGTGAGACCCTGCGTCTGCAAAAAAATAAAAATAAAAAATGAGCCTGAAGTGGTCATGTGCACCTGTAGTCCCAACTACTCAGGAGGCTGAAGTGGGAGGATGGCTTGAGCCCAGGAGGTTGAGGCTGCAGTGAACCATCATCGCACCTCTGCACTCCAGCCTGAGCAACAAGTGAGATCCTGACTCTAAAAACAGAGAGAGGGAGAGACAGAGAATGTGCAGAAAGCACATGAAGTGAGAGAACCTGTAGAAGGCAGGCCTGGCACGTGGGAAGTGCTCAATTACTCTTACAGAAATTGGATACTTTTGTAATGCAATGAACTGGAGCACTGAGCCAGTGAACATCGGAGGTTCAGGATCCAGGAGCATCGTGCAAGGTCCCCATCAACCAAGACCCATGGTTTTTGCCTTCCTCTTCTTTGGGGTTACCTCCTGGAGCCTCCTACCTAGACAGCAAGCCTTGCTTCTCCTGCTCCATTTGTAAGAGTTGACCCCTGAATCCTAGAGTTGGGGCACTCCATCTCAATGTTACATCCACCACTTTCTCAGGGATTGGGATTCTTATGCAAAGGGCTTTTGGAAGCCTTGCCCAATAGCTCGGAATTTGGGGGTGAGCATATAATTTGGTCTTCAATTAGGTATTGCCTGCCTTAGCCTGGACCAAGTGTCGGCAGGAATTGGTAGCTGTTGGCGAGGTGAGGAGAGGGTGAGGATGAGGCGTCCGGCATGTGAAGGACTCAGGCTGCCACATGGCTGGGAGGCATTCTCGCTCCAGCTAGGACCTCCATGACAATGTTGACTAGAATTGACCACAGCAGATAGCCTTGTTTGCTGCCTCAGGAAAAAAGCGCCCAATATTGCATCTTTGTGTAAGATGTAGCCCGCAGATCTTTTGGAGATATAATTAACAGATTATCGAAGTGCCTTTTTAATTAGAGGAATGCCTTTTTTTAGTCATAAACAGGGGCTGAATTGTACCTAATGCTTTGCTTAAGATCTACTGAGATTATCGTATGACATGACTTTTTCTCCTTTATTCTATTAATAGGATTATTATGTTGAATGTTAAACCAAACTTATATTCCCGGGAAAAAAAGCCACTTGTTCATGATGTATTATCTTTTTCATGTATTTTGTATCTTATTTGCTGTTCAGGCCTGTGTTCTCCTTTCTTACAATGTCCTTGTCAAGTTTTGATATCAGTGTTATGCTGGCCTCATAAAATGAATTCAGAAATGTTCTTCCTTTTTCTATTCTCTGAATAGTTTCTGTACTATTGATATTATTTCTTCGCAAATATTTAGACTACTTATTGACATCTGTGGTGGGTTTTAAAATAAGTCTACAAATTCTTTGATACTCTTCTCTTCAAGTGGTACAGCTTAATTCTCTCTCTCTTGAGTGTAGGCTGGATTTAGGGACTTTCTGCTAATGAGTGCAATAATGGCAGGTCACACCCAAGATTACATCATGAACCGCAGCTTCTGTCGTGGCTTCTGGCCCCGTCTGTCTCTCCCCATCAGTCCCACTGGAGAATCCACCTGCCAGGCTGGGAGCAGCCAGTGAGGACCCAAGGCCTTCCAACAACCATGTGAGTGAGCCTGAAGTGGTTTCCTCAGCCCGAGGCAAGCCTTGAGGTGACTGCAGGGGTGACAGCTTGACTGGAGCCTCATGGGGGGCCCTGAGCCAGAACCACCCGGCTAAGCCGCTTCCAGACGCCTGAACCTCAGAAGCAGGTGAGATAACACGTGTTGCTTATCTGTCATGTCTTAGGGTGATCTGTCTAGCGCTGTGGCTCAGAAGTTAGCTCTCTTCAACTCACCTCTTGCTTGTTCTTCGAATACCTTTACATTCCACTAGAGCACATCCTACATGAACTTCCTAAAAGGAGTACAAGACTAGTGAAATTCGTCAGTTCTTGCAAATTTGAAATGTCTTCATTTTATCCTCACACTTGATTCATAGTTTGGCTGGATGTGGAAACCTGGGTTGATCATCAGTTTTCCAGAAAAGCATGAGGACATCACTTGACCGTCTTCCAGCTTCCAGGACACTGTGGGGAAACGCAGTGTCATCCTGGTTCTGGTTTCATTGTGTGTCATTGCTTTTTCTTCTAGAAGCTTCTGAGATACTATTTCCAATCCCTAGAGTTGTAAAGAGTATTTTTTCGTTAATTATGAAGATAATGGATTCAGTGCAGAGCAGCACCACACAGTAGGGCTTTCTGTGCTGAGGGCACATTCGTCATCTGCACTGCCCAATACGGCATCCAACACCCACGCGAGCTATCGAGCACTTGAAATGTGGCTAGTGTAACTGACGAATGAAATTTTAATTTCATTTAATCTCAAACAATTCTAATTTTAACTTGGTTAACCACGGTAGCTAGAGGCTACCATCTTGAACAGCGCAGATCTAGCTATTCTGTGTACATTCTGATAAAACGTCTTTTTCTTTTTCATTTCTTTTTTTTCCTCTGGCTTCATTTTTTGATTCACCATTGTTAGAGATCCTTGATTGGTCTCTTAAGTTTCTTACATTGATGTTCTTTTTCTCCTTCTCTGCCTGTTTGTTCCTCCTTAGGAAATAGAAACAAAGGTTTTCTATGTCAACTTGATCTTTTTTTATTTTGCTTTTTTTCTTTTAAGTTTCAAAAGCTTTCTTATTGTCGGGCTGTTTATTTTTAAAGAGTCTTATACTTGATATATGGATGCATTATTTTACTTTATCTCTGAGAGGGTTTTTTAAAGTTTTTGTGTGTTCTACGCATTTTCTCCTTCCTCTAAGTTCACTTTATTCTGTCTCTGTCATGTGAATGGTGCTCCTTAAATGTCTGATAATCTGGGGCTATTTGCTCATATTTAAAACTTAAGTGATAAAAGTCTGACTGAAAGCTTTGGGGGGCAGGGCTAGGCAGAGCTCAGTGGGTGAGATTCCCCTCAGAGTCCCAGGTGACAAGCCACCTAATGGAGGTCCCTAACAGGTCAGGGTCAGGAGGTCTCCTCTCTGAGTCTATTTCTTCTCTTAAGGGAAGCGTCCTTCAGTCCCGTGCCTACAGGAAGGCAGGGCTACTGACGTGTGCCTGCCTTCCCATGTTCTGAAAGGTAAGAAAGGTAAGAAAGCTGGAGACCTCACCATTCAATATGAAGACATTCCCCAATCCCCCGACACACACACACACACACACACACACACACACACACTTTTTTTTTTTCAGAGACGGAGTTTCGCTCTTGTTGCCCAGCCTGGAGTGAAATGTCGCAATCTCTGCTCACCGCAACCTCCGCCTCCTGGGTTCAAGCCATTCTCCTGCCTCAGCCTCCCAAGTAGCTGAGATTACAGGCATGCGCCAGCACGCCAGGCTAATTTTGTATTTTTAGTAGAGACGGGGTTTCTCCATGTTGGTCAGGCTGGTCTCAAACTCCCGACCTCAGGTGATCTGCCCGCCTAGGACTCCCGAAGTGCTGGGATTACAGGCGTGAGCCACCACACACAGCTACATCCCCCCATTTTTAACCCCGCATCTGAGCCCTCTGCTGCACTATGCTGTCTGATAGCACCTAGTCCAGAGCAGAAGGGCTCAATTTCTCACCAAATAACTAAGCCTCCAGCCTCCTTAGGGGAGAGGGTGGCAGTTGCTGGGTGAATGGGTAACGTCATCCAGACCTTTAGCAACCCCTCGGTTTTTGGCTCCACTGAGCATGTTACCTGGTGCCTTTGAGACCTGACATATTCTAGGGGACAAGGAAGCTCCTTCTCACCTGTATCCCCTCTGCTGACATGCAGGATGGACACTTTTGGGCTTTTCTATCCATTACTATTGCTTCAGCATCTTCTAGCTTTCAGGGATGTCCTAAAATCTCTCTTCTTCAGCTATGCTGGCCCTTGTGGGTTTATCTTTGTGTTTCCTTGTCATCCGGGTGAGTTTTTTGGAGGGATAGGAAACAACCCACATGGCCCCTCCCCATGTCTAATAAGAAGCCTTCTTTGTTTTTGAATCTGATCCGAGGTCTCCACTTTAGCTTTCCTCCACCAGTTAACCCCACTCGCCTGCCCACATCTTTCCCACTCACTCAGAAGGCTTCCGCTGCAGCCAGTGCCATTCTCAATCCCAGCTACCTTCTTCTGAAAGCTCACATTGCTTTTCTAACCTTGGTATCCCTCCCAAATTTATCTGTAATTAATTCAACCTCAAATCCCACTATCTCCAATGAAGCATTCCATGACTGGTTCAGCAAAGACTAATTTTTTGTCCTCCAATTCTCTGAGCTCCTATAGCTTGCACATGTACTCTAACCCTATTTATTTATTTACTTATTCCTGGATTCGTTCCTTTACTTATTAGTTGGGAACTTGTCTTCAGAGCCTTTTGCTTTGTTAGGGTACATAAGACACCATCATGTAGCGCATATTAGCATCATGTGAGAAAGAAATAGAAAAGCCCCAGGTAGACGTGGAAACCAAGGACACAGAGCATGTGCTGTCATATATTGAGTCCTACACACTCAATGGATGCGTCAAAAATCAGCTTCAGGGCGGCGCAGTGGCTCACACCTGTAATCCCAGCACTTTAGAGGCCAAGACAGGTAGATCACCTGAGGTCAGGAGTTCAAGACCAGCCTGGCCAACATGGTGAAACCCTGTCTGTACTAAAAATACAAAAATTAGCCTGGCGTGGTAGAGTGCACCTATAATCGCAGCTACTCAGGAGACTGCGGCAGGAGAATTGCCTGAACCCAAGAGGTGGAAGTTACAGTGAGCCAAGATCATGCCACTGCACACCAGCCTAGGTAACAGAGCAAGATGCTGTCTCAAAAAAAAAAAAAAAAAAAAAAAAAAAAAAAAAAAAACAGAAAGAAATCAGCTTCAAGTTTTCTAGCAGTCAGTATAAACAGAGAAACTTGATCATTTATCCAAAAACAAGTGTCCAGCAGGACAGAATCCTCCTTAGGAGAGTTCCGTTATCCAGCAGTGCTCAGCAGGATGGTTGCTGACACATTGGGTGCTTTTACCAGGGGATCCCATGTCCTGAAATGTACATATCCTCAACTCCACCCTCACAGACGCTGGAGGTCAGGCAGTGGACACCATGCGACTGTCGTGAAAGGTCACTGAGCTTTCCCAGCTAATACGGTAGAAGAAAACTGCGGCACTCTTTCATCAGAGAATACTGAATACCTTTGTCAGAAAAAGATGCTGGACCTCCGGGCTAATGCAGGGTGGCATTTTGCCTGTGTGCCCTGAAGTGTCTCCTGGGCCGTGCATAAGACTTGAGTTACATCCCCAGCTTTTCACTTTTACATGAATCCCTGGTTTTCTCTGAATGTTGATTTCCTTCCTTGTAAGACGAAGATATACTTACCCTGCCCACTAATATCCAAATACTACACAAATCAAATTTAAAATACTACACAAATCAAATTTAAAATATTATACAAATCGAGTTTAAAATACTATACAAATGCAGTGTATTATTATCTTCTTGTTGTCTATGCTTTTTCCTGAGGTCTAAATTACCCTTTTGAAAAACTATACTGTCAAACCTCACATGGTGTGAAGATGCCGAAGGCAACACACCCGTGACACGCTACAAGGCCTTAAAACATACCGGGCTAAACTGCGTCCAAAATATAAACTGCATTACCCAGCACCAAATATCCTGAACTTACAACAGAAGCTAACACATCAGATCTTTTTTTTTTTTTTTTTTTTTTTCTTTTGTCAGAGACAGGGTCTCACTCTGTGGCCCAGGCTGGAGTGCAGTGGCGCCATCACAGCTCACTACGGCTTTGGTCTCCTGGGCTCGACACATCCCCCTGCCTCACCTTCTGAGTAGCTGAAACTCCAGGCATGCACCGTCAAGCCCAGCTAATTTTCTAAATTTTTTTGTAGAGATGGGGTTTCATCATGTTCCCCGAGGTAGTCTCAAACGCCAGGGCTCAAGTGAGCCTCCTGCCTCGGGTCCCCAAAGTGCTGGGTGGGATTAGAGGTGTGAGCAGACCTTTAATACATGCGGACATGAAGCCAGGCAAGATGGAGACTGTGTCAGGCCGCATCTCACAAAGCCCTTCCTCATTCTCTTTCGCATGAAATACCCGCAGCAGTGCAGTGAGGTCGGTATGACTACTCCCAATTTACAGAGAAGCGACATGAATTGTTCAAAACTCAGTCGGTAAGTGGGAAGAACTTCTCAGTCCTAAATCTTGCTCAGCGTCCATACATCTAAAGAATTTGTCTAACCATGGACTATGATGAGAGGGAGCACATACACACACTCTAAATCAGAGGTCCCCAAATCCCAGGCTGACGCCTGGTACCAGCCCACGGCCTGTTGGGAATCAGGCGGTACAGCAGGAGGTGAGCGGTTGGTGAACAAGCATCCTCGCCTGAGTTCAGCCTCCTGTCAGATCAGCGGCAGCATCAGACTCTCATAAGGGCATGAACCCTCTTGTGAACTGCGCGTGGAAGGGATCTAGGTTGCCCGCAAAAATCTAATGTCTCATGATCTAAAGTGGGACAGTTGCATCCCAAAACTCTCTTCCCCCTTTCCCCCACCCCCACTCACCTGTCTTCCACGAAACCGGTCCCTGGTGCCAAAAAGGTTGGGGACCACTGCTCTAAAGGACCCCTCAGTCCAGTGGCTCTAGGGATAGGTGACAGGTACATGACAGTCCTGATAAAGGAAACCCTCTTGAAGGATGGGCTGAGCATGTCCTTCACATTTGGTTTAAAGCTGGAATGGAAAATGCTTCATAGGATCTCTGTTTAAAACTGTGGGGCACAGAGTCCTTTGTTTACCATCTAGCTCCTGCCCTAGGAAAAGAACAATGTCTTTCTTGAGCTTTGTCTAAAATCCCTAGAGTAGACGATTCTCTGAACTCAAACCGCCACTTCAAACATCTCAGGGTAGGGGTTAGAGACAAAAGAAGCTCTTTTCTCCCCACTACAACCACCACCCGAAATGCCAGTGGCTCATGGCTCACCCCAAACTGCTGGGCACTTAGGTGTCACCCATGGTCACCAGGAGAGGCAGGAAGAGGTGGAGGGTAGAAGGCAAAACAAACTTATGGCAACGGAGTTTGCCTCATTGCCAATACCCGCATGACTGGCAGGGGTAAGAGGGTACCAGCCTGGGGTAAGGGGGGACAGGCATGGAGGGCTCACAGAGGAGCCGCTGGAACTCTCAGTACCATGGCTGTCTGGTGTTTAGACCAACCTTCCTACTGAAAACCACCAAAAATGCTAAGGAATAAAACCTTTACCTGCACCAGAAAAACTAATCATTATCAGACCAAACCTACATGAAGCCAGAACCCCGAAGAGATGGCTGTGATTTGAAGCTCTTTAGCTCTGGAAGCGTTTGCTAAGCTCAGCACTTTTGAGCTGCGGTTTTTACAGCTTCCCGGAGTACTGGGGAAGGAGAGGATACTTCGGGACCACCCAAGGTGGGAAACCTAATAGAAAAGTGTGACCCATAAGGCTGCCCCACCCCTTCCCCAAGGGGCTGCAAATATAAGCTGCAGTGCTGAGCAGAGCAGGGGAGGCGAAAGCTGCACCCACATAGCAGCCCTCAGCCACACAGAGGAACCGGCAGGCTGTGAATTTCGTCAAAAGCGCTGCAGGTGGACAGTGGCCTCCCAGGGCAGAGGTAAGTGCAGATGCTCTCCAAAGAACACTCCCTCAATCCAAGCCTCAGAGAGGCTCCACAAATAACTTTCTTAGGCTGGGGAGTGCCCCTGTGAAAAATAAAGCACACAAGCCAAAATCATCATGCGTGGGAAGCGGCAGAAACAAAGTCAGCGTGCCGGGCTTTAGTCTGAAGCTTACGGGGACTATTTCAGGGGAGCCCTGTGGACTGTATCTGACCACGCTGAGATCTAAGAACATTTTAGCCAAAAGGAGAACAGCATTAGAAGAGGGGATTGTCCCCAGTGTGCGGGGTCACTCCTCCGACTGACAGGTAACCTCATTCCCTGGAAATTAAATTTCCTGGAAAAGCAGGGGATGCAGTGTGGTCGCCCTTCCAGTTCTCTTTCCGCGGCTGTTTTCACCCTCACCTACCTCGTGAAAGAAGCTGACGGCACTGCGCACTGTCCCTGCTGCCAGGGCCCTTCTGCCATGCTCTGGATAACCAGCCCACCTCCATGTACTACCGAGCCCACCCAGCCTGCTCTTCAGACAGGATCTGGAGGGTGCCCTCAAAATTAATCCGTGCGCAGTTCATTCCATCCACACAAAAGCATTTCCTGCTCATCTGGTCAGTTTGGCTAAAGGTGATTAAAGACCATTTTCATCTGCTCCACGATCTTGAGACTCTTTTGTAAATAACCATTTTCGACTTCAGGAACCGTGTCCATGACCCCACACGATCTAGCTCATCATTCCTCGTTGTCTTCACTCATACAGCTCTTGGGGCACCAGTACTTGGGTCAGGGTCTACGGACTCTGTTCAGTGTCCCACCTGTACCCCGCAACTCTGGGTTCCCTCGGCCATAGCTGCACCTGAGAGCTTTCCTCCAGAACCTCAGAGGTCACTCTGACCATGAGCCTGCAGGTGGCAGGAAAGCCTGAGGAACAGACAGACACCCACCACCCCCACTAGCGGTGCTGAATCAACTACTCTCAAGACTTGGTGTATACATATCCCAGCTCCCTTGCCTCTTGGGTTGGATAATTCTGAGAGGTGAGTTTCCCTGAGTTCTCATGGGATCGGGATCCTTACCACTCACCTGCCCTCCTTGCTCTCACACCCTTCCAGGAGGAAGGGCAGGAGGCGCCGAGCTCCCTGGTGGCCTCTGTGAGCACAAGGTCAGCCCCAGGCCCTTCTTTAGTCCTCAAGTGACTGGAGCCTAGACCTTCTGAATGGCTGCCTTCATTCTCCCCCTTGTCCTCCTGGAAGGAGGTACCAGGACGTTGAATCCTGGAGGAGCTAAAAGGCTCCACTTTCCTAAAACTTCTCCCTCCTCCCTGGGCTAGACCTAAAACTTCTGTTAGACTCACACCTCTGTTTCAGACAGAATCTCCACAGCAGCCCCAGAGGAATGAGACTGCATGGGAGAGGCCTCGTGGGGCTTAGCCACAGGAACGCGTCCTTCCAGCAGTTAGAGGATCGTAAAGAGAGCAGAGACTCCAGGGAAAGGAAGAAGAGCATGAAGTCAGCGTGGAGACAGTTCTTATCTCAGGGTGGGGAGCAGGAGGGATTCTTTTTTCCCTTCTTCTTGACTATACTTTCAAATTCTCTAAAATGTTTCCGAAATAAGATGCTCACAAAGCCTGCAAGCATTTCCCCACACCCTCTACAGTGGAGAATACATCAGGGGTGGTAGAGATCAGGGGTGGTGGACATCAGGGTGGTATACATCTTGGGTGGTGTACATCACCTAACCTAGTGATCAAGGTGACATCTCCAGGAACGGCTCACATAGGTAACAGCTGCCCCCTGGCGGGGGGAGCACCAGGAAGACCCCAACACCGCCCCTGGGATTCCAAACCGTCTGATCCTGAGGGAACGTCAGACAAGCCCAAGTTCAGGGACTTCCTACAAGACAACTGTTCCATAGTCTCCAAAAGTGTCCCAAGTCATAAAAAAATGAAAAACTTGAGGAACCGTTCCATTTAGAGGGAACTAAGAGACGCAGTAACTATCCAAGGTGCGATTCAGCAAAGGCCAGTTCATCGGCCTAGGAGGAATATGATGAGAGTCTGGAAGACGACAGAACCACATCAATGTTCATTTCCTGATTCACTCACTAGTCTATGGTTATTCAGGGGGGAAATATAGACCCAGGCATGTATAGGGCATCAATGTGGGTGAACGGTACATGGGCATTTTTTACACTGTTTTTAGAAGCTTCAAATTATTTCAAAATAAAAAGTTAGAAAAGAAAACGGGCATTAACTCTATAATAAAAAAAAATGTTTTAGGACAAAAATGTGTCTCTGGTCATAGCCTGTGCTGTGAATCCATGGGGTCGATTTCTACTGTCTGCAAAGTTCCCAACAGCTGAAGAACAAGGAACAAAAGCCGAGCTGCCCTCCTGAGCTGCCAGGGTCCCAGACACAAAGCTGGCCTCTCAGGCTTTACTGAAAGATAAGTGCTGATAAGGCCTGCGGGTCATCTTCGTCAGCGCGGGCCCCCCAGCTCGCTGAGAGGGGCCCGCCCTCCCAGAGCTCAGCCAGACGTAAGCCAGAGCAGAGTGTGTTTCTTTTCAGCTAAAGCTGCAGCTGGCGCATCGACCCTGGGTAGGAGCAGCCCCTCAGCAGGGTGTCCACCAGAGTGGGGGCCTGCGGCCGGCCGCCCCTGCCCAGAGAGGCCGGGAGGGCACAGCCCAGGTCTTCCAGATGGAGCTTGAACTTCAGCATTCTGTTTGGATTAGTCTAGAAAAAAAAAAAAAAGTAAAATCTCACTATCATCCTTAGTAAAACAAGATAAGCTGCAAAAACAACGAACGCAAGCAGCTACTGGCTTACACTTAAATCTCACCAAGTTCCCCCTAAGAACAACCACAAGGGTGACCACACTGACTAGTTGTCCAAGCGGAGTGTTGCTTGAAACGCTGTCAAGGTAAGGTTTGTGCCTGGTTCCTCCCGAGGCCAAGGCTGGAGGTGGGCGTCTCGCTGCATCAGGGCAAATGAAAGACCATCATCTCCATAAATGCTGGACGCTGCTCTCTCGCGCACTTTAACTGGGGTGGGGGGGGGCCTCGCCGCCCTTTTGTAACTGCTAGAAGACTTAGGCCTGAGTCCAGCCTCTTCCTCGCTTGGCGATGCTGCTGGGAACGCCGGGCCGCGCTGGGGGGCTCGGCCCGGCGGGGGCGGGGCGCGGGTCCGGGAGCGGGCGCGGAGCACGGAGCCACACTGCCCCCTGGCGGCCGTCCCCGCCCCGCCGGCGCCGCCTCGGCGAGGAGGAAGGTTCCCTGTCACCACTGCGGGGCTGAATTCCGGCTCCATCATGAGCGCGGGGCATCCGGTCCATCCAGGGGAGGAGGACGCTCCCAGTGCCGACTCACAAGCCCTACGCTTAAGGTCTGGCCCTGGAACGCTGGGCAAGTTGCTGGAATTCTCTGCTCTCCGCTGCAAAGGGAGGAAAATAATGGAAGCGTGCGTCGTGAAGATCACACGAGGCCACGTGTGTGACATGGGCTTCCCCGCCCCGGCGCGAACACACGCGCGCAAAAGGCAAGACCACGAGCGTTCGATTTTAACCAGACACTGTCCCTTCTAACGCTCTCCGCGGCCGCGCAGTGCAGCTCCCGACGCTGACCCGCGCTTCCCGGGTGGAAGCAGCAGCGCCGCCCCCGCGCCCCGCACCCCACCGAGCCCCGCGCCGCGCCCCGCTGCCCCACTCCTCTGCGCGCCTCCCCGAGGGCCTGACTGGTCTGACCCGCAGTCCCCTCCGCCCTGCTCCTCGTGGCTTTGAGGAGCGCGTGGCTTCCGGCCTGCGGAGGCTGTGCCTGGGCGCAAAGGAGCCGCTCGCAGCCGCGCGTTCGAAAACCCCACCGCCGGCCGCGCGTCCTGGAGGAGGGGACGGTCCACCCGCTCGCGTCGGGGCCTGCGGGGCCGCGCCTGGGGCGTAGGAGCAGCTCTCCCCGGCAGGCCCTCTGTATCCTGCAGGGTCGGCCGCGAGCCCAGCCGCGAGGCGATCGGCCGAGACCCAGCGGGGGCGGGGGGCCGAACCCTCCTCTTGGGCGCGAGGCTGTGAACGTCTTCCTTCGAGGAAAGAGCTGCTTCTGGATTTTCCTTGAACTCTAGGAGCTGCTAAGAAAGCTTCATGACTGTGGCAGATGCGGCTCAGCGGACCCCCCCAGAGTGGGGAAAATGACTCCTTCCTGGGGGCAGAAGGCGCGGACCCGGAGGGAGCCCTCGGGCTCTGAGCGCCTCGCGGGAGACGGCCTGCTCTCCGGCGCCCCCTAGCGGAGCATCGGCTCACACGCACCTGGGAGGTGGGATCAGGCCAGCGCTTCTCAGCATCCCCGACCCAGGCTCCTTGGAGTTTGTATGTCCCCATCCTGGGTAAGAGATTCTGGTTCAACTAGAACTATTTTTCCTAGATCTCCTTCCTCTGTAACTATTTTGCTCACAGGAAAAATAACAGCAGGATTATAAAGCCTCTGGAATAGAGTCACAGTCGCCAGAGTCGGCCCTAGGAGGGCTGAGTTCCTCATTCATTGTTGGTAGGAATATAAAATGGTATGACCTCTTTGGAAAACAGTTTGGAGTTTCGTAAAATTTTAAACATACACCTGTCATCCAACCCAGCCATTCTACTCCTAGGTATTTACTCAAAAGAAACGAAAACACCTATCTATACAAAGATTTGGACCTAACTGCTTATAACTGTTTTGTTTTTAATGGCACCAATGTGGAAACCGCCCGAACGTCCACCAACAGCTGAATGCATAAATAACTTGTAGTACAGACACTCAGGAGTAAAAAGGAATGCACTGGCCAGGCATGGTAAGATTACACGCCTGTAATTTCAGTACTTTGGGAGGCTGAGGTGGGCAGATCACCTGAGCCCAGGAGTTGGAGGCCAGCCTGGCAGCATGAAGAAACCCCATCTCTATGAAAAAAATACAAAAAATAGCCAGGTGTGGTGACGCAGGCCTGTAATCCCAGCTACTCGGGAGGCTGAGGCAGGAGGATCACTTGACCCCAGGAGGTTGAGGCTGGAGTGATGCCATCTCAGCTCACTCCAGCCTTGGCGACAGAGTGAGACCCTGTCTCAGAAAACAAAAAAAAGGGGGGCCAGGCACGGTGGCTCATGCCCGTAATCCCAGCACTTTGGGAGGCTGAGACAGGTGGATCACATGAGGTCAGAAGTTCAAGACCAGCATGGCCAAAACCCCCGTCTCTACTAAAAATAAAATACAAAAATTAGCCGGGCATGGTGGCAGACACCTGTAATCCTAGCTACTAGAAGGGGCTGAGGCAGGAGAATGGCTTGAACCTGGGAGGCGGAGGTTGCAGTGAGCCGAGATTGCGCCACTGCACTCCAGCCTGGGTTACAGAACAAGACTCCGTCACCCCACCCCCCAAAAAAGAAAGAAGAAAGAAAAGAAGAGTCTTTGCACACCACAAAGATTCTCAAAACAATTATATTTAGTGCAAAAAGCCAGACTGAGACGAGTACCTACTGTGTGGTTCCATCTTAGAAGCTTCTAGGAAATGCAAATGAATCCATAGTATCAGAGCAGATCAGTCATCACTCAAGTGTGGTATGGAGCAGGAAGGACATATCTCAAAGGGCACAAAGATACTGGGGAGGATGAGGGACAATCAATATTGTAGTCATTGTGATTGATTGTGATAGTTTCAAAAGTTGTCAAGTTATGAAATTTTAATATGTATAAGCTTATCATATGTAATATGACAGTGTCACCTCAATAAAACCATTTTTTTTTTTCTAAAAAACAACAAATCTCAGGTCTCCGGGCTTAGGACCCCTTGGAGAGAGAGGCTACAGACGGTCAGGAGTAGATCCTGCAAATCTTTATTTTTCAACTTGTCCTAATGATTCTGGGCATGGTCCTGTTTGAAAATCAATGGTTTAAGTAGACCAAAGCAGAGGAGTGGGCAGCCCAATGTCCACAAACAGCACTGTCCTCCACACCCAGTGATCCTCAAAAATGCTCTACACTCCAACAATCAACAGCAAGCGCTAGAAACACCAGGGGACATTTGGAGAAAGTCAGACCCTCAAAACTCCCATCTTCCCACACCTTCAGCCACCCCGGGAAACACACCATCTAAATAAAATGGCACATCTAGCCCCCCACCCCCACCCCAGAAAACTGTCCTGAAAACACTCTTACATAGAAATTCTAAGTCATACATTTATTTCCCCCTTTTTAGGAATCAACTCACGCCTCTGTCAGTGACTAACATGCCTACCACTACTCAGGATGCATTGATTAGTGCCCCTAATCTTCATGTCCCTAATGTTGGGACCCCAGCCATAATGGTTTAGTCTTGCTGAAAATGCTCCCACTGGCCACTGGGGGAAGTAGTGCCTGGATGATACACATTCCTCCCAATCCCCAATCCCCAGCTCCTGAAAACTGCCCGCACGCAAATTTCTTTTTTGGGGGGTAGTCAGTAAAGCATCTTCAATTTCAAGACCCATGTTGTAATGATTCTGGACTTGTTTCTAATTCAGGGTAAAATTCAAGCAATCTTTTAACTTATCTGAGCCTATTTTCTCATCTGTAAAGTTAGCACAATGAGCCGTTTGGGGCTAGCCTCCCTGTAGCACCCACATCCTTTGTGTAGCATGTGCCTCTCCCTTGGCTATTCCTACACCCACAGCCAGCAGCAAATGTGGACAAATGGGGGTGAGAGTAGGCAAGGAAGTCCCTGGCAGACAGCAGCCAGCGAACTGGGCCATAAGTGTAAATGGCAAGCCAGTTTTTCCCTAGTGCTGCCAGGAGGGTGGAGTGTTAGCAGAAGTCTATGATGCTTCCTCCCAGTTGACCACACTGGGAAACTCTCCCAGCAATGACTCTTCAAAGCTATCCTGGCAAATTCTTCCTCTTGAGTGGTTCCCAAACAGTTGTCCCATTTTCCCCAGAACTTTACAAGTCCAACATCCATGGTTTGGATCATGGTTTGGGCTCCAATTTGTGTTTGTCTCTATACATTTACATATTTTTTAAGGAAGAAGTAAAGTTCAACTGTGCATTGCTTGTCCAAACAGGTTTGCAGCTTCAGTAGTTTTAAAACTAGTGCTTGGATTCAGGGCTGATTTTCCCTGGTAACTGAGGGCAGTTTTGTTGCTAAAAGGCTGCGTTGCTTCAAACTTCCTTTTATTTCCCTTAATCCCACAGTCTGTGTGGGACAGTCATTGCTGAACATTGCAAATATCCTCATTCTCCTTAACAACATAATTCTCTAGGCCTAACTGCAGTACAATAAACTAGAATGGAAAGCAAGGACCCTTTAACACAGAAACTTCTAAGCCAATAGTCCATGTTTTAAGTCACTATCCAACAAGCAAGGAAAAATTGGATAAAAGAAAACAAAATGTTAGTTGTCAATAGCAGTGAAATAAGCTGATTACATTAAAAATTCCCTCAAAAAAATATGCTGGCCCAGGCAGTTTAGAGGCAAGTGATGTAAAACCTCCAAGGAATTGAAAATATTTCTGCTATTTAAACTGTTCTGTAGGATACAAACAAATGAAAAACCTTCTAAGTTCATTTTACTAAGCTAGCACAATCCTGATGCTATGGCTGGTGGGAGCATAAACTGGTAGATGTGTTCTGGAGCAGCCAGTGAGTTACAAGGAAATCAGAGTATGATGTCCTGAAGTCACATGAAGAAAGTGTTCCAAGAAGAGTCAATGACAACTAAAATAAGAACCAAGCAGTGGCCATTGGACTGGCAACATAAGGGTCATTGCTGATACTGACAAGCATATTATCCACAGAGAGGTGGGAACAAAGGCTAATTAGAGTGGGTTGAGGAGAGAATGTGAAGTGAAGAAGTAGAGGTTATGAAAAGAAAAACTCAAGAAGTTTCATGAAAGGAAGGAGGCAGCAGCTGCAAGATGATGTGGAAACAAGGAAGAAATATTTGTTTAATAGTATACGCTAGAGCTTGTTTGGGTGCTCATGCAAATGAACAAGGAGTTGGAGGGAAACTGATGATGAGGTAAGGAGAGGAGATAGTTACAGGTGATATGGGATGGAAACCAGAGGACCATAGGCTATGCTTGAGATCCTTCATCCTTGGTGGAAAGAGGAAAACAGAGAGTGTGGGCATTTGGAGAGTGTGTAATTATGATGTGCATAAAGATTTTTCTGTATAGCCATTTATTGAAACATTGCTCATAACAGCAAAAAATAGGTAACAACCTAAATTCCCCAAAGAACATTGACCAAATATTTCAGAGTATTATGCAGTCATTAAAAGTGATGTTATGTACCTATAGCTACCATTATACTTAATGGTAAAGGCTGAATGCTTTCCCCTAAGACTGGGAACTAGGCAAGAATTTCTACTTTCACCATTCCTATTCAGCATAGTACTGGAAGTCCTAGCCAGTGCCGTAAGGCAAGAAAAAAAAAAGGTATGCAGATCAGAAAGGGGGAGTAGGGTCTGCCTTATTTTCAGATGACATGACTGTCTACATTAAACATTCCAAAAAAAACCTTTTAGAACTAATAAATTGATTTAGCAAAACCACAAGAAACAAGGTCGGCATGCAAAAATCAATGCATTTCTATAAACTATCAGTGGACAATTGGAAACTGAAATTTAAAACACAATACTGTTTATCATTGATGAGAAAAGAAAGGAAGGAAGGACAGAAGATAGAATTAAGTATATATCTAACAAAACATGTACAGGATCTGTATGCTAAAAACTACAAAACCTTTAAAAAACCAATTAAGAGCTAAAGAAATGGAGAGGCATACCATGTTCATGGATTTCTAAGACTCAACATAGTAAAGGTGTCAATCCTCAAAATGATTTGCAGGTTTAACATAATTTCTATTAAAATCCTAGTGGGGTTTTTACAGATATGGACAAACTAAATTTAAAATTCAGATGAAAAGCAAAGTAACCAAATCACTAAAACTGTTTTTAAAAATAATGAAGTTGGAGGAATTGTATTACCTGATTTTAAGACTTACTATAACTACAGTAATTAAGATAATGTGTTATTGACAAAGTCATAGAGACATAAATCAATGACAAAATAGAGAGTTCTGATATAGACCCACACAAGGATGGCCAATTGATTTTTGACAATGATGCAATTACAACTCAATGGGAAAGAGATAGTCATTTCAACAAATGATATTTGAATACTTGGACATGAACTTCAACCTAAACTTCCCATATTACTCAAAAAGCAACTAAAAATGGATCATATATCTATGTGTAAAACATAAAATTTTAAAACACTTACAGAAGGCCAAGCTAAGCAATGCATGTCTTTAATCCCAGCACTTTGGGAGGCTGAAGCAGGAGAATTGCTTGAGACCAGAGTTTGAAACCAGCCTGGGCAATGTAGCAAGACCCTGTCTCTACAAAAGAAAAAAATTTTTTAATTAACCAGTAACAGTTGCACATGCCTGTAGTCCCAGCTACTTGAGAAGCTGAGATGGGAGGACTGCCTGAGCCGAGGAGCTCAAGTCTGTAGTGACCTATGATCATGCCCCTGCACTCCAGCCTGGATGACAGAGTCAGGCACTGACTCTAAACACAGAGCAACAACAAAAAGAAAACTTGTAAAGGAAAACACAGGACATAGGAGAAATTGTCTGTGACCTAGGGTTAGGCACAGAATTTGTAGATATGACACCAAACATATAATCCATAAAAAAAATTTACCAATTGGATTTCATCAAATTAAAAACATTTGCTCTTAAGACCCCAATAAGAGCATGAAGGGAAAAGCCACAGATGGAAAAAAAGTTTCAAAATCATATCTAATAAAGGACTTGCATCATTCAGAATACATAGAGAATTCTCTAAACTCGAAGCTAAGAAAATTAAAAATCCAATTTAAAAATGATCAAAAGACTTGAACAGACACTTCATCAAAGAATAGACATGGATGGCAAAAAAAGAAAGCTCATGAAAATATATTCATTATCATCTATTTGTAACCAGCAAAAATCACTCTGCACTAAGTCAAAAAAGACAACACTGTAGTTTCTACAAATTTACTGAGACATTCACTGTTGAAGCCCTGAGTTGTCATGTAAGAAGATATCTATGCTGCAAACACCTGGAAGGGCTTCAGCTGAGAGCTCCAGCTGAGGTCCCAGCCAATAGTTCACATCAATTGCCAGATGTGTGAATAAAGAGACATCCAGATGATTCCAGTCCCCAGCCATTGTCACTCCCATCCACCTAGCCTTCCCAATTGATGTTCCACATCTTGAAGCAGATACGAGTCTTTTCCACCATTCTATCCAAACTCATAACCTGCCGAATTCATAAGCCTAATAAAATAATTGCTTTAAGCTGCAAAATTTAGGAATCAATTTATTACCCAGCAATAGTAACCAGAACAAAGTGGTTCTCTTTGTCCCTATTGCAAAACATATTGACTGCAAATCACTGAACGTGCTTACTAACATCTACGAACAAGTATGAAACCACTCTGTCATGTTCGCCTTGATTTCTTCCTCCCAGTTGAGTTGTCTGTTTATGAAGAGACATGAGTTGTTTCCACATCTGTCAATGTAAGCTGTATTTATTTGATAATTACATAATTGAATTAAAAATATATAAGCCAATAGAGCCTTGGCATGAAAAGAGAGTTACTATTATTATGAAAAGTCAACAAGGAAAAATCAGTAAAAGTGATTATTATAGGTGTCAACACGATATCTATAAAAGATTGTCAGGGGGATTTTGAAAATCCAAAAGGATTCTGCATTGACGCCTCTTTCAAATGTCATTAAGAGCTCATTCCACTTTAAGGAAATCAAAACTACATATTATAGTTGATGTATTCGATGAGTGTGATTTATGTAGGAAGGACAAGCTGCAATTGCAATCAGTGGCCCCACATTTAAAGGAAAGGACTTGGCCCTACATCTAAAGACTGGCAAAGGAATATACTTTTATATGTTTTAAGTTAAAATAAAATGTTTAATACACCAGTCCTTTGACCCAGTAAATCCACTGCTGGGTATAAACCTAAAAGAAATGAAAACATATGTCCACAAAAATACTTAAGCAAAAACGTTCATAGCAGCCTTATTCATGAAAACCCAAGCTGGAGAACCAAATGTCCTTCAAAAGGAGACTAGATAAACAAATCGTGATATATTCCTACTGAACTCAACAATACTCAACAATAAAAAGTAGCAAATGCAACAAAGTGGGTAAATTTCACGAACATGACACTGAATAAAAGAAGCCAGCCCCAAAAGAGCCCATCTTGTACGAATTCATTTATGTAAAAGTCCAGTACAGGCAAAACTAATCTATAGTGGGAGAACTCTAGAAACTTTCCAGGGTAATCAAATCACACGTCTGTGTCCATTTGCCAAGACTGTACAGCTGAGATTTGCATATTTGAATGTACATAAATTTTACCTGAAAAATAGAATTTAAAAGCTCCAGTGGGGGATGGGGAGAAGATGGAGTTAGAAATGAAACAAGAATGGCAGAATGGTGATAATTGCTAAAGCTGGGTGATGAGTACATGGGACTCGTTATACTATGCTGATTATTTTGTGTATGTCTAGAATTTTCCACAGTAATTTTTTAAGGTAAAATGTTTAAGGAATGTGTTATTGCCTACGATTCTCAGGTTTAATCAACTTTTCTGACAAACTGATTAACTCCCCGCCCCAGTGAGAACCTCTGCTATACAGATTCCCCTGTGCTCTCTCCTGAGCTTTGGCAAACGGTTGGCAGCAGTGAGCTTTTCAAACCACAGCCAGGACTGGGGGACTACCACTCTACGCCACGTATTCTAACACTTACATAATATTTGCCATCTTGTACAACTGATGTATTCGTAGTTCATTAAAATATTAAGTGAAAGGTGAAGTGACAGAGCAGGAAAATAAACAAATACGAACTTTGTTTTCAGACAGAGCTGGGGCGAAGTCTCAGGTCTAGTATTTTTAATCTCTGTACTGAAGGCAATTTAATGTCCCTAAGCTTCCACGTCCTTGCCTCTGAGGGCCAGGAAAAAGTTGTGCAGAGGCTGGTGCTGTTTCCCCATTTCTCTCTTATCTCTTGTTCCCAGTAATAGAAGTCTTGAGATATGTGTGCAGCATTACAGAACGTCAGCCTCCCTTGCAGCTAGGTGTGTGTACGACTAAGCTCTACCTGTGAAAAATAAGAGTACATCATGTGGCAGCTTCCAGGAATCTCCTTTACGTACACTCTTTGCTTTGCTTTCATCATCGTTTTTTTCCTTATTATTGTCTGAATGTGGATGTGCTGCGTGGAGATGCAGCCACTCTCTTGGACGCCATAGGAATGGAGTAGTGGTAAGTAGGCAGGGACCCTAAAACCTTCCTGGCGCAGAGCTGCCATTCCTGCCCTGGACTGCCTACCTTTGGATTTTTATGTAAAAAAAACAAATAAACATCCTCATGAATCTTGAAATTTCTACTATGCAACTGTAAATCCATAGCTGAACTTAAATGTAATGAATACAATACTTACTTCATGGTGTGCTGTGATGAGAGAGCGCGCCCATCTCCATAACATATATTAGGTATTGAAGATAGTAATAGCTCATCACTGTCATTACAGCCCTCGAGTTCCTGTCTTGTTGGTTTTCTGCACCCTGCTGTCTTAGCAATAAATAACCCACAGTGTGTTTTAACAAATATTTGTGGAAGTGAGTTGAATATCTCACACTACGGCTTTTAGTGATAGAAGACATATGGTCCAAAGAAGAATAATTCAAAAGTATAATGGCAGTCATTGGCAAGGTAGGATTTAACATTATTCTAAAAGAAAGAATGATTGGTTGAAAACAACAAAACATTAAGATGAGCACCCCATGAGCTACAGGTCAAGTTTCTCAACATTGGCAATACTGACATTTGGGGTCAGATAATTCTGTGTTGGTTAGGCATAGGGGCAGCACACTGTCGGATGTGCAGAAGCATCGCTGGCCTCTATCAATGACCGATGCCAGGAGCATTCTCCCTCCCTGAGTTGTGACAACCAAAAATGTCACCAGACGTTTTTGCAAAAAATGCAAAATGTCTTCTGGGGGACAAAATCGTTCCCCAGTTGAGAACCACTGCTAAGATGGAGGTGTAAATTTATACAACTTTTCTAGAAATCATTTGGTAATAAATATAAAGAGGCTTAAAAATATTTAGAGTTTTTGGCTGGGCACAGTGGCTCACACGTGTAGTCTCAGCACTTTGGGAAGCCGAGGCAGGAGGATTACCTGAAGTCAGGAGTTCGAGACCAGCCTGGCCAACATCATGAAACCCCATCTCTGTTAGAAATACAAAAATCAGCCAGGCATGGAGGCGGGCACCTGTAATCTCAGCTACTTAGGAGGCTGAGGCAGGATAATTGCTGGAACCCCAGGAAGTGGAGGTTGCAGTGAGCTGAGATCATGCCATTGCACTCCAGCCTGAGTGACAACAGTGACATTCCGTCTCTCTCTCATTCTCTCTCTCTCTCTTTATATATATGTGTGTGTGTGTGTGTGTGTGTATGTGTGTGTATTATATGTTTTTTATATATATTATATATGTGTATATTTAGACTTTTTATCCAGGAATCCTACTCTGAAGAAATAATCGGTAACACACACTCAGCACTAATTCAAAGACAAACAACCTCCTTTTAAAAATGAATGAAGCCTCCGAGTATATATATATCCAAAGAATATAGACAAATGGCCAATAAGCCCATGAAAGATGCTCAAATCATACACCATCAGAGAAATGAAAATGAAAACCAGAGCGAGACATCATTTCATATATTCACTAGTATAGTTCTCACCCAAAAGGCAGAAAAATAACAAGTGCAAGTGAGGACATAGAGAAAATGAAACCCTCACCCTCTGCCAGTGGTAACGTAAAATGGTTCAACCACTCTGGAAAACTGAGGCATTTCCTCAAAAGGTTAAACATAGAGTGACCACTTGACCCGGTAATTCTACACCGAGGTAAATAACCAAGAGAAATGAAAGCATATCTGCACAAAAACTTGTACATAAATGTTCATAGTAGCATTCTTCACAGCAGCCAAGAAGTGGAAACAGTCTAAATATTCATCAATTGATGAACTAATAAATAAAACATGGTCCATTCATTCAATAAAAAATTATTCAGCAATAAAAAAGGACCGAAGTGCTAATACATGCTACAACAGATGAATCTTGAAAACAAGGTGTTAAGTGGGAGAAGCCAAAGACAGAAAGCCACATGTTATATTCCAGTTACACTAGAAGTCCAGAATACGGCCGGGCCTGGGGGCTCATGCCTGTAATCCCAGCACCTGGGGAGGCTGAGGCCGGCAGATCACCTGAGGTCAGGGGCTGAAGCCCAGCCTGGCCAACATAGTGAAACCCTGTCACTACTAAAAATACACATGCACAAAAACTGGCTGGGCCTGGTAACACACTCCTGTAATCATGGTTACTCGGGAGGCTGAGAAGGAGAATCCCTCGAACCAGGGAGGCAGAGGTGGCGGTGAGCTGAGATTGCACCACTACACTCCAGCCTGGGCGACGGAGCGAGACTCTGTCTCAAAAAATGAATGAATAATAAAATAAAAGTCCAGAATAGACAAGTCAGTGGAGAGCTAAAATACATCCATGGTTGCCTAAGGCTGGGGGGTTCAGGTATGGAATGGGGAGTGATTGCTAATGGGTATTGTGTTTCCATGTGGGTGATGAAAATATTGCAGAATTGTTCTAAAGTTGATTGTGATTGTGGTTACACAACTCTATGACTATACTAAAAATAACTGAATTGTATACTTTAAAAGGGTGAACCATATAGTTTGTGAATTAAAGTAGAAAAAGAAGTTGAAACCACAACAGGAACACACACATACAAGGATGGATGTTGTTATAAGGTTTTGTGGTCTGTTTGTTCTTTGAGACAGGGTCTCACTCTGTTGCCCAGGCGGGAGTGACATAATCTCAGCTCATGCAGCCTCCATCTCCGGGGCTCAAGAGATCCTCTCACCTGAGCCTTCCAAGTAGCTGGAACCACAGGAGTGCACCACCACATCTAGCTAACTTTTTACTTTTTGTAGAGAAGGGGTCTCCCTATGCCTCAGGCTGGTCTCAACCTCCTGGGCTCAAGCAATTATCCTGCCTTGGCCTCCCAAAGTGATGGGATTACAGGTGTAAGCCACTGTGACCAGCCTATAAGGTTTTTAAAATCAGAAAACATAAAAAAAGGGATGGTAAAATAAATTATGTTCAGTGCTATGAACAAATATTAAGCAACCATTAAAAATCGTCTTTGGAATAGCTACTAACACGAAGAAATAGGTTTTACTCTTAAGAGGAAAGGCAGAATATAAAATCTGCCCTTAGACTCACAAGCACACACACACACACACACATAAAAATTATAAAAGGAAATTCACAATCAGCAAAGAGTGGCTCATTCTGGATAGTGGGATAATGGTGATTTTTATTTTCTGCTCTTTTTTTGTCGTTTTTATATTTTCTACACCGTTTATCTAATTAAGAAAATTGTTTTTTAAAGATTTTTAAAAGAAAGTTTATTTCCACAACTTGCTGGAGATGTACAGCCTATCATCTATAGAACTGAATGGAACAGGATAGGTCATGTATAAACTTCTGATTTTACTGATGAGGTAATCATCAGAGCCCAAAGAGGCTTCCTCAGTCACCTTCCAGAGCCTGTGAAACTGAACAGGTCCTTTCCTCCTCTCGCCTCCTTTTCTTTTTTTCTTAAACGACCTTGCCCGTTACACACACGCATGTGCGCGTGCACACACACACACGCATACACACTCCACACAAAGCAGCTCAAAAAAATTGAGATTTTTTTCCCCAGACTGGCCTCCGTTGTAACATTTCTGCCCGATTAGTTGGGAAAGACCCAGCAGCTCCTCTCCCAGAACATTAGAGGGCGGTAGCGAGTCAGGTCCCGCCGAGCCCGCAGCACAGTGGGTGAATCACACCGAGGACACCCACCTCTTTCGGCATGAGAGGCACAAGAAACGGATTAAAATTGGCCCTGGGCAGGCCTTCAGCTTTCTCTGGTAAGCCCTGGCTTACAGAGTCTTTGAAGTGGGGTGCTCTGGTTCCCATCCACAAGAGCAAGAGCAAGAGCAAGGAAGGGACGACACCCCAGGGAGCCGCCCAGCGACAGCTGCTAGTGCTTCTCTAATAATCACCTCATTTTCCTGCCCCCAGTGCCATCCGAAAGGGACTCTGCGGCCCTCGGCTTCCTGGGAGGTAGCACAGATGGAAGGCTGCAAGAACGCAGAGGGAACGCATCTATCCAAACGACCGGCTCCTGATGCTGGCCCCTGGAGTCCCAAGCCCTCCAAAGAGAAGAGAATCAGGCGAGAAACAAGAGTCCAGCGCTCTTCGGCAGAAACAAAAGGTCAGTGAAACTTGGCAAGCCTCCCTGTTCCTAAATGATTCCCAGAGGATAGTAAATTTGGAACGTGGTCAGTGTTGAAATCCAGACATGTGGGCCTGCCTCCCCTCCTGTTGCCTCCATGACAAGTGAGAGTGAAAAATACAGAGTTGAGGGCAGGGCGCTCACCCCTTGCCATTAATTTCGATTAAATAAACTTAGCCCAGACGCAGGGCTCTACTGCTGTGCTGTAGCCAAAGTGTGAGAAACACCAGCTCTGCCACTCACTGCTCCGGTGAACCTCCACACATACATTTTCTGTGCCTCAGTTTCCTCATCTGTAAAATGAAGGCGATAAGAATAGTATCTACTTCTTCACTTGTTATAAGGCCTTACATAGTCCCTGACTATGATTAGTGTTCAACGAATGATAGCTATTATCTACTACTAATGGTGATGAGGATAAAGATCTAAAAATATGCAGTTTCTCTGCCCTCATTTCCTAAGAAGTCAGTTCAACATTTTGGGGCCTTTACTGTTAAGAAATTCTCTCTTACTTTAGGGACCCTCAAGAAGCTCGTTGGACAACTGTGCAAATCAACCTAGGATTGATACACTAGAAAACCCCCATATCACACATCTAAAACTTCTCTCTCAAAATCGGCCCCAGGCCATTTAAGCTGAAGTGTCTCTGTTCTCACCTAAGGTGCTGGTTGTAGAAGTTGTTCCTCAAAGGCCAGTTCACCAGGGTTTGATTGAAATGTTCTAGAAACACAACGTCTATACTTTTGTGAGTCTCTCCAGTGCCAACGGAAAGGCCAAGTCATTCATGATAACGGGTAGATGGTAGGACGAACACTTATACTAAGATTAATGAACGGAGAACACGTATTCTAACGATGGGCGTGACGATATTCACCATTCCATCCGATAGTCTTCCCATGGCAGGGTTTGCAGCTTCTCCCATTGAATCTGGGAGGGCTTGGGCCCAACGCCACCTGACTTCCAGAGTTAAGTCATACAGGATGGTACAGCTTCCTCCTACTTTTCTTTGGGATGCTCATTCTTGGAAGATAGCCACCAAACTTCGAGGAAGACCATGCAGCCACTCAGAGAGGCCATGCATAGGGGCTTCATGTGACACCTCCAGCTGGGGTCCCAGCCAACAACTCCCTCAGTCGCCAGACATGTAACGATGCAGTCCTTCAGATCATTCAAGGCCTAGGGCTGGATACATGACCCCACGTGTCCCCAGCACCCCAAGAGTTGGTGACCTACAGAAACCTCATTTCTAGTTACCAACTCTTGCATTTGAGCAAGGATGTTTTTTTAAATATTTTGAGTATCCTGACCTATGTTTTTGTTTTTACCAACAGTCTTACATAGAACCCCAAATATAAGTAAAATAGATAAAGCTGGTGTTGCATTCATTGATATGGGTCGGGAATTTACCAGACACTGGCCTGGTGTAACTGTCACCTGACATCTTCCTCTGTCCAATGTGAAAGGTAAATAAATCTTAGGACCCCCCAAATCACTAAGCCAAAGGGACGAGTCAAGCTGGGAACTGCGTCAGGCAAACCTGCCTCCCATTTTATTCCTAAATAAGATGACTGCAAAGAAAAAAAGCTACAGACCTCCCTCGCAATTTGCCCACTAGGAAATTCCATGGGGTCCCAAGATCTTTACCCTGAAATGGTTCTGTTGAATTTTACCCTGACAATGTAAATTGATCACTTATCTTCACAGGAGTGGGACAAGGACAGAACTCAAAGTCATCCCTCTGCTCACCTGAGACAAATTCGTATCAGCTTCACTGCAGATTCACTGAGCTAGGCTAGGCATAAGTGACTATTCCTCTACCCCCTCCCACGTGTAAATTGTGTATTTGGTGAAAGGTGGATCAAAGACAGAAAAGAATGCAATCACTTATCTCTTATCTACCCGTACCGTCTCACAATTTCTTTCTCTTTCCCCAGTATTCTCCCTTTAAATATTGAAGCCTTCAAAATTATCTTTGGAGAAAGGTACAAACCTGCCTCCCAGGTGCACATCCTTAACACTGGCAAAATAAACTTTCTAAATGATTGAGACCTGTCTCAGGTATTTTTTGGTTCACACCAATTTCCTGGGGCCTTTGAGGAACCCCATTTGAGAACAGGTGAGCACTTCAGAACGACAGCATAGATGGACACCACAGTTTTCCCAAAGATCTTCACACTCAAGTAAGGTGGCAAAAAAAATGTGTATTGTATGCCTCTGTGACCCCAGCCCCTCCATCGTCGAGGGACTAGGTTGAAGTGCTGGTCTGCTCCTCTGGTCGTCTTCAGCCAGCGCGGGACTGGTGAGGGAAAGGCTGTGCTGGACCCCACGCTGCCTGGCTACTTGACCTTGGTGTTGAGCTTCAGGTACGCCACATAGTGTGTCAGGAGCAGCCTTTGGAAGGCACTGCTGTAGAAGGCCCAGGCCGGGATCAGGTTCAGAAAGCCCCCCTTAAACAGAGAGAAACGTCAGTGCTGGGGAGGAAGGAAGAACAAGTTCATCTTTGTGGTCTTTAGAAGTATTTTTTTCTGACTACTAACGTAGAGCCCAGAACCTTGTAAGTAATTGATAAAGTTTAAGGGTCTTGTGCCACTTTCTCAGCACACAAGGTTTTCTCAGACATCAAAGGAGGCAGTCCCTTTAAACTCTTTTGGACAACCTAGTAGGATCAGCCCTAAGGAATTTTTTTTTTCTTTGAGACAGGGTCTTGCTCTGTCACCCAGGCTGGAGTGCAGTGGCACAATCAGCACGATCATGACTTACTGCAGCCTCAACCTCCTGGGCTCAAGGGATCCTCCTGCCTCAGCCTCCCTAGTAGCTGGGACCACAAGAGTGTGCCATCATGCCTGGCTAATTTTTTCTTTTTTTTTTCTTCCAGAGACAAGGTCTTACTATGTTGCCCAGTCTGTTCTCAAACTCCTGGACTGAAGTGATCCTCCTGCTTTGGCCTCCCAAAGTGCTGGGATTACAGGTGTGAGCCACTGCGCCTGGCCTGGAAATTCTAAATGAAGAGAACTCTGTGTTAACTATCTCCCTGACTTACCTTGTCTTCAAGTCCTTTCTACCGAGCTTCCGTTAAAATGAGGACCCTGGGCTGAGCACAGTGGCTCAAACCTGTAATCTCAGCACTTTGGTAGGCGGGCAGATCACTTGAGGTCAGGAGTTTGAGACCACCCTGGCCAACGCGGTGAAATCCCATCTCTACTAAAAATACAAAAATTAGCCAGACATGGTGACACACATCTGTAGTCCCAGCTACTCTGGAGGCTGAGGCAGGAGAATCACTTGAATCCAGAGGCGAGGGTTGTGGTAAACTGTGATCATGCCACTGCACTCCAGCCTGGGTGACAGAGCAGGAGTCTGTCTTGAATAAAGAAATAAGTAAATAAAATGAGGATTTAGGAGAGAATCAGAAATGCTTTCCGTCATTTGGCACAACTCGAAAGTATAGTGGGTGCTAAGCAAACACATGAAGCCTGGATGAATGGAAGTCAGTCACAGAAAGGTATGGATGATCAGCATGAGCGCTTGCTTTTAAAAGATGGGGAAGCCTTCAGTTCAATGCATTTCAGGCTGTAGGTACAGGTCTTGAAAGGTTCCTTGCCACCAAATTGCAGCTGTGTGCTGCAAGAGAGGTGCGGGACCCCAGAAGCAATAATTTTGTTCACAGCATGACCTGCTGAATCCGACATGCCTCAGTCCACCTACTCCCTACACAACAACGGGATTCCAACCGCAGGAAAACTTGAGCATTTTGGGGACCTATTCATATTTTGTCAACCAGCTCTAATCCTCAGATCTCTGCACTCCTCCGAGATACACAAAGACAAGGGACGAATACCAGTTTCTGGGAACCAAAGCTGACCTCTCCTCGCACTAGCCATGTCGCTGAATCAACACAACTGCTTCCTCAGGAACTTCATTTTTCTCTCTGAGCTTTCTTATCTCACAGCAAAATCAAGCCCTTTCAGTAGCTCTGTCTTGAACTAAATGTGTTGGCAGAGTGAGGTCAGCCATAAAGAAAATAAGTAAATCAAAATTCTAGCCCCCTTGAAAAAGCCCTGAAAGAGTCCCTCTTCCATCTCCATCTTTGTCTACCCTCTCCCAGCCTGGAAGCGCCATGTAGGAGCCAGAAAAGGCTGTGGGCCCAGACAAAAGTGGACTTAAATTCTAGCTTCGCCATTACCAGCTGGGTGATTGTGGGCAAGCTGTTGCAGGTCTCAGCTTTTTTTTCCTCCGTTGCAAAAGAACGGCCTACCTCACAAGATTATTAGAACGACTAAGCGAGGCAACATGCCTGAAGACTCCAAGCTCAACCGGGTCTCTGCAGGTAAAGGCTCCATTCCTGCCTCGGTCCCAGCCCCATCCTCCTGGTGGCTGGAGAGCGTGCCGTCTTGGCCTGGCCTCTTGGTAATTAAAGGGTCGCTTATTTACCGCTTGATTGTACATGATCGCCTCTCTCTTTAGACACAATGATCTTTCTAAATCCTGGCAAACTCGAAATTGGCTTTAATGATTAATGTGTTTTCGTTTATTTTCTCTCCGGCTTCGCCAGGCACAAAAACCCCTTTTCTTGGTCTGTTCTTGGCAACTGTTTGCCTAAAGAAATTAGAATCTGTTATCTCAGAAATTAAAAGAGAAAGGTCAAGAAAATATTCAGTCCAGGCACGGTGGCTCACGCCTGTAATCCTAGTACTTTGGAAGGCCAAGGTGGGAGTATCGCTTGAGCCCAGGAGTTCAAGACCAGTCTGGGCAACAAAGCGAGCCCAGTCTCCTACAAAAAAAAATTTTTTTAATTGGCTGGATGTAGCAGCATGTGCCTATAGTCCCAGCTACTGCGGAGGCTGAGGAGGGAGGATTCCTTGAGCCCAGGAGTTGAAAAAGGCTGCAGTGAGTCTTGACCCTGCACTGCACTGCAGCCTGGGCAACCTGGCTATGTCAAAATTAAATATTCAACTTTGACCCTGTGTCAAGATAAAATAAAATTTTATTCCATTTTTATAAAAATAAAATATTTATTTTACTACATTCTTCAGATGCCGCGTTCCGTTTAAGCCATCAGCATCCTGGGGACTAAAGTCACAGCGTCCTCCTGAAGGTGGAAGGGACACCATCCCCACTGGAGAGGGCTAAGCTGCGACACCAATATCTGTAATTTTGGCCAGGCGTGGTGACTCATGCCTGTAATACCAACACTTTGGGAGGTCAGGGCAGGCAGATCACCTGAGGTCAAGAATTGGAGACTAGCCTGACCAACATAGTGAAACCCTGTCTCCACTAAAAATACAAAAATTAGCCAGGCATAACTGTGTGCACCTGTAATACCAGCTACTCAGGAGGCTGAGTTAGGAGACTCGCTGGAACCTGGGAGGCAGGGGCTGCAGTGAGCCGAGACTGTACCAGTGCACTCCAGCCTGGGCGACAGTGAGACTCTATCTCAAAAAAAAAAATCTGTAGTTTTTCTTCCCTAGAGATGATGAAAAGTGGGAGAGAGAAAGAGAAAGGCATGGTCAGAGGTGTCCTCTGTTGGATGTGAGCTCTGGGCCTAGGATGGGGACTGAAAGATAAGGCCTGGGGCATGAAGGTGGAGAAGTGTGATTCCTAAGGGTGGCACTGGAGCAAAGGAGGGGCCATTGCCCCAACTCCTCTGGGGTGCAACCACAGGAAATTATCTCAGCATGGTGAGATGGGTGCTGAGATTTGGTTTTCCCAGCTTTCCTCGGGTCCACATTGGTGCTGATGCAGAGATGGGAGCCAGAGGTCTCTCTGGACCAAAGCCGTAGATGGACTGTGGACCTGTAGCTGGAGGGGGCTGTGGCAGAGGACAGCAGTCTGCTGCCCTCAGTAGCTGGGGAGGCCTTGCTGGGGCATATACTGGCCAAGTCAAAAGGACAGAAAGATTCGTCTATCATCCCCCATAGACGTAAACTTCAGCAAGGTAAGCAGCCACGCAGGACAGCAGCCCACACGTGGAAGGATGGGCGTGGACCACAGGGCGTCCTCTGCCACCGCCACCTAGTGAGAGCGCCAGGAAGAAGGCAGGCTGCAAGGGAGGCAGAACACTTCTCTCCAAATAACAGACTGCAGCACATTTCCTAATGCCCAGTGGAGATGATGACATCAAACTCAGTTTGGACTCTTTGGGCATTCAGTGAATTTTCCCACAGCAAGTGGTGACCTCGAAAAACACCAGATCAGCAATAGAAAAAATAAAGACCTTATAGTCTCTCTGTATGTCTGCTTCATAGTGTGAGTTACGCAGGTGATTCTGCACGTTGTTGAGGTTCTACAGTAAAAATAGCAAGTAATCATGTGAGAAAGTTCAATATCTCTTGCCAGAGTCTTCTTTAAGTCCCAGCAGGTAAAGGATTGCTGTGGGAGACTTTAGCGCATGGAGCCATGAATCCTTCCAGCATCCATGAGAGAGAGAGAGAGAGAGAGAGAGAGAGAGAGAGAGAGAGAGAGAGATCCAGTTCCCACAGTAGAAAAGGCAATGAGGCAGAGGAAGAAGTGGCAGGTGACGGGTAAGTGAGGAAACGCCGTCTCCCTTTCTTCAGCGGGACTGGAGTCAGAACTACACCGATGTTTTGTATGTTTCAGTATTAGTGAGTGATACTCAAGTCTACCTTTGTTTCATGTTTGTGTTTGTTTTAAGCAGCCCAGGGGTGTTAAGAGCCTCTTGTGCCATATGTTGGATCCGTGGCATGCTGGAGCTGGATGATATTCACTCATAAGAGCCCGCTGTGATCATTCTCAGCAAGCTAACACAGGAACAGAGAACTCTCATAAGTGGGAGTTGAACAGTAAGAGCACATGGACACGGGGAGGGGAGCATCACACACTGGGGCCTGCTGTGGGGTGCAGGGGGCAAGGGGAGGGAGAGCATTAGGACAAATACCTAATGCATGCGGGGCTTAAAACCTAGATGACAGGTTGATAGGAGCAGCAAGCCACCGTGGAACATGTGCACCTGTGTAACAAACATGCACATTCTGCACATGTATCTCCTAACTGAAAATAAAAATAAAAAATAAAGAGCCCGCTGTGCACCATGCACTCCTCAATTCGTGTGCGCAGTGCCATGTCAGTGGCTTAAAGTCAGCCACGCTGGGAATATTTATACCGTGGAAGTCAAATGCCGCACATCAAAGTGGTTTCTGTTTGTTTTGTTTCTTTCTCCGGAGGGCTGATAGCTAAACACTGATTGGAACAGAGGATCAGAGAAGACAGCAGCCCCCATGTGGAAGCGCCATATATCTCGGTCTTCCCTGCCCAAGAGCTGCTGGGAGTCAGCTTACTTTCTGAGGGGACGAGGGAAGCAGCCAAGCTCTCATTAGACCTGCCAACTCCGGGGCTGTCTGGAGGCTGAGCTCCCAGGCTCCGGCTTCTCCCCGCCTTGCCGCATATTCCTTGTCCCTGGCTGTATTACTGCTGGGAGCATACCCAGCACATCACTGAGTGTTCCAGCAGCAAGGAAGAGCTAGCCCAGCCCTGCCAGGGCCACCCGCATGTCCTCTCTCCCTGGCTTCAAGAAAAGAAGTTATCAATTACCAAGAGTTCATGGGCAAGGCAGCCACAGGTTTCACCTCCAACGGTGACATAATTCAGTGACTCTTTGACAAACTCATCAGCAGTCTTGGTTATCACATTGGTATTCAGATACTTTGTCATTGCAGTCGAGACAGCATATGGGGTCAGCACCTACAACGGGAAACAGAGATCATAGTACAGGATCGATCCATCCCAGAAGACTCTGAGAAATTAACACGCGAGTCACCATCCCACCATTTCCCCAACCCTTCTCTTCCTGGGCAAAGTTTTAAGATCTTCAGTGGAAAAAAGCACAGTACCAGCACAGAGCTGGGAATCAGAAATTTGGTTTCTCAAGATGAGGACTTAGCCAGCCGACATCAGGTGGCCCAAATGCCCTGCCTAGCACACAGTGTGACCGGGAAGAACTCGGTTCTCTCTCTCAGAACCAAATTGCAAGACATCAAATAAAAATACAGGTTGTGCAGTTAAATTCAAAGTTCAGACAAACAATGAAAAACACTTCAGCATAATCGTATCCCAAGTATTGCATGGGGATAGTTTTTCATACTGAAAACTATTCATAGGAAGCTGAAATTGAAATTGAACTGGAGGTCCCGTATTTAATCTGGCAACTCTATCTCAGAAATTTGTTTCTAATACCTATAACCAAAGTTGGAGCAACTTAAAGCACTTTGGATTCCCACTTTCACACTTGAGTTATGAACCAAGAATGACACATACCTCATAACCTTTTCCTGTTGTGGTGAGAAATACGATCTCACATCGTGCCCTGAACACCCAACACCATGTTCCCACCTGTGATCTAACCACATTGTGACCTGGCACAGGATTCGTAATATGGGGTTTTATTACCTTATTCCCAGAACAAAGGCTTTGGCATCTTTAAAAAGAAAAAAGGCCGGCACGGTGACTCATGCCTGTAATCCAGCACTTTGGAAGGCCAAGGTGGGCCAATTGCTTGAGCCCAGGAGTTCGAGACCAGCCTGCGCAGCATAACGAAACCCCATCTCCACTAAAACTACAAAAATCAGCCAGGCACAGTGGCACGTGCCTGTAGTCCTAGCTACTCAGGAGGCTGAGGCAGGAGGAACAACTGAACCTGGAAGGCAGAGGCTGCAGTGAGCCAAGATAGTGTCACTGCATTCCAGCCTGGGCTACGTCAGAGTGAAACCCTGTCTCAAAAAAAAGAAAAAACAAAAAGTAAAAAAAAAAAAAACCACAGACGTTTTCTTGGTTTTATTTCTCTTCACATCACATTTGAAATTACATGGTTTCATAATTGAACCCAATTATGAGTCAGTTAATCCAAATCAACAGGTTCCTATGGAAATTAAAGCATGATTAATCTGTATGACACTTTTCTTCCAAGGATCTCAAAGCGTTACTCTTCGAGAAATATAAGGAGCACAGTTTCCAAATAGGGAAGTAATGATAAGTATTTTCATTCTTCAGTGATTTGGGGTTGACAAAACACCTGTGTGTACAAAACAGGGGCTCAATAAATAATGTTTAAACATATGTACTTATTTCTTCATTATGCCTTTACTATAACCCAGAGATACAAGCAGGAATTATAAGCCCGTTTTTATGAATGGGAAAACAGGCTCACAGAGTTTAAACAAGTTGACCAGGATGACTCAGATGATAAGCGGCAGAGCTGGGATGAAACTCAAACCCAACTCCACAGTACATACTTCCTCATGCATTCAGCAAATATTTACTGAGCACCAACTATCTGTGCATTCGGAGACGCCAATTGGTTTTCAAAAGATCATAGTCTTTTCACTTTCTCCTCCTTACTCGAAGAGCACCTCCAAGGCCTCTGCATCAGAGAAGGGACAAGGGACACCGTTCCCCACCCACATCTCCTCCTGCTGCTCCATGATACCCCCTACCTCAGCAGCTGTGCCCCGCAAGGATCAAGATCAGAGGCTGCTGAGGGTCACATGGCTAGGAAGCAGGTGGCCGTGATGATCATTCGTCTTTAGAAATTGACAAGGATTTCTGGCTCCTCCTTCTTCCGGACACATTCATGATAGAATTGCACTTCCTGAACTCCTGTGGCTATGTGAGACCACACAATCAGATCCGGCCGATGATTTACGAATAGAGGCGACATGTGTCATCTCCGGGCCAGAGCATTTAGTTCATCGTCAAAGCAGGGCCCACTAAAAATTCCCACTCCCTTTCCTCTGGCATGTTGGCTGCTCCATCAGCCTGGGCCCTGTGTCACCACAGTGAGCCAATGTCTTCTGTGAATCCACAGTGGATGTGTCATGTGAATGCAAAATAGGACTTTGCTGTTTTAAGCCGCTGAGATATTGAGGGTTATTTTTTACTACAGCAAGCCTAACCTGGGCAGAGTTGCAGCACTGCAAAAGGGAAACCCCAGCTTTAGCTGGTAGTGGGAGCACGGAGAGCCCTGCATGGAAGGAGGACCCTCCAATGTGTCAGGTGGCTTCTGCACAGCAGAGAAAGGGACTGTGGCATGGTGACATGGCTGTTACAACCGCTCACTGTGGCTCAGAAATGATATTATTGGCCAAGTTCCTACCGTTAACTCATATCTGCCTACTTAACAAGCTTTGCCCTGTAGCTGGTTAGTTTATAGGAACAGCAGTCTAAAACACTCTCACTGGATATTTTAATTGAAAATCAGCGTGTGCAGCAATAATTTCAAAGATGTAATTTTGAGTGCGCCTTTCTCCATCTCTAATAGTATATCGTAAAACTTCTTCCCACACAACAACAAAACCAAACAAAAACTCTGTTTCTTCTACCTTCCAGAAACTACCTGACTCTAACTGTTGCTGAACCAAGCACAGACAAATCTCTGACACTTCAGGAATCACATTGCTCTGCCCGAAGCAGGAAGTGGCAGCCCAGCTCTGTCTAGGTGAGGACAGGTCATCTCCGTGACGTCGGTGGAAGGGAAGCAGAGCGCTTCCTCCCTACCTGCTCGAGAACCAGAGTGTGGGGACCTCTGTGCCCTTCACAGAAGGACCCCTGCCCTGGTGACTAGTCCCTCCCCTCGTTCAGACTTGATCAAGTGCCTAGTTTGGTTTTGCTTCGTTTGCTTCTCTTCCGTAACTCCTCCCGCATAAGCCTGTGTCCTGCACCGGGGTCAAGAGGAAAAGCCGCAACTGACCCTAATGTCTGCTCTGATGAAGCATCAGGTAGCAGAAAGGTCCACAGCACTTCTGAGCAGCCATTCCCCTCCCGCATTTCCTCTTCCAGCACCCAGGGCACGGGGGAAGGTAGCTGAAACCCACAGCAGCAGGTGGGACCGAGGTGCCCCGAATGCCTGCATGGCATCCCCAGCTCATCTTCCTGCCGGCCACACGTGCACAGCCAGACCTGCAGGAGGCAGTGGCCCCAGCCACAGGCGGTCCAGAGTAACCCTTCCTGAGGACTCACAGCCGTCCACCCGATCTGGATGACGACAAGGACTCACAGCCACCCAGCTTACCTGGATGATGACTTCTTTTGCTTTATACTCCACTTGCAGGGCCTTGGAAAATGTGCACACAAACGCCTGGAGCAAGAAAGAGAAACACCTGAGGCCCTAGTGTGTGCTCCCTCACAGAGCCAACTTCCTCCACTTCAAGGGGCATGCAGAGACGCTACCTGCTAGACCTTAAAATAGAGTGGGGAGCCGTGGGTGCAAAGGATACAAAGTTTCACCTGCACAGGGTGAATATGTTCTGGAGCTCTACTGTACAGCATGGTGACAAAAGCTAATAATCAGAGACTGCGTACCTGAAAATTGCTGAGTGAGTAGATCTCAGATGCCCTCACCCCACAAAAAAGAAACCGCAAGTATGTGAGATCATGGATATGTTAATTTACCCTGATCATGGATATGTTAATTTACTTGATCATGGATATGTTAATTCGATTGATCATGGATGTGTTAATTCGATTGATCATGGAAGTGTTAATTCGATTGATCATGGATATGTTAATTCGATTGATCATGGATACGTTAATGTCTGCTTGGGGATAAATACATCCCTAGGGCCACTGCATAGATTAACTTGATCATTTTGCAACATATGCATATATCCTTGTATACTGTAAGTAGATACAATTTTTATTTGTCAGATATGCCTTAATAAAGCTGGAGAGTGGGGCAGAAAGAGCGTAAGGGAAAAACTGAACCAGCTTGTCTTTTTTTTTTTTTTTTTTGAGACAGAGTCTCTCTCTTTTGCCAGGCTCCAGGCTGGAGTGCAGTGGCACGATCTCGGCTCACTGCAACCTCCGTCTCCCGGCTTTAAGCAATTCTCCTGCCTCAGCCTTCAGAGTAGCTGGGACTACAAGCACGCCACCACGCCCAGCTAATTTTTGTACTTTAGTAGAGACGGAGTTTCACTATATTGGCCAGGATGGTCTCGATTTCTTGACCTCGTGATCCACTCGCCTCGGCCTCCCAAAGTGCTGGGATTTCAGGCGTGAGTCACCGCACCTGGCCAAACCAGCTTGTCTTGATGGGAGTTAGCACTCCATCCCCTGGTCTGGGAAGAGGACTCCCACTCAGCAGGAATGTCTGTTTTGGGATAAATACGTCCCTGGGGCCACTGCATGGGTTAACTCCCCTTGTAAAGCACCCCCTCCTCCTCAGGCTCTTTTTATGACTAGGGCATGAAGACACCAGGCTAGACCTCCCTGTCTGGAAGGGAGCTGCAGTGTCACTTGTCGGCTGGAAGACAGCCAGGGCTCCCAGAGGAGGTGAGTGGGGCTGGCATCCCCAGAGGCTGGCCAAGATGTGCTCTCAGGGCTTCATGTGCCCAGACTGAGTGCTTTCTTCTAATTTGCTCTCGGACTTCCCAGTGATTAGCTGAGCCCTGCACATATGAGAGCGTCTCCAAGCAAACCTTTCCAGCAACTTGCCAGATGATCCAAAGGAAATTGCAAACCGGGAGAAATAGGAAGACGGAAGAGACTTGGAAGACATGGTATCACTCACCTTGGAAGCGGAGTACATGGAGTAGAGAGGCCAAGGAAACAGGGCTACGCCAGAAGAAATGTTCAGAATGAGACCTTTCCGCCTGAAAGGCAAAAAAGCAAAGTTCCCATGGCTTTGCTGCCCTGCCCGACCTTGAGTACAAAGAAAACAAAACGGTGCCTGTCCGCAAGTGCGAGGTGCTCTGCTTCTAGGAATGGTGAGTGAACTTCCCCTCCGTTCCCCTAGAGGGCGCCGCACGGTGATGTCTGAACTTCCCCTACCTTCCCCTGGAGGGCACCGCGCGGGTGATGCTACCTGGCAGTCATGTGACATCACGTGATGTGAGGCGCTTGCTCCTGGTAACAGAGGCTCTACTACAATTGAGGTCTCTCCACCAAAATACTGATAACCAGCTCAGCTCAGGATTTAAAGGGAGTGAATCCTCCTTCCCTAAATGTGACCACATGAGCTGCTGGTCCCTTTGGACTCGCGGACCCACAGCAAGACAGATGTCACATGGTGGAACATTGTCTTGGGTAGAATTTCACAGTATGAAATTCTATATGCAAGTCTCCAGGAGCCTTACTTATCCTTTTGAAATTCAAAATCCTTAATCCTTCCCAATTAGACGGATTGAATGGAGGGGCAGGGGAGGAGAAACTGCAAATTAGAATACAAGGCCAAGCCCCTTCTTCCTCCAGGGAAGATAACGCTATCAAGCACTTGCTTTTGATGAACACCACCTGAGAAAAATCATCTCTCAAATGGGCATTGGAATAGGGTGACATAAATATGGAATAAGTGGAGTAGCTGACAGAGCGGCGATTTTCACACTAAATGGGAGTATTCTTTCTGACAAAAGCTGAAATTCCTAACAAAGAGATGGTCTTCATCTCAGGCCAACTTCTGAAGTTTTCTTTTATACTCAACATTAGTTAATTTTTCTTTAATCCAGTGTGTGCTGAAACTGGCGTTCTCTTCCTCCCTCTGATGTGTGTTACATTTGACCTTCACATGAGCCTATTTGCAGAGCTGGCTGGCCCAGAACGTTATGTTTTTTTCCCATAATCACCCTGTGCTTTCATCATAGCTGCTATCGTTTGTTAAAGTGCAGCCAGATAGCCTCTGTGTCCCAGTCCCTGAGTTAGCTGACCGCCAGGGCAGGGAGGCCATGTGCAGCACACTTTTTTGAAGATCTTACCTTGATTCCATATGTTTCAGAATCAGCTGTGTCATCTACAAGAGAAAACCAACAGTAAGCCCAAGAAGGAACTAAGGAGCAGTGCAAGGGGGCGAGGTGGAAACGGGAAGGGAGCACGGGAGGAAGCTGGGGAAGAGCCTTGTCGCCTCAGATGGCCTTGAAAATTGCTGGCCACATTAGAGTCTGGCTGGAACCCACAAGAGCCAACCTAGACAAACGACGGGCTTTTCTGGGGCCTCTGGTTTCTTCCTCCTAAAGCTAACGTCTTTCTGAAAAATGAGGGCAGTGAAAAATTGGGGGAATTGATTTATGGCTGTGGGATCAACACTGAGGTTCCCATGATACTCTTCATTCTGCGTGACAGGCAAAAGTAGACTGGCCATGAGTTGGAACTGGGGAACCGTGGGGAAACCCAGTAAGACTCCGTAGAGAGAAGGACACCCTTCAATCCCGCAGCAGCCGCGTAAGCAGCCTGCAGCTAGGCTGTGAAATAGCTATGTGAACAAATCGTGTGGCCACTCTTGTGCATCGAAATTACAAGAGTCTTGAGAAGCCCCTTCCCACTCCCAGCCTACAGACCCCTGACACTTTGGCAGCCTAAAAAGAACTTTGTTTCAAAATTACAAGAAGCAACTCCATGGACTGGAATGTTCTCTGTGGTGAAACTGACCAGAATCAGGCCTGACAGGCCTGGAGCAGGTCCTGACTGCAACAGGTTTGAGACAAGGGACCCAAGTGAAAGGAGAGGGGCAGAGACATCAAGCCGCCTGGGAACTGCACAGGCCGCCCATTTCTCCGCTGTCCAGGGGCCCAGCGGGGCGCCAGCCTGTCTCAGAGCCTCCAGGGAAAGTCTTCACTGCTGGGAGGCCAGGACAGTGGAGGGAGTGGAGCTCTCTAGAACCACTGGGCTGCCTCTGGAACACTGGGTTTTGAGGAAGAAGAGGGAGGCTGAGGTGTGAGATGGTGTCAGCCCCCTTTCTGTGACTGACTTCATAGGGATATTATGTGAGCCTTAGCCAGCACCCACATTGCCTCAAAGCCTCCCAAATGAACTCACTGGCCTTGTTGGCTGAATAAGCCAAATCAGAGAGACAACATTGAATCTTGGGGGTCCTTGCTTCAAAGCTTCCAGTATTTAGTTTCTTATTCCACCTTCCCTTTGCCCTCAAACACATATTCTCCCATCCCTGGCCCACGAGAGAACTCTACGATCTCCAGATGGCTCCTTTGAAATGGTGCGGCTTCTAACCAGCGTGATTAATTGGGCATGGTATGCTTAGAAGCTAAACTTCAATTTATTTCCTTTGTTACTTAGGGAACTTACTGTCTATCAATATATAATTTTTTAACAAATCAAAGCATTTCTCTGCTAAAGGAGTCAGAGGGTTGTCAAGTACATTTGGGAAATGCCTATGATCAAACAGCCCAAGACTGAAAGGTCAGTGTGTAAAATTATGTGAAAGACTTTAGTGGTAAGGCTGCAGATGACAGTTAGACATCTAAAACTCATAATTACATCAGCTGGGGAGCTCTAAAAAGCTATCGATTGCTAAGCATAAAAACGTGTGGACCCAGTAGCAACTGAGCAGAAAACTATAAAATACCAGCATGCTCACAGAAAGAACAACCAAAAAGTTGTTGTCAACCCAACTTATCCACCTGAAAAAAAAGATTTGTCTACTCTGCATCCGTTTCCCCTCCTTATGTTAATAGCAGCCGGCTTTCTTTGGGAATCCTTCCTCCTCTGCCGCCAGGCCATGTTGTTCAGACAGGTGAGACTGAGCCTTCTGCTACACTCCAACCAGGGCCCCAACTCCTTGACATCAGGGATCAGAGCTGACTCATCACTGCAGTCCCACTGACCTTCCAGAGTGGTCACCCAGGCTGCCACATACAGCTGTGAATGTTGTGTACTGAGTAAGGTGCCCAACTGTGAGGTTTGTGAGGGTGGGAAGTTCATGGCTCACTCACAAGCCATGTGCCTTAATAGAGAAAGAGGGCTCTATCCCCAGAGGAAGGGGAAACACGTCATTCACACAAAATCGTCATCTACTCACCAAGTCATGCAGCTACAGGCTGTGTCCATTCTTAAACAGCATCTTTCTCTAAGTTGTTTATATAGGATAGCTTTCAGGGGATCATGCTATAAATGTTTGTGTAGCTGACCCTCATCAAAGAACCTGAATGATAAATGGTGCCTAAGACATCTCTTGATCCACAGCCTTTTTTTTTTTTTTTTTTTTTTTTTTGAGACGGAGTCTTGCTCTGTTGCCCAGGCTGGAGTGTAAAGGCGTGATCTCAGCTCGCTGCAACTTCTGCCTCCCAGGTTCAAGCAATTCTCCTGCCTCAGCCTCCTTAGTAGCTGGGATTACAGGCACCTACTACCATGTCCAGCTAATATTTGTATTTTTTAGTAGAGATGGGGTTTCACCATGTTGATCAGGCTGGTCTTGAACTCCTGACCTCAGGTGATCCACCCACCTCAGCCTCCCAAAGTGCTAGGATTACGGGTGTGAGCCACAGTGCCAGGCTGATCCACAGCCTTTTAAGAGCAGATGCAGAACCTCAAGTTCAGGGGGGCTATGTAACTTGTTCAATGCTGTCCAACTAATTAGTAGCTGTGTTGGGACCAGAACACAGATGAACTTCAGCTTTGATTCAACAAATATTTACTGAACAACAAAAGTCCAGAAAATCCAACCCAGGCCCTCCATTAGTTTTCCAGAGTGAGCTTTCCTCTATCCACAAAGCATAAAATTAGAGGAAGATAGTCATTCTTTTCAAGGTTGCACTGGAATCCTGAATACGTTTCAGCATCATCAAGCCTACTATGTTCTGACGGATGACGAAACTGAATGCAGAGATAAGATTCAGATCCAAGGGAAAGTCGAATCCATTACTGTATTTTTTAGATGAAAAATAGTTCAAGACAAAAGACCACAACATGGCCTCTCAGCTAAGTCCGGTTCAATTTCAAAGACTCCTGTTTCGACAGCAGACCAGCACAATTCTCCTGAATTACCAAATTTCAAAAGCTACTGCATTTGAATGCATTTCACACATATACTGATCACATACCTTGACTACAGAGGTGATGTTACAGTGGATGAGCCTCTGTAATGAATGATCACAACCACAGATCAGCTGGATGATTAGAGAAATTCTCCTGGAAAGTCGTAGGTGCTGAAGAACCATGACGTGGGCAAAAGTGCCTGGCTGAGCGGTTTTGTCACTCACCCTGCAAATCGGGCTCCTAAGTGACCTCCAGCAAGCATGCACTAGCATCAGAAAACAACTGACACCCATTCTGCAATTCTGCACCTATGTCATCTCGACTAGACGTCAATTAAGTTTCCTGGAAAACTTCGAACTATATTCCTGGAGGAATACAATGCTTTTTTCAGAGGGAGCTATTCCATTTCCAGCTGGAGGAAGAGTGGTTGGTATGTGTGAGTCTAGGAGAAGAGAAAGGCAAATGTTGTATAACACAAGGTAGAGCTTCTGGGCTACAGAGGGCAGGTAAAGAAACTACTAGAATCACCCAAGAAAAACAGAGAGGAAAAGAGGACAGACAGAGACACCAGCACGAACACAGACATACACAGGCAGAGGAACAACCCTCGAACGTGCTTAATGGAGACATGTAGGCTTGTGCCAGAAACAGAGTGTGGAAGAGAGAGACCAGGCGGGAGGTGTGTGGTCCAGAGAGGAGTGTGGTGAGGATATGCAGCAACATCCAAGCAGTCTGGCATTATAACCCAATGCAGCAGATGCAGGGCTTACGCAGGACCGCAGGATCCCTGCAGAAGTGGGGAGTGGAAGCTTGACAGCCTGTTCAGACTGGTGCAGCCCTGTGACTCCAAAGGTCAGGGCCTGTGGAAGGGTCAAAAATAGGGCCTTGAAGAACTGTTAAGTGCATTAAAAACATACTCATGACCAAGAACGGCAGCCAGGGGTCTGAGCCAAGCTTACTGAACTTACAGTCCTCCAGCCATACAGTTTGGGTCATGTGCTTCCCTCACACTGAAAGTTGAACAAATCTTATCACCTGGGAAGACAGAGAAAGCCAAAGAGCTGGCCTTCTCCCTATATGTTCACAGCTGCAAATTTGTTAGGCAGAATTACCCTTTATAAAGCACAGTGCAGAGTCCCAAAAGAATGGGAAAATGGACAGGTAGGTCTGATGTGCAGAGAAGGAGGAAGATGTCTGTATCCTAGAGGTATCATGAAAAGTTGTACTCTAGACGGTGGATCCAGTGCTAAGGTGAAGAGTAAAGGGGGCCTCAATACATACAGTAAAGGATTTCGGCCAGATGCATGCTTCCATCACTCCTTCCCAGGCCTGAGTGATTATCCAGCAAAGGGACCCAGAATCTGGGTAAGAAGAATCCATACACAGGAGAGCACAAGTCTACCTGAATTTCATCCGGTGCATTCAGGAAATGGCTTGGGAGAAGGTTTGGAAGCATTCCAACATTGTTAACTGGCAGAAAGAAGCAAAACAAAAATATATCAGAAGAGCAGGCGGGAGATTTTCCCAAAGAAACATGTACAAAAAGATTTCCATATAAGGTTGTTCATCGCAGCATGATTTGATAACAGTGAGGAAACTGGAGGGAAAAGTTAGTCCATCAATAGAGACATCTTCAATGAATCATGAGTTTGTCGTATGTTGGAATGGGTGTAGTCATTAACAACTCTGGCTGCTTACAATTTTAAAGGCATGGGAGAGCATGCATGATGTAAGTTTTTTAAAAAATATATGACAAAACAGCACAAATGCATAATTCCAGTTTTCAAATATGTGTGTGTGTAGGATTAGAAAAATATGCACCAAAATGCTATCTCAGAGTACTGGGATTTTAAGGGATTCATATTTATTTTATCAGCCTGTCTGTTCTTTTCAATTTTTCTGTCATGATGTGCTTTACACTTTTATATATAAAAATTAATTATTTTTAAAATTCAGCAGAAGGTTTAGAAATCAAATTTTATTTTCTTCTACTATGCACATGCACTTTGCATGTGGCCATAAATACCTTTCCTATAAATCATTACCGAAAAAAAATCTTGTTTTCTGAATAAGAAAGAGTCAATTCTCAACCAACTATACTGACTATTTCATGGAGCAATCACAGCAATGTTTGTTTACTAAACTAATTCCTTTAGGCTAATGTTTCTGGGATTCTTTTTCTGCCAAATGTTAATGTCAGTTTCATAGAAGAAAATTCATTTTAATATTAGAAAATATAGTTAGAGGTTGAAACATGTACGTTTGATGCATTCCAAACCCATATGTAAGCTTTTTTAATTCAGTAATGCCTCTTGAAGAATTGTGCTTTGATATTCAACTTGATGCTACAGCTTAAAATACTGTATATTTTAAGTATATTATAATCCATGAGTATACCATACTCATGGATTGAGTATAAACTCCCGTGAAATAATCAAGTGTCACTCATCAGTGCCAGGTTATTTCACTGATGTATTAAAGCAAGCTTTGCATCTTGCAATTTACTCACCTAAAATTCCAATTTCTAAGCCTGTAAGCTTTTCTTTAATATTCTCGTAGATGTCATCTTTGGTAAAATCCGCTTGTATAATCTTCACACTACTCCCTGTAGTCTGCTCTGCATGAGAGACAACAGTTTTTTTTTTTTTTGATGAACAGGGATCCAAATGCCCCCTTGCCCATGAAGTTACCCCAGTGCTCCTGTATTACCTGAGCAGACTCAGGACAGCCCATTGCCCCAGATCGAAAAGCAAGATGGGTCTGAGTAAATGCTGGGAGATGCTAAGAGACTGGTGAATGGTGGTTTCTATGTGTCTCTGAGAGTTGCTACAGGGACAAGTACGTGCATTAAGATAGATTTAATGCAGCAGTTCTCAAAGTGGAGTCCACAAAGCACAGCATCAGGGTAACCGGGAAACTTGTCAGAAATGCAAATCCTTAGGCTCCACCCCAGACCTACTGCATCAGAAACTCTGTGCATGGGGCCCTGCCAGCCACCTGCTTAACACACCGCTGAGTGACTCTGCCACTTGCTCAAGTTTGAGACCCCTGGACTGACAGCTGTGAAAGCAAGGTCTGACGCTGCCTCTGCTCACAAGCGTCGCGTCTCCTCCACACAGACGCAGAAACTCTTTGTATTCACAGAGCGTTTACATACACACTGTCTTATGGTCATTCTCCCTACAACCTTCTGAAGTAGACATTATGATCTTCATTTTCCAGAGGCATAAACGAAGGCTTAGAGAGGTGAATTGACCCAGGAACATCTATTCTCTGGTCACTCCAAGTTCAATGAGCTCCCCACTTCTCTGTGTTAACTCGCCTTCTGCAGGATTTTTCCTGCAGATGTGAGAGCTACAACCAGAGTTTGCCAATGGCTTGGTGAGCTGCTTTGGCTTTGGAGTTGACCAGTATCTGTGGGCCAGGCAATCGTGAGGAATAGTTTGGGAGTGGACAGTGTTTCAAAGACACCACTTGCCTTTCAAAAGGATGATAAAAAGCACATTTCAGTGTTGTGAGGCAAACTCTGAAGAATGTCTCGGTCCTTGTCAAAGTTACTTATAATATCCAGACACAGAACAAAAGCAGAATTCATCGGTTCAAGGGCACTGGCGCTCTGCAGTATGACTGCACAGCCCACACCTCTCACACTATCTCCTATCCCAAATCTCCCCCAGGGAAACAAGGCTCACCCCTGACACCCCACCATGGTCTTCACGAGTCTCCATAACTAAAGTGTCATCCCTTTGAGTTAAAGAATTTATTAATTATCAAATTAATAATTATTAAAATTCAAAGATCCCAAAAGCTATATGATCATTATTTACAAGGAACACTTCAGAGCGAATCATAATAATAAAACATTATGACATAAAAGTTGCCTCAGGGTTGTACAGTGTACAACCTCCACATCCATACATGACCACCCTGGATCAAAACTGTTTTTCAAGTCTGACAAACACCAACAAGCATTGTCCCTCATCCTTCCACCAAGAGCAGAGCATAGACATAGGGAAGGGAAGTCCCAAACACAGATGGTGCTTTTGGAGGGAGTGGTGGAAGCAACCAAGGAGCCGGGCCTCAAGGATGAGCAGGGCTGATCTAGCAATAAAGGCACCATGGCAAAAGAGAAAGCGGACTGATTTGTGCCTCGGTTCCTGCTTCTCCCAGCCCCAGAGCCAGTGTGCACAAAAGCTGACGCCTTCTATCCCACCCTCCGCTTTGTAACCGGGCTCCTCAGGAAAGTTGGTGTCCCAGGCTCTGACAGCAGATGTGGGGACACCAAGCCCATCAACAGGCAGAGCGGGAGCAGGCTTGGCTGCTGGGCTCCACCCACCTCTCCCTTACTTAGGGGGTCACTCACCGATCTCTGCGCCAATGACCTGTAGTTTCTCCAGCGTCCGGCTAATAAGCACAACATCCAGTCCATGTTTTGCTAGCTGAGAGTGAGAGTGAAAAATCAAAAAAGACAAGGACGATGAGCAGACAGGGAGGGCTTGTTGTAAGGTGACTTGGTCCGAGGCTGTGTGCGTACTGGAGGGGTGACGTGGTTTCCTCTCCTGGGTTTAAGTGTGCAGAAGGTAACAAAGCTTTCCGGGCTAGGAACAGCACAGCCCCAGTGGGCCAGGCTGACTAGTAGGGCCATCATGATAGGAGTGAACGCTTGCTCTGTGTTTATCGTGTGCCGGGAACTTTTCTAAGTGCTTTGCTTGTCCAGGCCCATACGCTTAAAGTGCTTCTCTGAAACTCACAGGCTCAGCTCTGCATCAGAATTTAAAATATTGGGGACTTTATACTACGTCTTATGTAGCAGGGGGTGGGGCAGCACCCCATAATCAAAACAGTGTTTCTGCCACCCCAATTTTTTTTTTCGAGGCAGTCTCTCTCAGTCACCCAGGCTATATAGTGCAGTGGCACGATCTCGGCTCACTGCAACCTCCACCTCCCTGGTTCAAGCAATTCTCTTGCCTCAGCCTCCCAAGTAGCTGGTATGACACGCATGTGCTGCCACACCCAGCTAATTTGTGTATTTTTAGCAGAGACGGGGTTTCACCATGTTGGCCAGGCTGGTCTCGAACTCCTGACCTCATGTGATCTGCCCACGTCAGCCTCCCAAAATGCTGGGATTGCAGGCCTGAGCCACTACGCCCAGACACCTGCCCCAACTTTTGAGCTGCTTCCTATTCACATGGACATCGTTCCTGTGGCTCACTCGACCTGAGACCTTTCTTCCTGTTTTCTGACTCCCAATAGAAGAAAAAATGGGACGGGGAGCAGAGGGTGAAGAGCTGGACACGTCCCATGAGGTCAGCAGGGTGACCCTGCAGAGTGGGTAATGCCTGGACTTTCATGGGCTGTGTGACAGGGTGTGGAGCTGTGTGCTTCACACGGAGTAGCCAGAGAGATTCCACGGGGACACGTAAATGTAGAGCGCTGGGTGTCACAGACTGCTGGAGGTGTGTCTGTACCTAAAACTGCTGCCAGTGAGAAAAGTTAAGAGTTTTTCCTGAAAGGCAAAAGGAAAAACCAACACTCGTTTAGAGACTGATGACATTGGAATTAGTGACAAAGGCCCCAGTTTACTGAATCTGTCTCTGTGGTTTCAGTCAAATGATTCATACTGCTTTTTTTTTTAATTGTGGTAAGATACACATAACAAAATCTACCATCTTAACAAAAAATGAAATTTTTTTGTTAAAAAATTTGTAAAATTCTTTACAAATTTCTGTGTTATCCTTGGGAACTCATGCTAATGTTCTCTGTATGGTTCCAATTTTAGTATCTGTGCTGCAGAAACAAGCACTACTCTGTTGTTTTAAAGAGTTACATATTATAGGCTGGGCACGGTGGCTCACACATGTAATCCCAGCACTCTGGGAGGCCAAGGGAGGCAGATCACCTGAGGTCAGGAGTTCGAGACCAGCCTGCCCAGCATGGTGAAACCCCCTGTCTCTACTAAAAATACAAAAAAAAAAAAAGAAAGAAATTAACTGGGCGTGGTGGTGCATGCCTGTGATCCCAGCTACTCAGGAGGCTGAGACAGGAGAATTGCTTGAACCCAGGAGGCGGAGGTTGTGGTGAGTGGAGACTGCACCACTGCACTCCAGCCTGGATGACAGAGCAAGACTCCATCTCAAAAAAAAAAAAAAGAAATACATATTATAGAAAACACGTAAGAAGCTGAATTATGGTCTACAATACATAGTCTCCAACAGTCAGTAATTCACTATAGCCCACAGCTTCAGAATCACCCAAAGAGAAGTCAAAAAAAAAAAAAAAAAAAACCACCAATTCCCACCGAACCCTCTGATATGGTTTAGATCTGTGTTCCCACCCAAATCTCACGTCAAATTGTAATCCCCAGTGTTAAGGGTGGGGCCTGGTGGGAGGTGATTCACTCATGGGGGCTGTTTCTCATGGTTTAACACTATCCCCCAGTTGCTGTCGTGGTAAGAGTGAGTCCTGTCAGTATCCGGTAGTTTAGAAGTGCGTGGCAACCAGCACTTGGGGAGGCAGAGAAGGGCGGATCACCTGAAGTCGGGAGTTCGAGACCAGCCTGACCAACGTGGAGAAACTCCTTCTCTACCAAAAATACAAAATTAGCTAGGCGTGGTTGTGCATGCCTGTAATCCCAGCTACTCGGGAGGCTGAGGCAGGAGAATCGCTCGAACCCGAAAGGCGGATACTGCAGTGAGCCGAGATCGCGCGAAGCGTGTGTGGCACCCCCTCCGCCCCGCTGTGTTCCGGCTGCTCCAGCCCCGTGAAGCGCTTGCTCCCGCTTCGCCTTGGGCCATGTTTGTAAGTTTCCTGAGGCCTCTGACGCCGAGCAAATGCCAGCATCATGCTTCCTGCACAGCCTGCGGAACCGCGAGCCAATTAAACCTCTTTTCTTTCTAAACTACCCAGTCTCAGATATTCTTTATAGCAGTATGAGGACGAAATAATACACCATCCCAGTAAACATCTCCGGGGTGGACGCTTCAGGATTTTCATCTTTTTCTGTTTGGATTTATTAGATTGTACTATTATACGTACAAACACAATCTCATTGTAAAAAGAGTCCAACATTGTCAAAGAAAAAATGTCTCCAAGGCTGCCCCTACCCATTTCCCCGCCCACCCCTAGGCTCCCACCAACTTTACCTTGTTGTTGAGACTTCTCTTTTGCTCTACATTTACAGGCGTATATAGGCACACATAGAATAAAGGTTTGTTTTGTGAGTTTTATTCTTTTATAAATGACATTATAAGCAGTGTCCTGCAATATTCTTTTTAACTTAATGACATGTTTTATCTCTAAGAATCGTATCTGTTTCCACAGCAACACGTGAAGAACCACTTGATTCTTTTGTCTTGCCAGATGGTATTCGAGAGTTCACCTTTGAATGAGCACTCAGATTGTCTTCAAGTTTTCCTATTACCATTCTTGCTACAGTAAAAGCCCTTCTATACAGCTCTTCGTATATATGAGTAAATTAATTCCTACAGTAGACAGACAGAAGAGGTGAAATTGTGTCAAAGGACGAGTGTTTTTTAAGTGTTCATGGTATTGCCAGGTTGGACATCATGGCTCACACCTGTAATCCTAGCACTTTTGAAAGGTTGGGACAGGGGAATCGCTTGAGCCCAGGAGTTCAAGACCAGCCTGGAAAACCTACTGAGACCTCGTCTCTACAAAAAATACAAAAATCAGCTGGGCCTCATGGTGCACACCTGTAGTCCCAGCTACTCAGGAGGCTGAGGTGGAAGAAACGATTGAACCTGGGAGGCTGAGGCTGCAGTGAGCCATGATTACACTATCGCACTCCAGCCTGGGTGACAGAGTGAGACTGTCTCAAAATAAATAAATAATAGTATTGCCAAATCGCCGTCTCTTAAAACTATACTATCAAAAATAGAATTAGAGCCATTTCTCCACACTCTCACCAATATTTGACATTAGCAACCTTTCCCAACTTGATGCTTTTCCAACCTGATGGTATCCCTTTCTTGGTTTTGTTTGTTTGTTTTTTAGAGAGAGGGTCTCATGCTGTTGTCCAGGCAGGTGCAGTGAACTCCCGGGCTCAAGGTATTCTCCCCCGACTCAGCCTCCAGAGAAGCTGGGCTTACAGATGTGCGCCACCACGCCTGGCTAATTCTTTATTTTTTGTAGGGATGAGGTCTCACTGTGGCAGCCAGGCTGGTCTTGAACTCGTGGGCTCAAGTAATCTTCCCGCCTCAGTCTCCCAAAGTGCTGGGATTACAGGCATGAGCCACCGCACCTGGTCCCTTTATTGTCTTAATTTGCATTTCTCCAATTATCAGTGGAGCTGAGCATCATTTGGTATGTTGTATGAATTGCCAGTACATAATAACCCTTTCCCATTCTTCTATGGAGTAACTTATTATTTTCTTATCAATTTGTAGAAGTTATATATGTCCCGGGTGTTGATTATTTGCCTGCTATGTACAAGCAAGTATTTTCTACTTTGTTTCTGGTGCCCTTGTGATACATTTTATACCACTTGTAATGTTATCAAATTTGTGAATGTTTTCCTTGTTTTATATTTTCTTTATGATTTTCCTTAATTTCAAGGAGATAAATATGTTTTTCTATATCCTTTTTTTGCTTAATTTTTGAGAATGGTATGAGGTTGAAACTGTTCCACGATATTTTTTTCAAACTGGGTGCCTAATCGTCTCAACAACTTTCTCTACTTTGTCCGTCATTCCAAACTTAAAATGTTAACTTAGTCATTTGCTAAATTCTTATGTGTGCCTAGGGCTGTTTCTGGTCTATCGGTTCTGTTCCATGGACCTATTGATCAGTGTCCACGCCAGGGCCACTTCTGATTTAATCATAATCTTACATAAGCCTTTGATAGCTTTCTAATATTTGCATATTTTGGCCTCATTATCTTAGCTGACACCTCTTATACAATGTTAAGAAAGCTCTTACCATTTATTATTCTCTTCCAAAGTTGCGTTTCGTCTTTCTTGTTTAATCTTCCAAATAAAGACAAAATTGTCTAGACAAGTATTAAAGTAGGGATATTTAGGGGAAAATTTATATCTTTGCAGGAATCTTGTACGTAAGTATATTATAGTATCCATTTTTTTTCAAGTCTCATATAGCCTTCTAAACATTTAGACGTTTTTCCATGCAAATCCTGGACTTTTCTTGTTAGGAGTGTGTTAATTAGGATCATATTAGTTACTGTAACAAAGAACTCTATAATTTCAGCAGTTTAACACAAAGGAAGTCTGTTTTTGTCTTGTGTAGCAGACCCTATTTCACATTTGGGAATCCATTCAGGACCCAAGGCCAAGAAAAGGTTTGTCATCTTAACTGCTAGGTCTCTGAGCTTACCCTGGGCTTTGCCATCCAGCTAGTGCCAGGATTTAGAGAGCCTGGAGAAGATATGCCCCTCTGTTAACCAACTTGATTAAGAACTGACCGGCATCCTTTCTGCTTGCTTTCATTTGCAGAATTGAGTCGCATGGCCCCACACAGATGTCAAGGAGCCTGGGAAGCGCCCCGCTGGGAGCCACTCACCAGCTGCAACTCCACCCTACGAAAGAGAGAGTAGGGATCTTGGTCGACGTTGAGTTTCTGCTGCCACCCAGATCTTATGTTTATTCACAGCCATGGTGACCTAAATTATTTTGGATAGAAGACACTTGAGGATTAAATATAGGTTCAATTCCTGTCTCCACCACTTATTCCTGTCAGTGCAAGTCAATTGTTCTGGGGATCGTAGAAGAGAATACATTAAAAAGTGTGTGGCAGAAAACCTGCCATGTAAGAAGCCCTCAGTCGTGTTACCTGTTTTTCTGTAATGTGTTATTAATCGGAATGGGAGCTCTTTATACAGCCACCTCGCTGAATTTGATTTATTCTGATAGTCTGTTCATCACTGTTTGGCTTTCATCGTAGATAGTAGTATTCTCTACAAAGAGTCCAGTGTTGTCCCTTTCTTTCCAATTTTTGCATATTTTTGGCGTCATCCTCTTGGCCGACACCTCCTATACAATGTGAAGCAGTTGCAGTAACTGCAAACATATTTCCCTTGTTCGCCACTGCCCTGGGAACACTTACAGTGTGTCTCAGGATGCAAGCATGTTTCCTGTCACTTCTGGTAGATGTCCTTCATCAATTTAAGAACATCGACATCTGTTCTTTTTTTCCGAATTACTTTTTTAATAAACTGCTGGATTCAGTTTGCAAATATTGAATCATACTTCTCTGATGTTATCCTTGTCCCATTTTGGCATTTGAGTCATGCTAATCTGTCTAGATAATGTATAAAACATGTACGAGATCCACTTGTCCCGGGAGCTTCCCAGTTTAAAAACTGAAAGTCCCACATCTGAAATCACCTTTGCAAAAATTATGGCAGTGAAAGAGATCTGATCTAACCCATCTGTTATCTTACTTTTAAGCTCTCAAATTGTCCTTAATTATTCTTGGATTTGGGCCAAGCTAACTTTGGGAGACATTTAGTTCATAATTTAAATTATAATAACCCTTTGCCAAAGCTCAACCACCTTGGTAAAGCTAATGAAAGGACACCAAGCTAGGGAGAGGAGCCTGAATTCTGCTAAGGTGTAGACATAAAGAATTACCCATCATTATATCAGAGGTCACAAGATAGGGCAACTTCCCCCAGTTACTCTTGCAGATAATATCACTATTATAGAAGCCAAGATTGGTCTTTCAAGATGTCTTTTCAGGTTTTTTGCATTTCTGATAACTGATGGTTCCACCTAAACCCGCCAGTCACTCCTGTGGTCTCCCATTCAGCAGGCTCTGCATGAATTAAGCTCTTTCTCTATTGCAGTTCTGCTGTCTTGATAAATAAGCAGATTTGTCAAGCAGCAGGCAAAATGAACCCATTGAGTGGTTACACATCCAAGGAACCCTCCAAGCAAAGGAAAATCAAACTAGTTAGTCATCCTAGAAATAGGAAGGGCTTTCTCTTCTTTCTTGAAGATTTGGTAATATTGTAAAAATGTCTGGACATTTTATTTAACTGTAGCTCTTCGTAACTGCCTTTTTCATTTTTTTATGACTACTAATCTTTTGGTGTTTTTCTACTTCTTCTTAAGCCAATTGTGATCATTTATATTTTCACAGAAAATTATTTATTTCATCCAGATTTTCAATTTCCTGGTACAAAGATTTAAATAATATTTTCTTTCTCTCTTTTTCTTCTTCCTCTTCTTTTGTAAATAAATCTCTTCTGTAGCTAGGTTCCTAAAATTGGTTCTTCTCTTTCTTTTTTCTCCTTCTTCTTTTTTTTTTTTTTTTTTTCCTGCGACAGCATCTCACTCTGTCACCCAGACTGGAGTGCAATAGCTGGATCAGAACTTCCTGTCATCTTGAGCTCCCAGGTTCAAGCAATCCTCCCACCTCAGCCTCCTGAGTAGCTGGGATTACAGGTGTGTGCCACCATTCCTGGCTAATCTTCTAATTTTTATATATAGGAGGTCTCACTACATTGCCCAGGCTGGTCTCAGACTCCTGGCTTCAAGGGAGATCGTCCTGCCTCCTCGTCAAAAAGTGCTGGCATTATCGGCATCAGCCTGGCCTCTTTTTTTTTTTTATTTAAGATTTTTCAAAGATTTGTCTTATTTGTCATTTTTAAAGGATTGGTTCTGGTTGCTTGGTTTGGTTTCAACTGATCAATTCCATGTCTTCCTATGTTTTCCATATCATCACTTTTTGTTCCCTGCTAATTTCCTTCTTGTATCTCTTTTGGATTGTTTCATTGTTCCTTTTCTAGAGTTTCTTGGGAGTTAAATATATTTATAATCTTTCTTATTTTCTGATAGATGCATTTAAAGCCACAAGTTTTCATCTGTATAGCACATTGTCCACAATTCATGAGAGTACCCACTTTTATTTTTTCTGTAATCTTAGAAGTACACTGGGGAGCACTTTCTCAGTATAGGTGGGGATGGATGTAGTTTTCTAACATTATTTTTAATTTTACTGCATGGTGGTCGATGAATGTAATGGTATGTCTTTCGCTATTTGGATTCAGTCACAATTTCCTTTGTAGCCTAGTGAGCAGACCGTTTTTATGAATGCCTCCTGTGTCTCTATCCTTCAGGAATGTATATGCAATCTTTGTTGCCTACCCAGTTTTACAAATAGTTGTCTATTAAACTAAACTTGATGTTTACCAAATGCCCTACCAGATATTTGTTAAACCAGTATGAGAGGATATTCAAATTCCTCATGGTCTTAATTATTTCTTATTTATGTAGTAAGATGTTAATCACAAGTTTCAACAGAAGGGCTAAGACCCAATGGACATTAGATCACAAAAGGATTTCAGAGGAAAAACCTAGAAAAAACTGTGATATTGTAAGATAACAATTAATATACTTGTTCTTGGCACAAAGCTCCTAATATCCTTATAATTTCCTGATTGATAGGAACGATATTTGTTACAATGTTTAGTCTTGCTCCCCTGATCCCGAGACAAGTTTCTAAGATCCTTGGAACCTTCAGAGTGATGAGACTGTGTTTTTGTTGTTATTATTATCGCTGTTCCTCACTGCTTTGTAAGAACCTCTCACGTATACAACATCAGCAGTCTCAACAGGAAGCAGATGGCCTATTAAGAAGCATCTTTTAAATTTATTTCCATAGGTGTCTGTGAAACAGGTGGTATTTGGCTGCGTGAGTTAGTTCTTTAGCGGTGATTGCATGCTTATGAGATGACTGGTGGCTGAGGGCCCCTAGAGAGCTTCAGGATGGGGACTGGTTGCCAGAGGAAACAGCTGTGTGATTGCAAGGTTAGACAGAACCTTCAGCCCCACCTCCTGACCTCCTTCTTTGTTCTGAGGAGGGAAGAGGGGCTAGGGGTGGAGTTAATCTCCAATGGTTAATGACTTAATCAATCATGCCTATGTAACAAAACCTCCATCAAAACCCCTAAGCGACAGGGTTCAGAAGGCTTCTAGGCTGCAGATCCACAGAGGCAGTGGGAGGCAGTACCCCTAAAGAGGGCATGGAGGCTCCAGCCCTTCCCCATACATACCTGGCCCTATGCGTCTCTGTGATTCGGCCACTCCTGAGCTGTATCTTTGATAATAGACTGGTACCATTAAGTAAGGTGCCTTCCTGATCTCTGCGAGCCATCAGAGCAGATTCCTGAACCTAAGGAGGGGATTGTGGGAATCTCTGATTTACAGCCATTCAGTGAGAAGTACAGGAGACCTGGGACTTTCGACTGGGATCCCAAGGGCATGAGGGCAGTCTAGCGGGACAGGGCCCTTAACCTGTGTGTTCTGTGCTAACTCTGGGTGGTGTTAGAAAAGAATTGAGTTGGTGGACATCCATTGCGTCAAGAGAGTTGGAGAATTGACTGGTGTGAGGAGAAAAAACCCACACATTTAATGTCTGAAATGTGAGCAGAAACAGCACAAAAGAACAAGATGGAGCAGGGACCCCTCATAGAAGCCCGCTGACCACTGCCACCCCTACCAGCACGAAATAAAAGATGATCTCAGTCACTCCAAGAAAAATTCCGGGCCCCTAGCTAGCCCTGAGAAGCAAGTGACCAACCTAATGAGCAAAAAGGTAGTAACAGCTTAACATCATGGCCACAGAGGCTAGCTCAGGATGCTAGTTCCCACGGAAACCAAGATAGCATTTGAGGCCGGGCGCAGTGGCTCATGCCTGTAATCCCAGCACTTTGGGAGGCCGAGGCGGGTGGATCACAAGGTCAAGAGATCGAGACCATTTTGGCCAACACGGTGAAACCCCATCTCCACTAAAAATACAAAAGCTAGCTGGGCATGGTGGCGCACACCTGCAGTCCCAGCTACTCAGGAGGCTGAGGCAGAAGAATCGCTTGAACCCTGGAGGTGGAGGTTGCAGTGAGCCAAGATCACGCCACTGCACTCTAGCCTGGCGACATTTAAAAAAAAATTGAACAAATGTCTCTGAAGTTGTTTTTCAGAAACCTGGATCCCCCACCAAATGGAAAATACTGTGCACTGGTCCATAGACCTCAGATAAGGGGCAACTGAGGACTGAACGTGGCTGCTGTTTTGTTCTAAACTTCTTCCTGAGGGCTGGAGAGAGTTATGCCTACAGACCAGACCTTAACATTTCTTTCTGGGGACCCCAAGTTTTTAGACAAAGCTTCGCTTCCTTAACCAATTGAAACCAGGGAATTGCTGAATCCGCCTATGACTTACAAGCACCTACTTCAAGTTATCCCTCCTTTTTCAGTCAAACCAATGTATAACATCTATGTATTGATTTACAACTTTGCTTATAACATCTGCTTTCCTGAACTCTACCCTGCCTTTAAAAACTGATGCTTGTAAGCCATCCTCCCTGCTTGGCACCCTGCAAATCTTCACCCTCCTTCCCCTCACTGCAAAACCTCAGGGTGGATGTTGGCTTTCCTGTGTCAGGTGAGGCAGCTCAGGTTTTGTTCAGAAAGAGTAATATCTATGAACTAGAATGTGATTCTTGAGCCCTTCCCCAGCGGACCCCTCATTCCTAAGACAGATAACAAGATAAAGAGGGAGGCTGGGCACCGTGGCACACATCTGCAGTCACAGCACTTTGAAGGTAGGAGGATTGCCTGAGACCAAGAGCTCGAGACCGGCCTGGATAGCACAGTGGGACCCCATCCCTACAAAAAAAATATAAGTAAATTATCTGGGCGTGGTGGCACTTGCCTGCGGTCCCAGCTATTCAGGAGACTGAGGCAGGAGGATCCCTTCAGTCCATGAGTTCGAGGCTACAGTGTGCTATGATTACACCACTGCACTCCAGCCTGGGCAACAGAGCAAGACTCTATCAAAAAAAAAAAAAAAAAAAAAGGTAAAGAGAATAGCAACTAAGAGGAATGTGTGAAAGGATTTCGTTGGTTCTCTCTGTGACCAAGCTGTGACTCTCATCCCCCTCGGGTCGGGTGTGAAAGGAGCGTTGCCCACCTCTCACCTCGTGGGAAAGGAGAGGGCTTTCAATAGTCCCTTCCTATCTTGTTTCAGGTTTTATGTTCACTATGCCTTCTGGTTTTGTATTCCCCCCTTCTTTTTTGCCTAAATTAGTTCAGATAGGATAAGTAATGCAGGGGCAACAAGCTAACACTGAAACTTCAGTGGTTTAACCCAACACAAGTTTATTTCTTACTCATTATGCTCACACTGTAGACTGATCATTGACCCAGACCCCCAAAAAATCTAATGAACAGCAGACTATTGCTCCTCAGCTGCTCTGACGATGGAACCTGCTGCTGCCAATGGCTAGACCTGCTGCCAAGACTCGATTTAGGCCACAGAAATATGAGTGTTTATTCACCATCTTGGCTCACTGCAACCTCAGCCTCCCAGGTTCAAGGGATTCTCCTGCCTCAGCCTCCTGAGTAGCTGGGACCACAGACATGCACCACCGTGCCTGGCTAATTTTTGTATTTTTAGTGAGACAGGGTTTCACCATGTTGCCAGGCTGATCTCAAACTCCTGACCCCAGGTGATCCACCCGCCTCAGCCTCACAAAGTGGTGGGATTACAGGCGTGAGTCACTGCATTTGGCCCAAAACTTCTATCTCAAAGCACAGAGACCTTGGAGGAAGCAAAGTTGGAGACAGCGTGCTGGGTAGCAGGCCCAAGAAGGCTGATGCAGGATGCGGTGGTTTCACCAGGGCCAAGGTCCTGCAGAGCAGTGAGTGGCACCTGCATGGGGAGAACCCATAAAAGGGCCCCACAGGGAAAGAGTCGGTGTCAGTTGCCAGACTCAGAGAGGGAGACACACAGACCTGCCTGATGCCCCTTCTGTGTCCTCCCTACCATCCCCCTACTCTCCCGACTTGGGTAGGTTCAGACATCTCAGTTAGCAACAACGGAATGGAGAAATGCTAGACTAGGAAAGAGAAAACCGCACAGCACTGTCTTCTGATGGCATGGTGTCCAAAGCAGGTCCCAGCTGAGGGGAGGAGAGATGTAACTTTCATCACAGGTTCAGCATTTACTGCAGGTGACTGGTTCTGTAACTCCGGAAGTGAAACCATGTTTGCATCTGAAAGTGACCAAAGGGCTTTGTTTCACCTAGGAAGGATCAGCGAGACAACAGGACTGGAGGAAGAGAAACACCACTGTGAGGTTTCAGGAGACACCTAAAAACAGAATGGTCATATACAACCCCCGATGAGTCCCATGAGACTGCTTATGGAAAACGCTGGTTATACTATGTGTTTCTACCTCTGAAAAAGACATGCTGATTTCTCACAGTGGTTGTACACATGTCAATTGCTTTTTCTGTTGTTTTTTCTTTTAAGACAAAGTCTTCCTCTGTTGCCCAGGCTGGAGTGCAGTGGCCCAATCTTGGCTCACTGCAACCTCTGCCTCCCGGGATCAAGCAATTTTCTGCCTCAGCCTCCCAAGTAGCTGGGATTACAGGCACCCACCACCATGCCCAGGTAATTTTGTATTTTTAGTAGAGACAGGGTTTCACCATGTTGGCCAGGCTGGTCTTGAACTCCTGACCTCGTGATCCACCCACCTCAGCCTCCCAAAGTGCTGGGATTACAGGTGTGAGCCACCTCGCCCGGCCAATTGCTTTTATTTTCATCTCTTTATACTTTCAATAATTTGAAGTTATATTATCAGGAATAGAATGTGCCCAATATTAATAATCTGAAATTTATTAATATGAATATTTTCCTTTTATTAGGTTGGTACAAAAGCATGCGCGGTTTTTGCCATCAAAATAACGGCAAGGCCACGATTACTTTTTCAGCAAGCTAACATTATTTCTTGTTTTGGATTATGTTTTGTCTGATACTAATATTGCTTCCTTTCTTTTTGTTTCCATTTTCCTAGTATGTTTTTTTTATTCCTTTTGTCTTCACTTTTCCGTGATATGTTTTTCCATTCCTTTATTTTCAATCTCTCTGTAATCAAGATTGGATTTTTAAGCCCCATCTGAGTCTTTGCCATTCATCAGTAAGTGTAACCATCATAGTCACTGAGGTCACAGATTTGTTACACTAGCTTCTGCTGGCTTGAGTTTCCCTTCGCTATGCTTTCTTTGCCATTTGTCTCTCTTTTCTGACTAGTAAGAAGGCTAGGATGGGCAATACCGTAATAACAAACTAGCCGCCAAAGTCTCAGGGCTTCATACAAGAGGCGTTCACTCCTCCTCAGGCGAGGTCTTCTGTAGGGAATGCAGCAGTCCAGGGCAGCCCCTCCCTGCAATGGCACGGGGATCTAGATGTTTCCCCAGGGCTAAAACCAGGATTAGGTAAGTAAAGCACTCAGGGTGCAAAATGTAAGGAGCTGCTCTTACTCAGGTTCATGGTCACCTCTCAAGCCTCACCTTCGTCCTGGCCCTGCTTTTCCCATCTGATGGCTGCGCTCTTTTTTTTTTTTTTTTTGAGACAGAGTCTCACTCCATCACCAGGCGCCAGGCTGGTGTGCAGTGGCGCGACCTCGGCTCACTGCAACCTCCCCCGCCCAGGTTCCAGCAATTCTCCTGCCTCAGCCTCCAGAGTAGCTGGGACTACAGGTGCGCACCACCACGCCCAGCTAATTTTTTTGTATTTTTAGTAGAGACGGGGTTTCACCATGTTGACCAGGGTGGTCTCGATCTCTTGACCTCGAGATCCGCTGGCCTCAGCCTCCCAAAGTGCTGGGATTACAGGCGTGAGTGCGCTCTTTAACACAAAGCTTACACTAGTTTGCCCCATATTGGGCAATTGAGCACCAAATCTGATTACAGTGTAGCAAAGACAAACTCATGTCTGTGATTTAAAAATAAGTCACAAGAACAAATATAGCCACTTTCTGGGGTGGCGGTATTGGGAAGATATTGCTCAAAGGATACAAAATTTCTTTTTGGTATCCTTTGATGGGAAGTAAGATGGGATAAAAGCTCAAGAGATCTATTGTACAGCATGTATATATGATGTATTAACGATAAATGTATGACATCTACAGTTAACAATGCTGTACATCTATAGTTAATAACAATGTGTCATAGTCTTTAGCATTGATGAGAACAGATTTTAAATGATCTCAGCACAAAAACAATAAATATGTAAGGTAATTTATATGTTCATTAGCTCGACCGAGTCATTTTACAATGTAGATATATTTTAAAATGTCATTTTGTACCCAATAAATATATATGACTTTTATTTGCCAATTAAAAAATTAATTAATTTAAATAAGTAAAAGGATAGCTAGTTTGGCCGGGCGCAGTGGCTCACGCCTGTAATCCCACCACTTTGGGAGGCCGAGGAAGGTGGATCACAAGATCAAGAGATCGAGACCGTCCTGGCCAACATGGTGAAACTCCATCTCTACTAAAAATACAAAAATTAGCCGAACATGGTAGCACGTGCCCGTGGTCCCAGCTGCTCGGTAGACTGAGGCTAGAGAATCGCTTGAACCCAGGAGGTGGAGGTTGCAGTGAGCTGAGATTGCACCACTGCACTCCAGCCTGGCGACAGAGCAAGACTCCGTCTCAAAAAAAAGCAAGAAAGAAAGATTCGCCTTTTTTTGCAAGCTGCATATAAAAAGACTAGTTCTACCTATGGATCAGTAAAACATTGACACAAAAATGCACACAAAATAATAAACATTTTGTAAAAATACAGACAAACAAAAAGATGCACATCAGATGTATTAGGAAGGTTGCATATGGGAAGACAGGGAATAGAAACGGGAGGGTGGGAATGAAAGAAAATAAAACGAGAGAGAGACTTTGTATGAATCAATGATAGTAACTCAATCCTCTATGTCTTTAACAAATAACAAGGAGAAGGAAAAGGAAGAAAAAGAAAGTGGGATAAAGGATCAGAAAGGGAGGAACATAGGAAAACTTAGAGTATGCCTGCCAGGGTAGACCTGTTTTATTGCTGTTGGGTTTGTTTGTTTGTGTGTTGTATTTTTAATAGAGACAGGGTTTCGTCATGTTGGCCAGGTTGGTCTCAAACTCCCAGCCTCAAGTGATCCACCCGCCGCAGCCTCTCAGAGTGCTGGGATTACAGGCGTGAGCCACCACACCCAGCTCCCACACTGCTTCTGGCCTCCATGGCAGACCTATATTTTGATGGAAGTAGAATACATGTCATTCGCTACTTATTAAGTAAATTATACCAATTCCAACTTTTACTATAGCCATGCTACAAAATTTAAGTTTCTTGTCTATAAAAGCTTATTTTATAGCTGCCTTTAGCTACCTAGTTTATATTTTACCCTTAGCTTTATCAATTAATAAGACCAGAATCACATGCATTCTGACAAAAGAATTTTATACTTTTATGCTAAACTGTTAAAGAAAACCTTATTCCGAACTTCAAAAAGTGCAAGCTGATGACTGCTTAGACTAACTACAGAATCCCTACTGCTTAAATGCTGCTCACTCGTATCACTCAGGTCTTTTGTCTTCTTGCTTAGATCCTTCATTACTAAGTCAATATAAAACTTTAACAAGTGCTAACATATGTCTTTGAGAATTGTGCTCTTACGACACTGACCGTAAAATGTTGTTTGATCCTTTGAGTTATTTGGCTAAATGGCCACAACAGTTATACTATAAACCTAATGTCTACAAGATTTCAGAAATAATGTAATAAACATACTACCATGCTCTACTAAAAACAAAGAATATCAAAAGAAGTTTTTAAATCTGGCTTTATGGTTTTTCTCCTTATAGCTTTTAGTTTTTACAGGCAGGAGGTAAGATGGTGTTTCCCTGGGGAATCTGGCCCACATCAAGGAAAAGACCTTGAGACATTTGCTTAGGACTCCTCTCACCTTATAATACACCCTGATCACACTCACAGCTACAAGACCCACTCAACACAAGGAATGTCCTGGCAGGTTCCTAACCTCACCTAGTTGAACAGACAACAAGAAGTACTTATGAACAGCAGCTAACTTGAAAGACAGACTGCCAGACAAACATGGGAAAGAGCAACTTGGTGAAACAGTGCCAGGCAGGAAACAGTCTTTCTTTTTTTTCTGATATGGAGTCTTGCTCTGTCGCCCAGGCTGGAGTGCAGGGTCACAATCTTGCCTTACTACAACCTCCGCCTTCCGAGTTCAAGCGATTCTCCTGCCTCAGCCTCCCGAGTAGCTGGGATTATAGGCGCATGCCACCACATCCAGTTAATTTTTGTATTTTTAGTAGAGACAGGGTTTCACCATGTTGGCCAAGTTAGTCTTGAACTCCTGACCTCACATGTGATTTGCCCGCCTCAGCCTTCCAAAGTGCTGGGATTACAGGCATGAGCCACTGTGCCCAGCTAATCATTTTCAAAAGAAGAAAAAAATACTTTCAGAGGAATTAGAGAAGCTACTACATCTATAAAAAGAACAGGCTGTTCCACAAATGAAAATTCAGAAATGTAAACAATTTTTCATTTCTTTAAACATTTTAATTTTAAAAAATTGAAAAAGAAAATAGCAAAAATGAAAACATTCTTTTGAAAGGATAGAAGCTACAATTGATGAAATTCTTTTGCAGAAAGAAAAGCAAAGGGACAAAGAAATAGAAATTAGGAGAAAAAAAAGAAAGAGAAATAAAGGATGATTTCAGGATCTGCGTAATAGGAGTTCCAGAAACATTTTCCAACATCTGAGTGACGGGAAATCCAGCAAGAAGAGACAAGGCAGAGAGGATGAATGGGAACACCCTGGCCACCTGCTCTGTGGGGCAATCCTAGCTGTGCCCCCACTGCCTCCCTCTCCATATGTCTGCTCATTTTCTTTTCTCTTTTCTTTTTTTTTTTTTTTTTTTTTTTTTTGATATGGAGTCTTACTCCTTCACCCAGGCTGAGTGCAAAGGCGTGATCTCAGCTCACTGCAACCTCTGCCTCCTGGGTTCAAGCAATGCCTCACCCTCAACCTCCCAAGTATGTGGGACTACAGGTGCATGCCACCACGCCCAGCTAATTTTTGTATTATTAGTAGTGACAGGGTTTTGCCATGTGGGCCAGGCTGGTCTCCAACTCCCGGCCTCAAGTGATCCACCCGCCCCCTTGGCTCATTTTCTGAAATGGTTTTTGAGCCATCCCAGTGATTTTCTAAACTCAATGATAGCTTTACAATCAACTCATTTCTTCTTAGGTTTTGGAAACATAGTAAGAGAGTATTACCAAAAAAAAAAAAAAAAAAAAAAAGAGGAAAAAAAAAACTTTATGCAATCAATTTAAAAACCTGGTGAAAGGGACATATTTCTGTATAAATATACATTACCAAAATTGGTGCAAGAAAAAAGTTAACTCAAGTAGTTCCACCACCATTAAAAATTAACAATAATAATAAGATGAGAATGATAAGTGATCTCAGGAAGAAAACTGCAGCCACAGATAGTCTTACAGAAAAATTCTATCAAACATTAAAAAAAACAATCATTCCAAAATTACACAATGCTTTTCAAAGAATAAAAAGAGGTAGAATTCCTCTATTCAGTTTATGAGGCTCATGAAAACTTGACACAAAAACTTTGAAAAGCTGGGCATGGTGGCTCATGCCTATAATCCAGCACTTTGGGAAGCCGAGGTGGGCAGATCACCTGAGGTCAGGAGGTCAAGACCAACCTGGCAACATGGTGAAACCCTGTTTCTACTAAAAATACAAAAATTAGCTGGGCGTGGTTGCACACACCTGTCATCCCGGCTACTCAAGAGGATGAGGGAGGAGGATCACTTGAACCTGGGAGGCAGAGGTTGCAGTGAGCCAAGATCCCATCACTGTACTCTAGCCTAGGTGACAGAGTAAGACTCTGTCTCAAAAAAAAAAAAAAAAAAAAAAAAAAAACCAGGTTGTGGTAAAGAAGCCTGCTAACACCCACCAAAACCGGCTGGGCGCATTGGCTCATGCCTGTAATCCTAGCACATTTGGGAGGCCAAGGAAGGTGGATCACTTGAGGTCAGGAGTTCAAGACTAGCCTGGCCAGTATGGTGAAACCCCATTTTTACTAAAAATACAAAAATCAGCTAGGCATGGTGGCACACGCCTGTAATCCCAGCTACTCGGGAGGCTGAGGCAGGAGAATCACTTCAAACCAGGAAGCAGAGGTTGCAGTGAGCCAAGATCGTGTCACTGCACTCAAGCCTGGTCAACAGAGTGAGGCTCATCTCAAAAAAAAAAAAAACGGACTATGGAATACATATGACTCGATTGACATTAAGTGCAAAACAAGCAATAAAACCTACATATTATTTAGGCATACCTGCATATGTAGTAGAACCACTTTGTTAAAAAGCAAGGAAATTATTGAAGTCAGTGTTTTACATTTGTGGGGGTGAGGGAGGGTAAACATAAATATGGCATACAGGCAGCTTCAAGGACATTGCTGATGTTCTGTTTCTTAAGCTGGGTAATAAAAGACACAGAAGTGATTTTATTATTTTTGTAACCATATCTACGCATTACATACAGTCGTGGTTGATCGATCCTCCCCAAACACACAGAGAGAACGAGAGAGAGAGAGAGAGAGAGAGAGAAAGAGAGAGAGAGAGGGTGCCATGATATAGTACAGTGTACTTAGGATATTCAAAGCTTGGATCAGAAATTACAGGGTTGAAGTCAAGTAGCACAAGAACAAAGGAATGAATCTAAAGGAACATAAAAATAATTAAAAGCTGCTGTTTTCATTTAAGATCAGATGAAAGAAAATATGCTGAGAGTGCAGATGGAGGAATTTAGAAGAGACATTAAGAAGAAGAATTTCCTTACTGGCCTAAAACACTGCCATATATTGCAAAGTAAGCATATGCTGCTATTCAAAAATAGGGCAAGGCAGTTATTTTTCTTGGGCTGATCTGACACAGAGCTAGTCAAGTGATTTTAATCCAAGGGCCAACTCTATGCCATTACCTGAAGCTACTGGGAGCACTATCTTCAGAAGAATTCTGACAGCCCTGTCTGCCACACTGAAGGTGGGCAGGCCTCCCAGACGTTGCCCTCCCAGGTACTGGGAGATGGCACTAGAATGGCCCAGATGTGGAGAATGAAAGTAAGCTAACCTTTCATCTTGTATTTTGCTTCTAGCATTCTCTGGGCAATAACAGCCAAGAATACATGCTTACACATATCAGAGTGACAAGCAGTTAACAATATTTTATGCAAAAATGAAAAAGAGCTCTCAAATCCTCTTGGGGGGTTTAAGATTGCTATAATCAAACAGAAGACAATTTGGCAATGGTATCCAATACTTAAATTCACATAATTAATAATTAAATTCACATAAATTCCCATTGAGCCAGCGTCTTACTGATAGGGGGTAGCCCGGGATGTGGGCTCGAATGTATGTTCAAAGAGGCAACCTACAGCATCATTTGCAAAATCAAAAACGAAAATTCACCTAGCGTTCATCCCTAAAGGCTGACAAAAGAGACGTGGTACATGCATGGGATGGGATATCCTGAAACCATTGAACAGAATCAAGCCCATCTGTATGCCTTTGCTGTGGTCAGATCTCCATGCTATATTATTAAGTAAACAAGGCGAAGTTTAGAACAGGGTTTATGGCTGTGTGAAGTAGAATCCCATTTGTGCTCGGTGGGCAAAAATTAAGCACAGAGGTAGAAATTCTGATAGAGACCGCTGGTGGGACTAAAACTTGTTCTCTCCTTCTTCCTGGGTACATGACTAAGTGACATTTCCCAGCCTTCCTTGCACTTGGGTTGGCCACAGGACTGAGTTGTGTCCACAGGAAAGTCAGTAGACCCATACCGGAAAGCTCTGGGTGTACCATGATTTCTTCCCCTTCTTCCCTTCTGACAAGTCGGAACAGATATGTGTTATGATGCAGCTTCGACCATGAAGAAGAGAGAAAAAGCCCACGTGATAGACAGCACTTGCTCAGGTCTACTTGCCAATAGGGAAAGTTCTCATTTTTCATGACGTCTCTAGACCTCATTGGGTTTGTTGCTGCCGCTGTTGCTACAACCACCAATCATCACACTATCAACATCTATATACCAATATGTAATTACAGATTTTTTTTTTAACTTTTTCTGAAAGAATCTCAAGACATTTTAGCACTGGTTACCTTTACAGAGAGGGGTAAGGTAAAAGTAGGGTTGGGAAGAGGCCTTTATGTCTCTTTCTGTATGTTCCTGTACTGCTTGAGTTTTCTAATTTTATACCTGTATTACTTTTATTTTTAACAGGAGTTATTTAGGCAAAGAGACGGTGGCCTTTTGTCATTTTCTTCTTTACCCCTCTTTGAATTAAAAATATAGGTATAGGCCAGGCATGGTGGCTCACACCTGTATTCCCGGCATTTTGGGAGGCCAAGGCAGGCTGATCACCTGAAGTCACAAGTTCGAGACCAGCCTGGCCAACATGGTGAAACCCCATCTCTACTAAAAATACAAAAATAAGCTGGTGTAGTGGCGTGCACCTGTAGTCCCAGCTACTCGGGAGGCTGAGGCAGGATAATCACTTGAACCTGGGAGGTGGAGGTTGCAGTGAGCCATGATCACACCACTGCACTCCAACCTGAGTGACAGAGTGAGATCTTGAGATAGGAAAGAAAGGGGGGGGAAGGAAGGAAGGAAGGAGAAGGAAGAGAGGGAGGGAGGGAGGAAGGAGGGAAGGAAGGAAGGAAGGAAGGAAGGAGGGAAGGAGGGAAGCAAGGAAGAAAACAATGTCATTCACAATAGCAACAAAAAGAAGAAAATACTTAGGAATAAATTGGTAAAACACTTGTACCCTAAAAGTTATAAAACACTAATGAAAGAAATGAAAGAAGACACAGAGAAATGGAAAGTGGTCTGGGTTCATGAATTGGAAGAATTAATATTGTTTAAATGTGCACACTATTGAAAATAACCTGCAAATTCAATGCAATCCTTATCAAAAATCTCAATGGCACTTTTTATGGAAATAAACGAAATCCAAAAATTCATATGGAACCACAAAAGATACAAATAGCCAAAACAATCTTGAGCAAGAAGAACAAAGCTGGAAGCAACACACTTCTTAACTTCCAAATATATTATAAAGCTATGGTAATCAAAACAGAATGTTTTACTAACATTAAGAAAAGACATTTAAATCAATGGAACAGAATAGACAGCCTGAATATAAATTCACGCATCTATGGCTAACTGATTTTTAACAAAGGTGACAAGAACACACTCTTAGGAAAAGGTGGTCCCTTCAGTAAATGATGTTGGGAAAACTATCCACATGCAAAAAAATGAAAATGGAACTTATTTCATGCCATATACACAAATCTACCCCAAATTAATTAAAGACTTAAATGTAACACCTAAAGACTTAAAACTATTAGAGGAAGACACAAGGGAGAAGCTTCTTGATGTTGGTCAGGGCAATGATTTTTTAGATATGACACTGAAAGCACAGGGAACAAAATGAAAAATAGACAATTGAAATTGCATTAAACCAAAAAGCATCCACACAGCAAACAATCAACAGAGTGAAAAGGTAACCTACAGAATAGAATACAATATTTGCAAACTATATATCTGATAAAGGATTGATATCCAAAATATATAAAGAACTAATAAAACTCAATAGCAAAACAAAACAAACGACCTGATTTTTAAAAAGGAGGAAGGACTTAAATAGACATTTTTCGAAAGTAAACATACAAATGATCAATAGGCATATCAAAAGATGTTCAATATCTGTAATTATCTAGGAAATGCAGATGAAAACCACAGTGAGCTATCACTTCACACTTGTTAGAATGGCTACTATAAAAAAGACAAAAGATAAGTATCGGTGAGGATGCAAAGAAAAAGGAACTCTTGTTCGCTGATAGTGGGAATATAAATTGGTACAGCCATTATGGAAAACTGTATGGAACTTCCTTCACATAATAAAAAATATGCTCTTTCCTTGCCACCACCGAGTCGTGCGGAGGTGGAGACTTGGGTGCATTCAAGATTCGTCTTCACCGGTAACCCACCGCCATGGCGGAGGAAGGCATCGCTGCTGGAGGTGTAATGCACATTAATACTGCTTTACCAGAGGTGCTGAAGACCGCCCTCGTCCACGATGGCCTAGTGCGTGGAATTCGCGAAGCTCCCAACGCCTGAGACAAGCGCCAAGCCCATCTTTGTGCGCGTGCACCCAATTGTGATAAGCCTATGTATGTCAAGTTGACGGAGGCCCTTTGTGCTGAACACCAATCCACCTAATTAAGGTTGAAGACAAGAAACTAGGGGAATGGGTCGGCCTCTGTGAAATTGACAGAGAGGGGAAATCCCGTAAAGTGGTTGATTGCAATTGTGGAGTAGTTAAGGACTATGACAAGGAGTCTCAGGCCAAAGATGTCATCGAAGAGTACTTCAAATGCAAGAAATGAAGAAATCAATCTTTAGCTCACACAAAAATAATAATAAGCAAAAATATAGCTACTTTATAATCCAGCTTCTGGCTATATATCCAAAGGAAATGAAATCAGCATGTCTTCAAGGTATTTGAACTCCCCTGTTCATTGCAGCACTATTCACAAGAGCCCAGAAATGGAAATAATCCCAATATCCATTAACAGATGAATGAATAAGGAAAACGTGGCGCACACACACACGCACACTGGAATATCATTCAGCCTTTTAAAAAAATGGAAATCCTGACATCTATGACAACATGGATAAATATGGAAGATATTATGCTAAGTGAAATAAGCCAGCCACAGAAAGACAAATACTGCATGATCTCACTTACATGTGGAATCTAAAACAGTCAAGCTCACGGAAATACAGAGTAGAATTGCGCTGCTAGGGGCTGGGGAGGGGTAAATAATGAGATGTTGGTCAAGGATACAAAGTTTCAGTTACGCAGGATGAATGAGATCCAGAGAACTAACAGACAACAATGTGAGCGTAGTTAACAAGGCTGTATTGTATTCCTGAAATTCGCTAAGAACTCTACATGTCGTTCTCCCACCTCTCCCAAAAAAGAACAAGAAAACGTCATGATAACAATATGAAATAATAGATATGTTCATTAACTGGATTATGGTGATTATTTCACAATGTATACATATTTCAATATGTTAACAAGTCATACACCTTAAATATATATAATTTTTATTTTTCAATTATTCATCAATAAAGGTGTGAGGAAAGATTTAATTTTTTTTAAGTTAATGGAGAATAAAATAAATACACAAAAATTAGATGGCGGTGCTCTTGAAACAGGCGTGGGGATGTGTGTGGAGAGGGTAGGTGCTGCCTGGGGCTTGAGTGTGGCCACTCTACTTGTGTCCAGCTGGGATGAGTAATTTTCTAAGGCCAGAGCAATGGCACGTACTCCCTAAGGGAACTCTGTCTACAGCTGGGCAGAAATGATGGGAAACTTGCATGGCAGGCCATAAATTTGGCATCTTTATTTGATGTAAGCCTCTCTGGCTGCTCATAAGTATTGGGTTTTGCTTATAGCCTCCAGTAATTAGAGGTAAATGAGGGCTGTGGGTCTACTCCGCACAAACCCAGCCCACAGATGGTGCCTTACAATGCAAGCAAGCTGAGCTCTACCACACATAAAACATCAAGCTGGATCAAAGAGTCAGGAACCTGCTCTTGAAAGCTCAGTGGAGTCCTAGTGCTCTGTCCTTTAGGCAGTCTACTAAATGTCTTGCATGAGGGATCCTACCAGGTAGATAAAATGTTCTAAGGGATGGATACAATGAAACTTCTAGCTACATCAGGTGACAGAAACCTCCACTATGTGGCAGGACATGGGACAAAATCACAGTTCAAGGCCATGAATGCTACTCTGCTATACCCACATATATTATACCTGTAAACGAAAAAGTGTCTGAGACAGGTCTTAATCCTTGCAGAAGTTTATCGTGCCAAGGTTAAACACATTCCTGTGGCACAGACTCAGGAGGTCCTGAGAACGTGTACCCAAAATGGTTGGGCTATAACTTGATCTTATATGTTTGAGAGAGACATAAGACATCCATCAATACATGTAAGACATATGTTGCTTCGGTCCAGAAAGGCAGAACAACCCAAAGAGGTGGGTGTGGGGTGGGGGTGCAGTTCCAGGTCATAGGTGGACTCAAATATTCCTAATTGGTAATTGGTTGAAAGAGACCTGGAATCAAGAGAATGGAGTGTCTGGGTTAAGATAAGAGATTGTGGAGACCAAGGATTTTATTATGCAGATGAAGCCTCCAGGTAACAGGCGTCAGATAGAATACATTGTAAATGTTTCTTATCAGACTCTCAGTTAATTTCCCCCTGAATCAGGAAAATCACCTGGAAAGAAAAGGGGATTCTCTACAGACCGTAGATTTTCCCCACAAGAGAGAGCTTTGCAAGGCCATTTCAGAATGTGTCAAAGAAATACATTTGGGGGTAAAACACTTCGATTCTTTCAGAGCCTGCTACCTGTGATGCTGGTGTCTTATTGCTCCAATGAGTCTGCTTTGTCAGTCTTCAGGTCTCTGTGTTGATATCAACGCTGCTCAGCTGTGCCTGAATTCCAAAGGGAGGAGGGCATAACCACCCATCCCCATCATGGCCTGAACTAGTTTTTCAGGTTAACTTAGGAATGAGCTTGGCCAAAAGGAGGGGTCCTTTTAATTGGTTGGGGGACTTAGAATTTTATTTTTGGTTTATATACCTTTGTTCATACAAGGGTAGAAGTGCCCGTATAACATATTTACATTTTTTTTTGTTATTGTTGTTGTTTTTGTCTTTTTTTTTTCCCCTTTTTGTGGAGAACAAGTTCTCGCTATATTGCCCAGACTGGTCTTGAACTCCTGGACTCAAGCTAACCTCCTGCCTCTGTCCTTCTTAAGAGCTGGGATTACAGGTGTGAACCACCATGCCCAGCGCCTGTACAACATTTTTTAACCAATCCACTTATTTTGAATGACTCTTCCTCAGTATGAATAATTTCCTTAGGAAAATTACTTATCTGCTAGTCTAGCAAGCCCTCTAACGAAGGTCAAGTTAGCTGAGGCATACATGTTGATGAACTCTGATTTGTCATTTTTAAAAATGTACTAAAAACTCAATTTATCCAGGTTCTGGCAGAAACAGCACGCTCAAACTGAGTAATCTGGAGAGAGTTTAACAGGGAGAAACCACAAGGGATAGTGCACTACCATGGGGCTGGTAGCACCAAGCTGCTGTCGCCATGTCAGAGGTTTTGAACCAGAACAACTCCATCTTAAACAGGAGCTGGATAAAATGAGGCTGAGACCTACTAGGCTGCATTCCAAGATGGTTTAAGGCATCCTGTGTCACAGGGTGAGATAAGAGATCAGCACAAAATACAGGTCATAAAGACCTTGCTGATAAAACAGGTTGCAGTAACGAAGCTGGCTAAAACCCATCAAAACCAAGATGGTGACGAGAGTGACCCCTGGTCATCGTCACTGCTACACTCCCACCAGCACCACGACAGTTTACAGATGCCATGGCAACATCAGGAAGTTATCCTAGATGGTCTAAAAAGGGGAGGCATGAATAATCCACCTCTTGTCTCCCATTAACCAACCCGGCTGAAACCAGAGGCCAAGGGAGCCCAGTGGTGCAGGTCAGCCTCCCGGGCAGAGGCTGGATCCGAAGGGGCAGGCAGGAGAGACCGACACACACAGCCACTGGGCGGAGAAGACGAGGGTGCTCCAACTGGTATCCACCTGCTGCAGAAATGAGACTGCCGCCCGCCGACCTGAAAGATAACTTTACCTCACAACCCAGAGACTCCACTGTTAGATAATCTACCCAAGGGAAAGAGAAACGTGTCCACACAAAAATTCAAGTGTCAGTATTCACAGCAACATTATTTAAAATAGCCAAAAAAATGGAAACAACCCAAACACTCGGCAACCGGAAAATGAATAAACAAAATGGGTTACATCCTTACAATGGAATATTATTCTGTGATAAAATTTAAAGAGCTATGACACATGCTACAATATGGATGAACCTCAGAAACAATATGCTAAGTGGAAGAAAACAGTCATAGAGAACTGCACGTAGTATGGTGACCTTCATATGAAATGTCTGGAAAAGACTAGCGGCAGCCTAGGGCTAGGCATAGAAATGGAGGATTAATAGCAATCAGGTGTGAGTGATCTTACCAAGGGATGTAAAGCTTCCAAAACTGGATAGTGGTAATAAACAACCCAGTTAACTTCCTAAAAATTACTGAAGTGTACACTTGGGTGAATTTTATGGTCTATACATCTCAAAAAGCTGTTCAAGTTTAAAAAACTAACTGACCCACATGTATATGACGCCATCCATGCTGAAGTTTTTAAAAGTTCACTGTCACAGGTGATCTTCAGCCATGACTCTGGACAGCAGAAAGTGGTAATGGCACAAAGGTATTGTCACAAGTACCCCCGACCCTGCAGTCCACGCAGTGAGGTTTCACTCCATTAAAAAGATAAGCAATTAGGTCAACTGAAGTGGCTCATTTCTGTAATCCCAGAGCTTTGGGAGGCCAAGGCAGGAGGATCACTTGAGGCCAGGAGTTCAAGACCAACCCGGGCAACTCAGCAAGACACCCCCACCTCCACCACCATCTCTAAAAAAATAAAAATTAAAAAATTAGCCAAGCATGGTGGCATGGCCTATAGTCCCAGCTACTCAGGAGGCTGAGGTGAGAGGATTGCTTGAGTCTAGGAGGTCAAGGACGCAACAAGCTGTGATCCCACACTCCAGCCTGGATGACAGAGCGAGACCCTGTCTCTAAAAAAACCGAAAACAGAAAAAAAAAAAAAAAACAAAAAAACAAGCAGTCACTAGTTGCTGCATCAATTGTTTCTGTAAATAGTTGATATCCTGGTGTGTGTGTGTGTGTGTGTGTGTGTGTGTAAATGGATAATGGGGGTGGTTGCGTGTGTTGGGGTAGAAGGCTTATGGGACACCTCCGTACCGTCTGCTCAGTTTTTCTGTGAACCTATAACTTTTCTAAAAAAAAAAAGCCAATTAAAAAAGTTTTTTCATTTTTAAAAAAACCACTGAACCAAGGACAGTCCTATTTCAAGACTGACCCCTGCCAATGACATCCCCAAGTCTCCTCTCTTGTTCTCTCCATGGAAAAATTCCCTACCCCCACCTCTAGCCTCCATGTTTGAGTCCTGGAATCCATCAACAGCATGGCTAAAGAATTAGGCACCTTTGTCTCCCAGTTCACTTCATCAGCCTCCTGAAGGGGAGATTGCCCAATAAATGAAAGACTATTTGCATTTTCGGCACTTGCAGCCTCTCCTTAATTGTGCGTTTCTCTCATGAGCCACAGGCCTTTCAGAGGTTCCATGTGAAGTGGTCTGGGCCAGGAGCGGGGGAGGAGAATATTTGTTTGTCTGGGCTTGCATTGTTCCCTTTGTCTGCTTGAACAGGACTCAATCTTATTTCCAGAATGTCCAGGCTGACAGGCTCCATGCACCGGTTTTGCCACCCCCTTTTCAGAAAGTTAAGCTGCAAAAGCCTTCCTTTCCCAGAATTCAATGCTGGGCCCCATCCTGACGCAGAATGGCCACCATGGATGAATGGGCCTTGTTCTCCTTTTCCTATATGTTGGGGCCTGGGTCAAGGAAGGTGCTTGTAGTTGCTAATCTACAGCGGGTAGTGGGAACGCCAGGAAAAACAGGGCTTCCTCTGTGTGGCCGAGAATAAAAGAAAGGGGCTTGAATTCAGGTGCCAAAGGAGTGGAAATGGTGTGAAAAATAGGGTGAGCAGTGGCTTCTGAGGTCCACAAGAACAGGCCACTCTCATCCTCCCTTCACCCCTGGCCGGTCCCTCTCCTCAATTTTTTTCCCACCTGCCTCAAGTAATGCTTGAAATTCTTTTAACAGGAAGCAAAGCCTCTCCTGCCACTCTAAATGTAAATGCAGATTCGGTTAAACGCAGTGCAGAATGAGCTTCTAGAAGGGTGGGTGGAGGAGAAGAGCTTTCCCAATTCACACCATTAAATACATCAAAAAAATCTGGATGCAATGCACAAAACAAACAGAAGACTCCAAAACATGAGGAGAGATTCATTCAGGGGCCTGGAAGACTGAGGAAGGGCACTGTGGTATTTCCTGGGCTTTTTCTTCACATACTCCAGACATTCCTGGAGAAGCTGACAGTTCAGAAATGCCACAGGTGCAGATGTAAAAACAAAGGTGTTGCCAGGTGCAGTGGCTCATGCCTGTAATCCCAGCACTTTGGGAGGACAAGGCGGGCAGATAAAAGGTCAGGAGTTCGAGACCAGCCTGGCCAACATGGTGAAACCCTGTCTCTACTAAAAATACAAAAATTAGCCAGGTGTGGTGGTGGGCACCTGTAATCCCAGCTATTGGGGAGGCTGAGGCAGGAGATTCGCCTGCAGAGGTTGCAGTGAGCTGAGATCACGCCTCCGTACTCCAGCCTGGGTGAAAGAGCAAAACTCCCTCTCAAAAAAAAAAAAATCTCAACAAAAGTCTGCCCTCTCTAACTAAAGGACCAGAAAAAGGGATGCCTAGCGAGACAGAAAACGCTTCAGACAACAGCTACTCTACTCAAAGCAAACACCTTGGGAAAAGCTATGACCCCACCCACACCCCTGCCGGTAGAGGCTGGGTAGGGAGCTGGGACTTCCACGCTGGGGAGACTCTGTGGCAAGGAGCCTGGGACTTTCATCCCAGCTGCCACCATCCCCACCGATGTCAGTGGAGATCTGAATTCCACCCCTACCTGACAGTAACAGGGCAACTCTTCCCCTTTGTCCTCTCCCTTTGTCTGGGACGATAACACAGACGTCCTCATGGAGAGCCAGGACTTCCACCACTGCCCCGTGGAATGAGGCCATCCCTCCCAAGTGTCATCAGAGGCCTCATAGAGAGCAGTAAAGAGGTGCTCCTGCCCCTTCCTGTCAGAGTGGTATTAGCAGAGGCCCAGGAAGATGCCAGAACCCCACCCCCACCCAACAGTAACAAGCAGCTCCCCCAAAGTGGAGAATTGAGCCACCACTCTACCTAGTAAAAACTAGTCAGCTCCTCCTCCTCCACTGCCAAAGCACTGCCAGTATGGACCAGTGTAAACTGAAGATTTAAATAAGATCCAGAGTTCCATAACATAAAACTGAAACATCGAGGATTCAATCAAAAGCCACTCATCATACAAAGAAACAAGAAGATCTTAATCTGAATGAGAAAATACTAACAACAGATGCTGAGGGAATAAAACCTGTTGGGTCAATGGGGAACCTTTTGGAAATCCTAGCTTGGAAAAAGGTCAACACGGGTACTTCAATCATATCAGAAGGCTCTGTTCAAAGTATCAGTCAGCTGGTCAACCACATTCCAATACTGCTCACAAGTTCAATAGAAACTAGGAAACAACCACCAGAAGGAGAGATTAGGTGACTCATGGTCACAAGCCCCCTCCCCACATAAGACTAGGGGACAGACACTCAGCAACTTACAATTACTTGGGGATATAAGCCCAGGCAGCCCTGACCATTGACGGCAACCCTCTCGGGCCCCCTCCCACCTTTCCACGCTGTGGAAGCTTTGACTTTCGCTTGATCGATAAACTGCATTGCTGCTCACTCTCTCGGGCCACGAACGTTTGTTTGGAGCTGGAACACTCACCATGGGGTTAAGGCTCTCTGCTTGATTCTTCCAGCAAGGGAAGCCAAGAACCTGAGCCCAGAGCCCAGGCTGCAAATCCGGTTACATACTTGGCGAGCCAGCCAGGAGCACCATCCAATCTCCCACACAGTGAGTAACTTCGGACCTCTTTTGCTTGCTATTCTTTTTATATCCTATAAAACATACTGGAGGTAAAAAACCGGGCACCTGTTGGCCAGTTAAAAGTGACTAGTGCTACCGCTGGACTAAAGACATGAGTGTGAGGTTTTCTGGGAAAGGACTCTCTCACAGTCCCTGGCTCTTTGGAACTAGAAGCATTGGTCAGTCCGGAACCAGTTCTTTTTTCGCTCTTTCTCTAGACCGAGCCAAGGGTTGGCTAGGGGCAAAGGGCAACAGTCCCAAACTCCCAGTTCAATCCAGTCAAGGTTGTGGCCTTGCTTAGACCTCCTAAAAAAAAAAAAAAAAAAAAAAAGCTGCCCATTTGAGCCGCGCCCAGTCTTTCAGACCCCGACCTCCTGGGTCCAGATATCCATGAGGCAAACTTCTTCCAGTTTCTTTCTTCTAAGATATTTCCTACACATGAGGCCATTACTCTTCTTGCTAGGACTTGAAGGCTCTTAGGGTGGCAGTCCAGGGACCCTTGCCCAGGGTGTCCTCGGGCTTCTGCCAATAAGGACATCATACAGTATAAACACACAGGACCAATTCCCTTAGTCTGCTGTGCTAGGATATGTCCTAACAGAACCAAGGTCTATCAGTGGGTACTGGAGGCAATAGGACATTTTGTTTTCTGCCACCTGCAATTTCCCAATCCAACTAAACAGTGCCAGGATCTAATGACGTACAATTTGTCCTGCTTAGGATCGACTCTGTACGGCAGAACTTCTCCATCTAAAGTCAGACCTGGCCTGAGACTCAAATAGCTAATTACAGGGCCCACAACCCTAGGGCATATTCCTGTCATGAAAGTCGGGGGAGAAGGCTCTGGTCCAGAAGGCATTGTCCCAGCCTTGGCCACCTGACCAGCCATTACCTTCTTTAAGATTGTTACGTTTGGTGTGGGTCTCAGCAGCTCCGGGTGGCGGGAGGAGTGGCAGCGGCCAGGCAACCCAGTTTCGCAAAGGCTTTCGGCACGCCGTGGCCCGCACGCCCCCGGCATGCACCTCCCCGCTGCCAGGATGCCCAAAAGGAAGCCGAAGGGGCCGACAAGGAAGAGCCCAAGAGGAGATCCGCGCAGTTGTCAGGGAAACCTCCTGCAAAAGTGGAAGCGAAGCTGAAAAAGGCAGCAGCGACGGATAAATCTTCAGACAAAAAAGTGCAAACAAAAGGGAAAAGGGGAGCAAAGGGAAAACAGGCTGAAGTGGCTAACCAAGAAACTAAAGAAGATTCACCTGCAGAAAACGGGGAGACGAAAACTGAGGAGAGTCCAGCCTCTGATGAAGCAGGAGAGAAAGAAGCCAAGTCTGATTAATACCATATACCATGTCTTATCACGGGTCCCTGTCTCCCTTCTTGTACAATCCAGAGGCATATTTTTATCAACTATTTTGTAAATGCAAGTTTTTTAGTAGCTCCGGAAACATTTTTAAGAAGGAGGGAATCCCACCTCATCCCATTTTTTAAGTGTAAATGCTTTTTTTTAAGAGGTGAAATCATTTTCTGGTTGTTTATTTTTTGGTACAACCAGAAAATAGTGTGGGATATTGAATTATGGGAGGCTTTGACTGTCTCGGGTGTCAGCTTAACATTCCATAGATGGGGGGTTAGTTTTTATATCCTATAATACAAAGCATATTAAATGGCAATATGGAGTCAGTCCTGCATTTAATGTCTTGAACATTTTAAATTACTTCTATTCCCATGTTGTTTTTTTAGTAGAATTGTTTCCTAAAGAAAACCACTCTGACCGTGGCTCTCCCTGTCAGAATTGTGTGCTCTCTGTAACATCTTTGGTGTGGTAGTCCTGTTTTCCTAATAACTTTGTTACTGTGCTGTGAACAATTAAAAATTTGAATATGTAGTGTACATGCTATTCAGTTGTGAATCGTTGGGACATATGTAACAGCTTATCAACATATGAAGATACAGGTACTTGATAGCCTCTCAAGGAAAATTTGTATCTAAATTTTAAGCTGGAAAGTCACTGGAATAACTTTAAAAAAGAATTACAATACATGGCTTTTTAGATTTTTGTTACATATGTTAAGAATTGTGTACAAATTGAAATGTCTGTACTGATCCTCAACCAATAAAATCTCAATTATGAAACAATAAAAAAAAATTGTTATGTTTAGAGACCCTTCTCAAGGAATTTATCCTCCTGGGCCAGTTTTACGGTCAGGCCTATGTTAATTGGACCCTTGCTAGGGAATACAAATGGCACCCATCACCCAAGCCTCACCAGCCTAGTACTTCAAGGACATTCCAGCACAGGGTCACTAAGCCTGGCAGTCCTCCTGTCCTTTAAGGTGGCCAAAAAGGACATTAGACAGGGTGTCCATGATGCCGGTGAGCATGATTAAACCTGGCAATGGGGGAGGCCCAGGAAATGATCAGGCATCTAGGGAGCAGGAAAACTACAAAGTGCGATATCGCTGGGGATGCCCTGGGGCTGGCAGCTGCGAGCAATAACCAGGGTGCAGGCATCCCTGTGTTCAATTTCAGATGGGTGCTGCTCTTCCCAAGGCAGAATCACACTTTAAAGTGTATCCTGGATCATTGGGACCAATTTGGCCCACAATCTTTAAAGAAGAAGCAGCTCATTTTTCTCTGCAATATGGCATGACCCCAGTATCCGCTGCAGAGTGGAGAATCCTGGCCACCTGAGGGAAGTATACATTATAACATCCTTACACAATTAGATCTTTTCTGTAAGAGGGAAGGTAAATGGATTGAGGTCCCCTATGTGCAAGTTTTCTTTCTTCTACGGGATAATCCTCAACTATGTAAGGCTTGTAACCTATGCCCTACTGGCTCCTCCCTGTAGCTCCTCCCTCCACCAATACTAACCAGGTCTCCTCAGTTCCTATGACCCAAGAGGGGCCAGGGAAAGGCGAAACAACCAAGGCACCTCAGGTTACTAGGATGCCCCAGGTCTGCTCTCTACAGGCAGTAGGAGGGGAACTTGGCCCAAGTAAAGTGTTCCCTCCCTTTTCACTTTCTAACATAAAGCAAATCAAGGCAGACTTAGGAAAATTTTCAAATGACCCAGAGAAGTACACAAATGTTCTGCAGGGCCTGGGGCAGTCCTTTGAACTAGGTTTAAAAAATATGTTACTCCTTAGTCAGACCTTAACCAACAATGAGAGAGAAGTTGCTCTCATAGTGGCTCAAGAGTTGGGAGACAAAATAACGTCCAAGGAAAAGGATAAATTCCCTACAGGTAAACAGGCAGTCCCTAGCACAGACCCTCACTGGGATCCTGACTCAGAACATAGGGACTGGAGTCGTAGGCACCTATTGACCTGCATACTTGAGGGATTAAGACGGACAGGAAAAGGAAGAAAATCCAACAATCATCCTTGAGCGGTTATGGGGAGACCTTAAGAAAATATACTTATACTCACGTCACCAGACTCTGTTAAGGGTCAGCTAATACTAAAAGACAAATTTATTATGCAATCAGCAGTGGACATTAGGAGGAAGCTCCAGAAGTTGGCCCTGGGACCAAAGCAAAGTCTAGAATCATTACTAAATCTGACAACCTCAGTGTTTTATAACAGAGATCAGGAGGAACAGGCTAAAAGGGACAGGAGGGACAAGACAAAGCTGTGGCCCTAGTCATGGCCCTCAGGCAGGCAGACCCAAGGGGCTCAGAAGAGGGAAAGCCTTGGGTTAGCCATCAGTCTGGCAAAGCTTGCTACCACTGTGGCCTACCAGGACATTTTAAGAAAGATTGTCCCAAGAGGAACAGACCACCTCCTCGTCCTTGCCCACTGTGCCAAGAGGATCACTGGAAGGCACTCTGTCCCAGAGGACAAACGTTCCCAGGGCCTAAGGTGGCTAACCAGATGACCCAACAGCAGGACTGAGGGTGCCCGGGCAAGCGCCAGCACAAGCCATCACCCTCACGGAGCCCTGGGTAAAGCTAACCATAAAGGGCCAGGAGGTCAATCTCCTCCTGGACACTGGCACAGCCTTCTCAGTTTTACTCTTCTGTCCCGGAAAGCTGTCCTCTAGGACTGTCCCCATCCAAGAAGTCCTAGGGCAACCAGTCACTAGGTATTTCTCCCACCCACTAAGCTGTAACTGGGAAACTCTACTCTTCACATGCCTTTCTCACTGTGCCTAAAAGCCCTACTCCTGTACTGGGAAGGGACATTCTAACAAAAGCAGGAGCCATCATATATATATATATATATATATATATATATATATTTATATTTATATATGTATATTTATAAAATATATATGATGCCATCATATATATTATATATATTATATATATATAATGGAACAGGTGTTTTTCCATATATATTTATGGAAAAACACCTGTTGGCTGTTCTGTACTCAAGGAGGGAATTAATCCTAAGGTCTGAGCAACAAAAGAACAATATGGACAAGCAAAAATCGCCCATCCTGTTCAGGTTAAGCTAAAAAATTCCACCTCTTTTCCCTACCAAAGGCAGTACCCTCTCAGACCCAATGCCCAACAGGGTTACAAAAAATTATTAAAAACCTAAAGCCCAGGGCTTAGTAAAGCCATCAGTCCCTGCAGCACTCCTGTTTCAGGAGTACAAAAACCTAATGAACAATAAAGATTGGTGCAGGACCTCAAAATTACCAGTAAGGTCGTTGCTCCTCTGTATACAGCTGTCCCGACCCTTCTCAGTGTATGGCTGGAAACATCAGCTGCCCTACACATCGCCAGTACCACCAAAGGCCCAGAATTCTTTCACCCAAGAAAAGAATGTAACTTCCCCAACGAAAAGATGTATGTGGTAAATCCTTCTACTTTTGCCTTCCTACCAGCCGGACAGAAACATGCACTCTAGCCTACCTAGTGCCCCCCCATAACTTACTCCTGCTCAGAGAAGGCAGCAGCTGTGCCCATTCATGCCAATGTTTGCCCAAGGGCAATCACGCTGCTTCCCCTACTGGCCAGGCTAGGCGTTGCTTCCACGTTAGGCACAGGGACCGCTAAATTAAAGGTGTCCTTAACACTCTCCAAGAAATTAAAAGCCAGCATAAATAAAATCTTCCCTCCAGCTTACTCTAATCCAGAACCAAGTAAACCCACTAGCAGCCGTGGTCCTTCAAAACAGGTGGGCCCTAAACCTCACTGCCAAAAAAAGTGCCTTTTTCTAAATAAAAATGTTTCTATGTCAATACTGCCAGAATAGTCCAAGAAGGCATTAAACAACTTCAGGATGAGCCGGGCGTGGTGGCTCACGCCTGTAATCCTAGCACTTTGGGAGGCTGAGGTGGGTGGATCACCTGAGGTCAGGAGTTCAAGACCAGCCTGGCCATCATGGTGAAACACCATCTTTATATAAAAAAAAAAAAAAAAAACTTCGGGATGGGGCCAACCAACCGCCTGGTGGCAAGACAACTAAAACTGCCTCACAGTTCTCACGACAAACCCTCCTTGGGCTCCTTCCCTGCTTAAAACCCTCCTAACAGTCATCCTGGGCGTGGCCTTTGGCCCACACCTTTTAAATCCCTTAATCCGTTTTGTTTTCTCTAGAATGGAATCCCTAAAACTGCAAATGGTCCTGCAAATGGAACCCCAAACAACCTCAATTTCCAACATCTACCACAAACCCCTGAATCGACCCACCAACCAAGAAGCCTCCTTTCTGGTGGAAACTTCAGCTACAGGTCCCTTCTCCGCCCCTACTCAGCAGGCAGTGGTCAAAGAGCGTTCATCTGTTCCCACCAGCAGCTGGGTTTTCCTCTTCAGAGGCCACACTGAGGGAATAAAACCTTTTGGGTCAATGGGGAACCTTTTGGAAATCCTAGCACGGAAAAAGGTCAGTATGCTTCAACCATATCAGAAGCCTCTGTTCAAACTATCAGCTGTTCAACCACATTCCAATACTGCTTGCAATTTCAATGGAAACTAGGAAACAACCACCGGAAGGAGAGATTAGGTGACTCACGGTCACACGCCCCCTCCCCACACAGGACTAGGGGACAAACACTCAGCAACTTAGAATTACTTAGGGATATAAGCCCAGGCAGCCCTGACCATCGACGGCCACCCTCTCGGGCCCCCTCCCACCCTTCCACGCTGTGGAAGCTTTGACTTTTGCTTGGTCGATAAACTGCATTGCTGCTCACTCTCTCGGGCCACGAACGCCTATTTGGAGCTGGAACATTCACCGTGGGGTTCAGACTCTCTGCTTGATTCTTCCAGCAAGGGAAACCAAGAACCTAAGCCCAAAGGTCAAGCTGCAAATCCAGTTACAATGCCGACACAGAAATAACACAGACGTCAGAATTATCTGACATGACAAGGTTTGGAGCATAAAAATGCTTCAGTAGGCTGAGAGCTGTGGCTCATGCCTGTAATCCCAGCACTTTGGGAGGCCATGGCAAGCAGATCACCTGAGATCAGGAGTTTGGAACCAGCCTGGCGAACGAGGTGAAACTTCATCTCTACTAAAAATATAAAAATTAGCCGGGCGTTGTGGTGGGCGCCTGTAATCCCAGCTACTCAGGAGGCTCAAGAAGGGAATCACTTGAACCCAGGAGGCAGAGGTTGCAGTGAGCCAAGATCACACCACTGCAAACCAGCCTGGGTGACAGAGCAAGACTCCCTCTCAAAAAAGGAAAAACAAGTTCAATGAGCCATTATAAACACAAAAAACAAATGGCAAAAATAGAAAATCTCTGCAAAGAAACAGAAGTTGTAAGGAAGAACACATGAAAACCCTTGAACTGAAAAATATAATCACTAAAGTTAAAATCTCGATGGATAGGCTTAGTAGTAGAATGAGTGGGACTAAGAAAAGAATCAGTGAACTTGAAGATTAAAAAAAATAGAAATTACCCAATATAAGCAACAGAGAAAAAATACACTGAAAAAATTGAACAGAATCTCATTGAGCTATAAAAAGGTCTAATATTCATGTCATTGGAGTATTATAAGGAGAGAAGAGGGCAGGGCTGAAACAGTATTTAAATAAATAATGCATGAAAGTTTTTGAAATTTGTTTCTGTGTTTTTGTGAGATGGAGTCTTGCTCTTGTTGCTTCAGCTGGAGTGCAATGGCACAACCTCCGCCTCCTGGAGTTCAAGCAATTCTGCCTCAGCCTTTCAAGTAGCTGGGATTACAGGCCCCACCATCATGTCCAGCTAAATTTTGTATTTTTAGTAGAGACGAGGTTTCACTGTGTTGGCCAGGGTGATCTCGAACTCCTGACCTCAGGTGATCCACCCGTCTCGCCTCCCAAAGTGCTGGCGTGAGCCACCGCGCCTAGCCCAAATTTGTGAAAAGATGTAAACCTACAGATTCAAGAGGCTGAGTAAACCCCAAACAGGCCAAAGAAATCCATGCCAAGAAATATCATTTTAAACTTTTGAAAAATAAAGACAAAGAAAAAATTTTGAAAGTCAAGAGAGAAACAAACCCTTATGTATTGGGGGAAAGCAATTCAAATAATATCAGATTTCTCATCAGAAACCACAGAGGCCAGAAGGAAGTGGCACAATCTTTTTCAAATGCTGAGAGAAAAGAATTGTCAACTGCAAATCCTGTATCTAGTAAAACTATCTTTAAGGAACGAAGGGGAAACGAAGACGTTCTGGAATGAAGAAAAACTAAGAGAATTTGTTGCCAGCAGACCAACCCTAAAATCATAGCTAAAGTAAATTCTACAACCAGAGATAAAATGACTGAAAAAAGGAATCTTGGGACATTGGGAAGAAAGAAAGCAACAGCAAAAGAAAATACTGGTAAGTACAAGACATTCTTCTCTGCGGTGGAGAACGCTGTGTGTCAACTTGGCTAGGTCATGACATCCAGATACTTAGTCAAATGTTATTACATGTGTTTCTGTAAAGATATCTTTATATGAGATTATCATCTAAATTAGTAGACTTTGAGTAAAGCCTATGATACTCCATAATGAGGGTGGGCCTTGTCTAGTCAGCTGAGGGCCTTATGAAAACAAGATTGACCTTCCTGGAGGAACAGGGAATTCTGTCACCTGAGAGATGGCCTGTGGACTTGAACTGCAGCTTTGTCTCTTCTTGGGTCTCCAACCTGCCAGCCTACACTGCAGATAGACACACCAGCATCCATAATCATGTGTGTCAATTCCGTCAAATAAATCAACCTCTTTCTCTCTCTCTTAATCTCTTTCTCTCTCTCTCCCTTCCCCTCCTTCCTCTCCCACTCTTCTCTCTCTTCTCCTTCTCTCTCCCTTCCTCTCCACTCTCTTTCTCTCACTCTCTCCCCCTCCATCTCTTCCTTCCTCCCCTATTCCCACTCCCAGCTCTATGTGTCTGTGTGTGTGTGTGTGTGCGTGTGTGTGTGTGTGTGTGTGACACACACCCTATTGATTCTCTTTTTCTGGAGAACCATAACTAATACAGTCTCCAAAAGTAAGAAAGCAGTATAAGTGAAGGAAATCATAGTTTAAATAGCCAACAAGAACCGATCCTAACCTTGGAAAGCTTACTCTATGCAAACTATTTTGCCAGCCTCATCCTATTTAACCCTTACAAAAGCCTAATGAGATTATCATCACCTCCAGCTCACTGATGTGAAAATTCAGCCAGTGAGCCTTGGAGGGAGGCTTTGACATACATGTGATCAATTCCCAACCTCGGGCTTTTACCCCCCGTTGCAGTCCACAGTATCACAGGCTCAGCTGCACTCCTTGAAGCAGCAGTTAGCAGCGAGAGAACAGGCTCTCTGGAAGGGAGAAAAGACTGCATGAAGGACAAGTTGGGAGCCCAGAAAATTGTTTCACCCAGCCTCAGTAAAGAACATAAAGAGGCTTGGCACAGTGGCTCATGCCTATAATCCCAGCACTTTGGGAGGCCAAGGCAAGAAGATTGCTTAAGCTTAGGAATTTGAGACCAGCCTGGTAACAAATTGAGACCTCATCTCTACAAAAAATAAAATAAAAAGGCAAAGAGGAGGAAAAAAGTCCACGAGGAGAAGTGCAAAGCAAGAATTAGTCAAGGACAGAACACAAAGTTGGCAAAGACCCAGAAGCGCAGAAAAAATGCGTTAACTTGTCCAAATTCTCCAGACAGTATCACAGTGAAGACTGAAACCCACCACTTCTGACCCCCAGCACCACTGTTTTGTGAAACAATAAAGAAATGAATGGCAAAGGAGAGCTTCCACGTGGGGTCTCCCCTAAGTAGAAAGAAGAGTATCTGAATCAAGATAACAGAGGACCACACAGAGGTCAGTTAGGTCAGCATGAACTTGAGAAAAGATTCTGGAGAATCATGAAGAATCACTTGGCAATCCAGGGAACTTAGAGGTAAGTTGAAGAATCTTTTGTTGACATATTAGGTCTTTCCAAAACCTGGTCCAAGGTGAGAAATTATTCTATAAAAGATTATAGAGTTGGGTTTTTTTTTTTTTTTTTTTTTTTTTTTTGAGACGGAGTTTCGCTCTTGTTACCCAGGCTGGAGTACAATGGCACGATCTCGGCTCACCACAACCTCCATCTCCTGGGTTAAAGCAATTCTCCTGCCTCGGCCTCCCGAGTAGCTGGGATTACAGGCACGTGCCACCATGCCCAGCTAATTTTTTGTATTTTTAGTAGAGATGGGGTTTCACCATGTGGACCAGGATGGTCTCGATCTCTTGACCTCGTGGTCCACCCCCCTTGGCTTCCCAAAGTGCTGGGATTACAGGCATGAGCCACCGAGGTTATAGAGTTTTAATGCAAATAGCTAGAAACGTTTTCCTTTTGATTTGGGGGATGGAAGACACGTTGTTTTGAAAAGTGGTTCCTGGGTGGTCTTTCCAACTTCAACTCTCAAATATGACTGCTCATCTATGGAGTGTCAACTCTGTTTATTTTTAAGATATGGAGTTCTTCGCTCTTATCCTAATTCATGTATAGCAACTCGATCACCAGTGAGTTACTATATATGAATTAGGATAAGAGCGAAGAACTCCTTATCTTAAAAATAAACAGAGTTGAGACAGAAAGGTCAGTGTCAAAAAATCAGCAGCAGCAGATGAACGTTGGGGGGCAGACCTGAAAGACCAGCATGAGGGGCTTTTTTAACGGGCATGATTGAGATTTGTTAACATCCCCAAAGTTTCTAGTAAGTGCGTCCGGGATGCCTTGCAATGTCATTTCAGATAAGATGGTTTTATTGTGATGCAAACCTTCTGGGACAAGAGAAGTCACGGGTACTGTGCTGCAGCTGAATGCATTTTTCATACGAATCTAATGTTCCCAAGATTCGTATGTTGAATTCCTAACCCACAGTGAGATGAAACTTGGAGGCGGGGCTTTCAGGAGGTCATCAGGTCATGAGAGTGGGGCTTTCATGATGAGATTAATGTCCTTATGAGAAGAAACACCAGGCCAGGCATGGTGGCTCATGCCTATAATCCCAGTACTTTGGGAGGCCGAGGCAGGCAGATAACTTGCGCACAGGAGTTCAAGATCAGCCTGAGCAATGTGGTGAAACCCCATCTCTACAAAAAATTTAAAAATTAGCCAGACGTGATTGCTCACGCCTGTAGTCCCTGATACTCAGGAGGCTGAGTGGGAGTAACACGTGAGGCCAGGAAGTTGAGGCTACAGTGAGCTGTGTTTGCACCACTGCACTCCAGCCTGAGCAACAGAGCAAGACCCTGTCTCCAAAAAGTAAAAGAAGAAGAAACAGCAGAGAGCTTGCTTCCCCTGTCTCTGCTCTCTGCTGTGTGAAGCTACATCAAGAAGCGAGTCCTCACCAGACATCAGATCTGCTGGCACCTCGTTCTTGGACTTACCAGCCTCCAAAACTGTGAGAAATACGTGCTTGCTTAGGCCACCCAGTTTACGGAATTCATTCTAGCAGCTCAAGCTGATGAAGACATCTCTCTCAGAAATGGGTGTAAATTACTATAACGTAATGGAAAGCACTGGAGCCTTACGTATATTCACAACCTCTGACCCAGCAAGGCCACCTCAAGGAAAATAGCTCCCAAAATAATTGGAGATGAGCAGAAAAGTTTCTGTATTGACTCCCAATTTTATATAAAATAGAGAAAAATTAGGAAAAAAAAAATCCTAACAAAAAAATGGTTAAATTTTGGACCATCCATTTGATGGAATATTATGTTGCCATTTAAAAATCACGGTTTGGGGCAGGGCACAGTGGCTCATGCCTGTAATCCCAACGCTATGGGAGGCCAAAGCAGGCGGATTGCTCGAGCTCAGGAGTTCAAGACCAGCCTGGGCAACAGAACAGTAGTGAGACCCTGTCCCTACAAATAATACGTGAGCCTGTCATTCCAGGAGGACACACTGCTTCAGGAGGCTGAGGTGGGAGGACCACTTGAGCCCAGAAGGTCAAGGCCACAGTAAGCAGTGTCTGTACCACTGCACTCCAGCCTGGGCAACAGAGCAAGACCCTTTCTCAAAAACAACAACACTGTTTTGACATAAGAAAATGCTCACAACCTAATGTAAAATTTAAAAAAATAATGTTATGTATAATCTGGGATTTCAGATAAATTTGAGAGAAACTAGGTTTCAAATATCTTTCTCTTCAAGAATGTGGTACTTTTTTCTCTTATTTGAAATAGCTCTTATATTTCTCAATGGAATTTCATAGTTTTCTTGAAAAAGGCGTATAAATTGTATAGTAACCGTGTTTCTAGGATTACTTATTTTTCTATTCCTAATGAAAATGCTTTTCATTCTATTTTTAAGGTGTTACTGATTTTTTTTTTTTTTTTTTTTTTGAGACAGAGTGTTGCTCTGTTGCCCAGGCTGGAGTGCAAGGGCATGATCTCAGCTCACTGCAACCTCCACCTCCCAGGTTCAAGAGATTCTCCTGCCTCAGCCTCCCACGTAGCTGGGAATACAGGTGCCCACCACCACACCCTGCTAATTTTTGTGTTTTTAGTAGAGATCAGGTTTCACCATGTTGGCCAGGCTGGTCTTGAATTCCTGACCTCAGGTGATCCGCCTGCCTTGGCCTCCAAAGTGTTGGGATTAGAGGCATGAGCCACCACGTCCAGCCCATGTTATTGATTTTTAAACAGCCTTCCTCTTACAGTTAGTAGAATTCTTACAGTTTCTAGAACTCTTATTCTTCTGTTGTATCTGACATGGTTCTAGAAGTCAGTGTAATAGACATGAGGAAGAAATAAAACATATAGAAACTCTAGGAAATAATGTTTTATTAATCAAAATGTTAAATTTGTAATAATAATAACACTTAAAACCACATATGTTAAAAATGCATTTTTAAAAGTATAACTATCAATCTATTTATCTATCTACAGAGAAATCAGCTTAGAAGAAAATATCCAAAAACACTAATTGTATTCTAGTGACTCTGGGCTCTACCAGACCTTCTTTTTATAGAATATTATGTAATGCCATTAATCTCCTTGAAATGAAAGTCATTGATCATATGTCCTGCCTAAACAAATAACTTTTTAAAAATCAATATATGCCCTAGCTTAACGTAAAGAATAAATGAAAGTAGTTTATAATGTTTTTGAAAAAATTATATTTAAGTATATAAACTCACATGGCACAATTACACTGGAAAATATCAGTGCCCCACAAATTCCCAAAACAGTCCCTAAGGTGAGGTACTGTCACTTTTGAGTTTCACTGTGTTTAAAAAAAGAGGTCCAGGGAGTGAGATGATCTTTTTTTTGTTTGTTTACTTTTCTATAGAAAATATTTTCTCCTCTAAATGAATGCATATTGCTTTTATATGGAAAAATCTAGTGTTGGGTGGATGGCTCAGGACTGTGATGTGTTCAGTACATGGGAGGTGGAAGCCCCCAGGAAGACAGCTTACCTCGAAGGCATACGCTTTCCCAATTCCATCGCCCGCTCCAGTGATCACTGTGAAAAGCAGGAACGCTTTTAAACGACAGAATTCACCTTAAAACTTCTCTTTCTCACTAGCTTCCAAAGGCGCATCCCTCTGCTCTCCAGCCCATGCCCCTGAAGCTCCTTCACTAAACACTCAGGTGAAGGGTTTGTTTTGCTGCCTGCTTGCTTTGCTGGCTGGTTTTTGGAGGGCTTGGCGAGGCTGTGCAAAACGTGTTGCAAAATGAAACGAGGAGCGGCAGCCAGGAAACATCTCCTGCAGGCCCCGTGAGGACGCAGAGACTGCGAGCCTTCCCTCTGCAAAGGCAGGCAGTGCTCCCCATTATCTCTCTGACCTGGCACCCATCTGTCATTGTAAGGACATTTCAAGGTTCCTCCTAAAAGTGGAGCTCTGCCTCCTTCTCTCCCCCACCCCGCAGCAGCAATTAAAGGCCTACAGAAGGTAGGGAATTTAGCAAAGAGGAAAACACAAAAATACGAAAAGAAAATGCAGTGCAATGAAGAAACCTGAAGAATTTGTACTCAATAGAACAATCTGTTCACATAAAACAATCAGATAGGTCTTCTGGTGTTTTTATCTCAACATTACAGAAATAACTAATGATTAAGCTCTAAGATACACCTCATTCATGAGATCATCACAATCTCAAAATTCACTGCAGCTCAGTATATTGTAAACTTACAGGTTACTTTTGCAACAACAATTATAGGCATGCTTTCAAAAAGTGTGAACAAACGATGCATTTAGCTTACTTGAGAGTGAGTGCAAGCCAAGCTATACAAGCTTCACAGACCACACTGGCTGAAGCACCCTGGCTTTCCTCATTACTAATATCGTGCCTATTCATTTAGGAACTTCTAAGGGGCTCCGTGACGCCGTCTGTGGCTCTGGGTGGAGGAACACGTTCAGGGCCATCTTGGACCGTAATATATTCCCCTTCGTTTGGGGAATCTTCAACTCGCCCAGTACCGGGCCTGCACTACAGGCAAGATGAAACCCTCAATAATAAGGACGGTTAACTGTCACACGCTCACCTCTTGACATTTACTACTTCAAGTGTTTTAGATGCATCGTCTCATTTAATGTTCACAACAAACCTGAAATGCAGAGACCGTCGCTATCCTTAGTTTATAAATGAGGAAGTCAAGGGGAAAACGTTTGTAACTTGATTAAGGTCACACTGCTAAAAATGATGACACAAGGATTTGAACCCAGGCTGTCTGACTTTGGGGCCCTCAAGTCTATAAACATATACTAAGGAAATCATTAGGAAATCCAGCACAGAGCTCAGGGTACTCTATCTGAGGAATTAAAACTTTAGCCTCTAGTACTCGAGTTTCCTTTTCGTCCCCTACTTGAAATATATTATCTCCCTGCTATCTGCCTATGCCCAAACATATTTTACTCCTGCTAGAGGTATTTTCTATCCATCCTGACTCATAAAAACAGGTTAAGATCATGTTTTTGACTTTGAGTCACCAAATGCTCTAAGTCTCTGGCCCCATTTGAACTTCTTTTAGAATGTGGGTTCTCAGAAGGGCTTTCCCTACGCAAATGAACAGCAGCTGTGCAGAATGCTACGTCTACCCACATACGGACATCTGAATCTGTGTGGAGTGGGGTATTTAAATCCAGAACACACAGGTCAAGCTGCTGAGCAAGTTCACTGCCGACAGCATAATACCCCGAGAGGACACAAACACACACACACACACACACACACACACACACCCCTCACATGTAAGAAGCAGTCAAAAATCCATTTGTTATCCCAAACAATTTCTCACATGGTAATTTTTTAAATTTCTATTGCCAAGGGTTTAAGGCTGCCAGGTTTAGCAAATAAGGATCCAGAATGCCCACTTAAACTTGAAATTCAGGTAAATTATGAATTGGTTAATATATGTCTCGTGCAATATTTGGGTTATACTAAAAAACTATTCCTTTTCTTCTGAGACTTAAATTTAACTGGGTATCCTGTATTTTATCTGGCAGCCCTATGAGGATATTAGAATTTTTCCTATTTTGCCGAGATAATATCTCTAAAGTCACTTAATCATTTTTGTCATTGGATTTTTTTTTTTTGGTGTCCAATTTTGAAATATAAGCCCCTGCAGAGACCTTAGCATTTTATTCAAGGAGATGCTGAAACAATGGTCTCACGCCTTTCACCTTAACCTCAGTCACAGGGCTGAAGTTACGCGTGCGGGTGCCAGTAGATAAGCCCCACGGGGAGGCAGCGTTTAACTGACCCCAGCCAGACCCAGATTCCATTCCATACAATCCTGAAAACATGGCTCCATAGAGATACATGTTGCTTTGATTTTGTAACACCTTCACTTCTTAAAAGCACTTGGATCCTATTCTTTTAACATAGTGAATTGAAATTATTTAGATTTCAAAATTTGGAAGCACCTTTTAATAAAAGGAAAGCGCCCTGGGCTTTTTGTAAATCTGGAAATGAGGATGCAGAAATTTCTGCATTATTTATTATTTGTACCAGCAAGAAACTCCAAAAGAAGAAAACTCATCTAATGGGGTTGACAGGACAGGTGCCTAGCAAGGGCTGAGTAGGCTTCTTCCCTAGCGTTGCCCCAATGCCCCACAGCTTGTGTTACAGACCATTCTAATTTCATTCACACTTTCTAATCCCCCCCATTAAAATTACCCAAAGGAATTACTTCTCTGCTTTCAAAGAAAAAAGTTGCAGTATCTCTTTTATAAGCAGGGGCCGAACACGGGTGGCTCAAGTCTGTAATCCCAGCACTTTGGGAGGCCAACGTGGGTGGATCACCTGAGGTCAGGAGTTCAAGACCAGTGTGGCCAACATGGTAAAACTCTGTCTCTACTGAAAATACAAAAAATTAGCCAGGAGTGGTGACAGGTGACTGTAGTGCTAGCTTCTCAAGAGACTGAGCCAGAAGAATTGCTTAAACCCGGAGGCGGAGGTTGCAGTGACCTGAGATCACACTATTACACTCCAGCCTGGGTGACAGAGCAAGACTCTGTCTCAAAAATAATAATAATAAGCAGGAACAACAGCAAAAAAAAAAAAAGACACAAGTTGGAATGCTCCCTTACCTGCCCACTGTCCCATTGACCGCAAGAAAGGCTTTGGCAAAATGTTCCAGTACTTCAGTAAAATACATCTGGAGAATCTCACGCACTTCACCAGGCAGACCAGGCACACCAGCAGCCCTGTGAGGATGAAGAACTGTTCCAGAGTATCCCCCATGGCTGCGCTGAACACACTGTTTCAGCCCTGGCCGTGGCCCTCTGTGCTTGCTGCCTGGGACCGCACTGCTCTGGAGACTTCCAGATATTCTTCCAGGAGTCACTGGGTGTGTTTCATCAAGTCAGGGGCATCTAGATTAAAGTAACTCCTTTACATAATCCTCTGATTCACAAGCCTTTGAATAAGGCTTTTGTTACTGTGGAGGAGCTGGTGAAAAAGTAAAAGGTGGATATGAAGGGGGAAACCAAAGCCTGGACTAATATAAAATGGCAGCCCAGGGATCTCTCCTTGAATTTGGAAACTTAAAAAGGATGCAGAATCCAAAGCATTCCTTCATTTGTTTAGCCCAAGGTATTGACTGCCTACCAGGTGGAATCCCCTCTTGAAGGCATTGGGAAGATAATGGTGACCAAACAGGGTCTGTCCGGTTTAGAGCTTGGATTCTGGTAGCGGGGACAGATGATGAACAGATAAATAAGATAACTTCAGGCCAGGCAGTGACTCATGCCTGTAATCCCAGCACTTTGGGAAGCTGAGGCAGGTGGGTCACATGAGGTCAGGAGTTCGAGACCAGTCTGGCCAACATGGTGAAACCTGATCTCTAGTAAAAATACAAAAATTAGTCAGGCATGGTGGTGCACACCTGTAATCCCAGCTACTTGGGAGGAGAATCACTTGAACTTGGGAAGCAGAGGTTGCAGTGAGCCAAGATCACACCGTTGCACTTCAGCCTGGGCGACAGAGCAAGACTCTATCTCCAAAAACAAAAAAAAGATAACGTCAGATATATGCACTGTGAAAAAGCGCTATTGAATGAAGTGTTTGAGTAGCTACTCAGGGAATGCTTCAGAGAGGGTGTTCAGGAAGGAATTCCGTGAAGAAGTGGCATTTTTAGTTGAAATTTGAATGAAAAGGAGCCAAAGATGAGGTTCCTCTTCCAGGCTAATGGAACAGCTAGTACAATGCCTCAAATGAGAAAGCTTCACGTATTTGACGAATAGGAATTAGGGCAACACAGCAGAGGGACTGGCCACCGAGAGCGAGGGAGGAAAAGGCCAGAGCAGGAGGGAGGAGCCACGCCCTCCCGGTGAGTGTGGACTTTCAGAGCAACCGGAAGCCCTTGCATGGATTTGGCTAATAGAGTTATATACTCTGAATTAGGCTTTTAAAAGGTCACTGGGTGGGCAGGGCGTGGTGGCTCACGCCTGTAATCCAAGCACTTTGGAGGCCAAGGCGGGCAGATCACCTGAGGTTGGGAGTTCAAGACCAACATGGTGAAACCTCGTCTTTAAAAAAAAAAAAAAAAAAGTCACTGGGTGCTGAGGGAAGATGTCCTTTTGGGGGTGGGTTGGAGGGTGGGTGTGACAGCTAAACGAAGGACAGCCAGGACGCTGACGTCCTCCATGCAGAGGGCCCAGGATCAGTCCTCAAACTTCTCTCATTTCTGCCTGTGCTCGCTCTGTGCTGCAGTCAACAGTCTTGCACTCACCCTGGAAGAAGGATTGCTGGCCAGAGCATAGATTCGCACGTCTTTATGCTGATATTGTCAGATCTACCTTCATCTTGCATTCACGCCAACAACACGTGAGGGTGTTCGTTTTCCCACTGCCTTAGCAGTAGAGCATGTTGTCAAGCTTTGGGACTTCTGCCGCCCAGTAGGTCAGAAGTAGCATCCAATGTTGTTTTAATTTTAAATTATCTTAGTGGCCAGATTGGAGATGTTTTCATAAATCTAAGGGCTATTTTTACTGTTTTCTTTGTGAATTTTCTCTCTCCTGCCTGTTTTCTATGTGGTTTTTGGTCTTTCCCTTCTCTGTATTTAGAGATGGTTTCTGAACTCTGATTAGACAGAAATTCGACCTGCTCACTCTGTCCTTCCTGTTCATTGATTATCTCTTCAGATGTGTGTGATCATTGCTAAACTGGCCATTGTGGTTTTTATTTTAATGACGTTAATTTCATTTCTAAAAGTTCCTTTTCTTTTTTTCAAAACCGAGGCTTTTTCTTCTTATGGTTTTCTGTTCCATGCAGGTGTTTTTAAGTTTGACTTTTCTTACCTTAGCATAATTGTCTTATGATTCCAGTACCTGCATCTGCCTTTCTGCTGCTGTCTCCAATCTCTGGTGGGTCTCACTCATGGTGCCCTGTTTCCTTGTGTGCTTGATCATTTTCACCTGTGCACATTCCATTTTGCTTGAAAATTTCTCTGTGAGGTTTTCTGATGAAGCTGTGTTCCTCCGCAGAGGAACTGAATTTGCTTCTACCAGATACCTAGAGGAACTTCCAATTTGGGAAATTCAATTCATGGCTACATACATAGGTTTTTAAACCATGCAGGTGCAGTGAATTTGGTCTGCCATGATACACCACACTGGCCTGTGTGGATAAACCCATAGGATGGCTCTCTGGTCATCTTCAGTCATCACCACCTCTCTGCTCAGTGCCAAGGCGCATTTCCTTGCAGTCTGGGAGCATGTTTATTCTGGACCATGCTTAGCCTGATGTAGAAACCTTTCAGGACCCCGACTTTATTGAATGTTCATCTATTAGACTCTTCTTGACCTTCTTTTCTGTTCCATACCATCAACACTGAAGCTCCCCTTCATCCCATCCAGCAAATGTACGGCTAATGTGGCTTCAGTCCTCAGTTTACCTCTCTGTATCGCTGCTTTCTCTTATACTATCTTTTTTTATTTTAGACGAAGTCTTGCACTGTCACCCGGGCTGGAGTGCAGTGGCGCAATCTCTGCTCACTGCAACCTCTGCCTCCTGGGTTCAAGCAGTTCTCCTGCCTCAGCCTCCCGAATAGCTGGTATTACAGGTACCCGGCTAATATTTTGTATTTTTAGTAGAGATGAGAATTTCGGCATTGGCCAGGCTGGTCTTGAGCTCCTGACCTCGTGATCCGCCAGCCTCGACCTCCCAAAGTGCTGGGATTACAGGCATGAGCCACCACACACAGCCTATGCTGACTATCTTAATAGGTTTTATGCTTTTAATAAGCCATTTGAGAATATCCCTTCTTCTACCCACAAAAACATGGATGAATCACATTTTGTCAAGCAAAAGAAGTCAAACACAGAAAAGTACTGCGTTTGTTATCTATTCTGTATAACAAATTAATCCAAAAATTAGTGGCTTAAACAGTGCCATGTGTTATCTCATGATTTCTGTGGGTCAGGAATCCAGGATTGGATCAGCGGGGTCCTCTGGCTCAAGGTCTTTCACAGGTGGCATAAAGTCCAGCCAGGTGGCCATCATCTCCAGGCTCACCTGGGAAAAGAGCAGCCCGGTCACTCGTGGATTTGGTTGCCACTCCACTATTCCTTGCTGTGTGGGCCTCCTCACAGGGCAGCTCCCAAGGGCAACCTCCTTCATCAGATGAGGGAGCCAGTGAGAAGAATCAAAGAGACAGAGAGAGAAGACAGAAGCCACACTCTAGTAATCGGATCGTTTCCACGAGCCATTCCATCACTTCAGCTGTGTTCTGTGCATTAGAAGCAAGTTCCTAGATGGACTCCATATTCAAAGGGAAAAGATCACACAAGGGAGTGAACATGGGGGGCGGGGGCCATTGAGATCCATTGTAGAAACTGCCTACAACATGAACATACTATACTATGTTACTTATAGGAAGTTAAAGAACAGACAAACATAATCTTCAGTAAAATAAAATCAGAACACTGGTTGGCCTGGTAGAGGTGAAGGGGTTGGCTGGAAACGTCATGAGGAACTTTTCTGGTTGATTAAGCTGTTCTATATCTTTATAAGTAATGTGTTCGGAAGGGTATGCCCTAATCAAAACTCACTGTACTGTACACTTTTAAGTTCTGTGTGATTAATTGCATGTAAATTATATTGAAACTTTAAACAAATGTCAACCTGCAGTTGTTCTTTGGATGGTGGATAATTTAGACTTCCGTTACCAGAATCGTAAGCAGTAGCTCATTTGTGTGCTTGGTCTCAGACCGAGATTTCCCCACTTTTACTTTTCAGCATCAAAAAGAATATCCAGCCCCATGTAATGGACTGAGAAATTATGTACCAATATCTGACTGTGAATTCAGCAAGGCATTTAAATAAATGTATATTTTTCTATTTACCAGATTCTATGACTTGTGTGCCCCTCTGTTACCCCAGCCAAAATTCATACACTGAAGGCCCAACCCCCAATGTGATGATATTTGGACATTGAGCCTTTGAGGGGGGTGATGAGATCATGAAGGTGGGGCCTTCATGGTAAGATTAGTGCCCTTCTATGAAGAGACACAAGGCTGGGCATGGTGGCTCACACCTGTAATCCCAGCACTTTGGGAGGCTGAAGCAAGTGGATTAGCTGAAGTCAGGAGTTCCAGACCAGCCTGGCCAACATGGTGAAACCCCATCTCTACTAAAAAGACAAAAATTAGCCGGGCATGGTGGCACCCGCCTGTAATCCCAGCAACTCATGAGGCTCAGGCACAGGAATTGCTTGAAGCCAAGAGGCGGAGGTTGCAATGAGTCAAGATCGCGCCACTACACTCCCAGCCTTGGTGACAGAATGAGACTCCATCTCAAAAAAATAAAAAAGAAGAAGAAAAGAGGAGATACCAGAGATCTCCCTCTCTCTCTCTCTCCACCACATGAGGGCACAGCAAGCAGATCACTGTCTGTAAGCCAGGAAGAGAGCCTTCACCAGGAACCCAGTGGGTCACCACCTTGATCTTGGACTTCTCAGCCTCCAGAACTGTGAGAAAAAAAATTCTGTCATTTAAGCCAGTCGGTCTGTGGCATTTTGTTATAGCAGCCCTAGCTGACACAGAGTACATGGGAGCGCTGAAAAATTAAATTCTTCAATGTGGAGATGTGTTATTTCCCCAGCACGTGTTTGCTGTTGTTTTCTTCTCCACTTGAGAAATGCAACTGACATCATAGTAATAACATTAATGCCAATGTAAAACTTCTAAACACGTTATTTTGAAAATTCAATAAATAGTAACCAAATTTTTTTTTCACACCGTCACCCAGTCCGGAGTGCAGTGGCATTATCTTGGCTCACTGCGACCTCTGCACCTCCCAGGTTCAAGCAATTCTCCTGCCTCAGCCTCCCAAGTAGCTGGAACTATAGGCGTGTGCCATCATACCCAGCTAATTTTTGTATTTTTAGTAGAGGCGGGGTTTCACCATATTGGTCAAGCTGATCTTGAACTCCTGCCCTCATGATCTTCCCACCTCAGCCTCCCAAAGTGCTGGGATTACAGGCATGAGCCACTGCACCCGGCCCCCCAAAAAACTGTTTTTACCATTACATCTAGCAACTCTGCATAGTTGCTATGCAGAGAAAAACAGTTTGAAAACTGGGTCTTTGAAACAGGGATCATAGACTCAGATGCTCACAGCGGTAGAAGGCATGTGAAATACGCCCATGAAACAGGGCAGGAACTTTGTGCTGCACTGTTCCCCACAGACACAGAGCAAGTATAAGGTTCACTTCCACAGACAAACGCACTCTCTTTCATTTTCTCTGAAACTGTGGCTCTCTTGAGTCAACTTTTATTTTCCTGCTTTCCTCTCAACTCTATTTCAATGAAATGACGCTACACCCTGAAGGATAGATTCTCACCCTGAGCCTGTGCTCCTGGGACACTGAGAACAGGAAAGGTGGAGAACATGATGAAACGGAAACTGTCCACTCCACCTCAGCTCCAGCTGTCCATTGTCGTGTGGAAACTGTGGCCTCGTTGGCAAATTGTGATTTTTTTTTTAAGTGATGAAAAATCCGGTTTCTAGTGTGACATTTCTCCATTGTTATAGAAGATGTTATGAAAATAACAACTGGAATATCAAGTGACAAACTCCGAAACCGTGTTAACACCGCATGAACAAAACACATCTGCAGCCCTCCGAGGGCCCATGGATGAAAGGTCTGAGGCTTCAGATTAAGCAGGTCAATGAACTTAGTGAAGTGTCGTGTGCATGCGCTTGGCGGGCAGCGGGGCTGGGGCTGAAGCGGGTGAGGAGACAGTCAACAGAACTCAATAACCAAGTTCACTGAGTCCCCTCTCCCCACCGCTACAGTAGAGATGGGAGAAGCAGAGGCAAGAACAAATCTGGAAGAGCTGGGAGCACTGAAACAAGACAAAAAATCAGTAAACCTAGCCCGGATATGGGTCCAAACAGGGCCTTAGATTCAGGACATAAGGGAGCAACTTAGAGGTCAAAGAACATCCTGAAGTAAAAGACATGAGCAGAAATTTAAATGAAGAAATACAGCTAGTATGCAAATGTGTGGAATATTTAACCTTACACCCTATTAGAAATGTCAAATGAATCAGTAAAATACTACATACACATACGCTAGTAAATAGAGCAGCAGGCTGTCATGCATGCTCATGAGGATGCGATGGGACTAGACTCTCCTCCGTGCCTGTAGTCCCAGCACCTCTGGAGGCCAAGGCGGACAAATCACCTGAGGTCGGGAGTTCGAGACCAGCCTGACCAACATGATGAAACACCATCTTTATTAAAAATACAAAATTAGCCAGGCATGGTGGTGCATGCCTGTAATCCCAGCTACCTGGGAGATGGAGGCAGGAGAATCACTTGAACCTGGGAGGCGGAGGTTGCCATGAGCCAAGATCACTCCATTGCACTCATACAGCCTGGGCAACAACAGCAAAACTGTCTCAAAAAAAAATCATGCAGCTTGCCTTTTGATTATATGGTCTACTCATTCATCCTACAAGTCTTTTTCTGTACCCACCGTGTACCAGGCCTTGTTCTACTCAGTTTAGAGTTTTTAGAGCCAGCTTTATGAGCATAAATTCCACTTTAAGAATCACAGCATCTTTCTGTCCCAGAATCAGCTAAAAGCCAAATAACAACAAGCTTTTTCGTAGCAAGTGCTTCTAATGTTTCCCACTATTCTTTTTCAGGGCAATTTACTCTTATCTGTGTTGAAAATGTTTATTAAACTAAGGTTCACCACACAAAATAAGGTACATAGTTTACGCAAGAAAGATAACCAGGGGAAAAGAAAGAGGTTTTGGAGATGCCAGATCTGTGTTATCCAAATCGCTAACCACTGACCATATGTGGTTATTTAAATTTTAATTTGATTTTATTTAAAATTCAGCTGTTCAGTGGCACTGGCCATTCTAGGTGGTCAATAGCCACATGTATTGAACAGCACAGATTTTTTTTTTTTTTGAGACGGAGTTTCGCTCTTGTTGCCCAGGCTGGAGTGCAATGGCGCGATCTCAGCTCACCACAACCTCCGCCTCCTGGGTTCAAGCAATTCTCCTGCCTCAGCCTCCCGAGTAGCTGGGACTACAGGCGCACGCCACCACGCCCAGCTAATTTTTGTATTTTTAGTAGAGACGGGGTTTCACCACATTGACCAGGATGGTCTCGATCTCCTGACCTCGTGATCCACCCGCCTCGGCCTCCCAAAGTGCTGGGATTACAGGCGTGAGCCACCGCGCCCGGCCTGAACAGCACAGATTTAAACACATCCCTCAGTGCAGAAAGTTTTACTGAACAGTGCCGATCAGAGTTCTGTGAGCCATTTTGCTTCCCAGTGCTTACGGTTACCAGAGCTTATAAAACTCATTACTAAAAATAAAATATAAAAGATATTTATATTTAGAACATGGCTTCTAAGACTTCATTGATATCACTGAGTTAATGAACAGGGTTTTCTCAGATCCTGGGGTGGAGGGAGGAGATGAATATGACTGTGTTTCTTATGTAGCTCTTTGTCTACTATTCTATATGAAGGCATGACAGATAAAGAAGTATTCCTAAGTGTACTAGTCTGTTCTCATGCTGCTAATAAAGACATACCCGAATCTACGTTATTTATAAAGGAAAGAGGTTTAATTGACTCACAGTTCCACATGGCTAGGGAGGCCTCACAATCATGGCAGAAGGTGAAGGAGGAGCAAAGTCACGTCTTACATGGCGGCAGGTGAGAGAGCATGTGCAGGGAAACTCCCCTTTATGAAACCATCACATCTCGTGAGACTTATTCATTATCACAAGAACAGCATGGGAAAGACCCACCCTCATGATTCAATTACTTCCCACCAGGTCCCTCCCATGACATTATCCCCTCCCATGGGAATTATGCAAGCTGCAATTCAAGATGAGATATGGGTGGGGGGTAAGCCAAACCATATCACTAAGTATGCGTAATGATAGACTGGATAAAGAAAACATGGTATATATACACCACGGAATACTATGCAGCCATTAAAAGGAACAAAATCATGTCCATTGCAGGAATATGGATGGAGACAGAAGCCATTATCTTCAGCAAACTAACAGAGGAACAGAAAACCAAACACTACACGTTTTCACCTATAAGTGGGAGATGGACGACGAGAATACGTGGACACAGGGAGGGGAACAACACATACCGTAGTCTGTCGGGGGGCGGGGGAGGGAGAGCATCAGGATAAATAGCTAATGCCTGTGGGGCTTAATACCTAGGTGATGGGTTGATAGGTGCGGCCAACCACCACGGCACGCATTTACCTCCATAACAAACCTGCATTTCCTGCACATGTATCCCAGAATTTAAAATTACATTAAATTAAATTTTTTAAAAAACACATCTTCAACTTAGACAGGATGAGAAATTCTGGTGGCCTCCTCCTCCCAGTTGGATCCAGTAACCCTTGATTCGGAACCGAGAAGAGAATGACTCCTTTTTGGCTACGCCCACCTGAGGCAGAGTTTCCAGCAAGCTGAGCTGGGAGAAGGAAAAGAGAGGGGCGGGGTCAAGTTTCAAATGCCACAGCCTCCTATTGTTCTCACCAAGTGTTAGTAGGTTTACCTGAATCAATGTTTCCTCATTTGCCCTTATAATGTCTGGATGCTGTAATTACTTTTTTTTTTTTTTTTTTTGATGCAGTCTCACTCCGTCACCAGGCGCCAGGCTGGAGGGCAATGGCACAACCTTGGCTCACTGCAACCTCCGCCTCCTGGGTTCAAGCAATTCTCCTGCCTCACCTCCTGAGTAGCTGGGACTACAGGCGCACGCCACCACGCCCAGCTAATTTTTTTGTATTTTTAGTAGAGATGGGGTTTCACCATGTTGACCAGGATGGTCTCGATCTCTCGACCTCATGATCCGCCTGCCTCGGCCTCCCAAAGTGCTGGGATTACAGGCGTGAGCCACTGGGCCTGGCCATTACTTTTCTTTTTATAGTTTTTGCCAGCTTTGCTTGCTTCTCAGAAGAGTGAGTCCACAGGGCTCCTCATATTGTCAACTGACCTTTTCATAGACTTAAAAAAAAAAAATTCTGTCACCTAGGCTGAAGTGCAGTGGTGCAATTATGGCTCATTGCAATCATGGCTCACTGCAGCCTCGACCTCCCAAGGTCAAGCTATCCTCCCACCTCAGCCTCCTAAGTAGCTGGGACCTCAGGCATGCGCCACCATGCTGGGGGTCTCACTGTGTTGCCCAGGCTGGTCTCAAACTCCTGGCTCAAGTGATCCTCCTGCCTTGGCCTCCCAAAATGCTAAGATTATAGATATGAGCCACTGTGCCTGAACTTCATAGACTTTTAACATTACACTCCAGGTAAGTAGTCGCAGAGTCTGGAGAATAAGGCTCCGTGCCATGGCACAGCTGGGGATCCACATCTCTCATTTGACCTTTGGACAAGGAGGAGATGGCAGTGAAGCCTAGCTGCCTTATCCCATCTCTCTCTCTCTCTCTGTCTCTCTCTCTTGGTCTCTTTCTCTCTCTGTCTCTCTCTCTCCCCATCCAGCTTCAGGCTGGAGGATGACCCCACCAGGTGGCAGGTGCTTAACACAGGCTTGGCCTCATCTACACCTACTCAAGGAGCAAACCTCCAGTAGTTCTAAGGCCAAACGCGGAACAGTTTCCTGAGAGAACATATGAATTTGGAATTTGCTCTATCCCTCTAAGGCAGGGGTCCTTTTTTTGAGACAAGGTCTCACTCTGTCACCCAGGCTGGAGTGCAGTGATATGATCATAGCTCACTGCAGCCTTGAACTCCCAGGCTCAAGAAATTCTCCCCCTTCAGCCTCCCAAGTAGCTGGGACCACAGGTGCACACCACCATGCCTGGCTAATGTTTTTTTTTTTTTTGGGTAGAAATGAAGTCTCACTATGTTGCCAGGGCTAGTCTTGAATTCCCGGCCTCGAGGGATCCTTCTGCTTCACCCTCCCAAAGTGCTGGGTTTACAGGTGTGAGCCACTGCACCTGGCTAGGTCCTTATTTTTTTTCATTCCATGGACCACAATGGCAGTCTAGTCATGGCCTCCTTCTTTGAATACTGTTTCTAAATGCATAAAGTTAAATGCATAGAATTATAAAGGAAACCAAATACCAAAAACCAGTTGCACACTATTTTTTAATGTGATGTACTAAAAACATGCCTTTTTATGAACATATTAAATAACAAGAACTAATGGAGAGTCTAACAACTCGTACATGGCAAGTAGGGTATAAATGGTTCTTCTGTAAAACCCGCAATGTGATATGAAAATATCTTAAATTCTGTTGGTAACAAAGTCACAGGTACAGCTAATTCTACTGTGATTTCACCTACGTTCAAATAGAAAGAAATGCTAAATGTTGGTTAGAGGTTAGGGAAAATCCAGATGTATTCTTTCCCCAGCTGTGTGCACCAGCTCACCATGAACCTCGAGTTAAGAGCCCCTGCTACTTAAAGAATGGTCCAGGCCGGGTGCAGTGGCTCGCGCCTGCAATCGCAGCACTTTGGGAGGCTGAGGCAGGTGGATCATGTGAGGTCAGGAGTTCAAGACCAGCCTGGCTAACATGGTGAAACCCCATCTCTACTAGAAATACAAAAATTAGCCAGGCATGGTGGCACATGCCTGTAATCTCAGCTACTCAAGAGGCTGAGGCAGGAGAATCCCTTGAACCTAGAAGTCAGAGGTTGCAATGAGCCGAGATCAAGCCACTGAACTCCAGCCTGTGCAACAGAGCGTGACTCTGTCTCAAAAAAAAAAAAGGTGTCGGGGGATGGTCTGGACCAACAGCTTGGGGTGGCTGGTGGTTCTCAAATCCCCGGGGATAAATGCAGGTTCTGATTCAGTGAATGTACCCCGAGAGTCTGCATTTCTAGAACACCCCAAATTAGCAATGCCGCTTCTGGTGTAGGCACCACAAATTGCAGACAAAAGCTTCAGGGTTGATCCCGGTAACAACTTCAACCTGGACTGGAGGTCAGAGCTCAGATGGTGTTTACTGATCCTCGGAAGTCTCCAGCAATGGCTTGGAGTTTTCTGGTTTCATCCTCAAGGAGCATGCTTTCCTTTTCCGTAAGTATCTGATGGCAGAGATGAGCATGCATGGAGATTCTGACCTGCTAGGTACTGTTTCCTGAAAGCTCCCACGGAGCGGCAGCAGCTGCTGGTCAAGTAGGTCCCAGCACACAGAATGCATGCCCAACAACACACGACCTTTCACAGAAAATAGCGACAAAACTCACAGGTGCAAGTCACCAAACTTGCACCAAAGTGCAAGTGAGAGTGCAGAAGGAAAAAAGCAATTAAATACTTTCTTTCTTTTTTTTTTTTTGAGAGGGAGTTTTGCTCTTGTTGCTCAGGCTGGAGTGCAGTGGTGCGATCTCGGCTCACCGCAACCTCTGCCTCCCAGGTTCAAGCGATTCTCCTGCCTCACCCTCCCAAGTAGCTAAGATTACAGGCATCCACTCCCATGCCCAGCTACGTTTTTGTATGTGCAGCGGGGTTTCTCCATGTTGGTCAGGCTGGTCTTGAACTCCTGACCTCAGGTGATCCACACATCTTGGCCCCCCAGAGTGCTGGGATTACAGGCGTGAGCCACTGTGCCCGGCCGAATTTTTTTTTTTTTTGAGACAGAGTCTTACTCTGTCACCCAGGCTGCAGTGCAGTGGCACAATCTCAGCTCACTGCAACCTCCGCCTTCCAGGTTGAAGCCACTCTCCCGCCTCAGACTCTGGAGTATGGGATTACAGGCGCCCACCACCACACCCATCTAATTTTTGTATTTTTAGCGGAGATGGGGTTTCACCATGTTGGCCAGGCTGGTCTTAAACTCCTGACCTCAGGTGATCCACCCGCCTCGGCCTCCCAACGTGCTGGGATTACAGGCATGAGCTACCATGCCGCACCTAAAGACTTTGAAATTATTAACAAATGTACCTTACCTAACAAAAAAAATACATTTAACTCTTCTCTAAACTAGGTCCTATTGTGTTACCAACCTCAGCTGTCAAAAAACTCCTGTGCTTGAGATATATATACTTAATATATATAAAAAGTATTAAAACAGCAAGAAGTAGTCCAATTTCACAACTGGTGTGACTGCTGTCTGTAGTACCATGGCAAGAAGTGTGCAAAATATAAGGAAATTAAATAATTTTTTTGACCCTCCACCAGTGGTTTTTACAATGTTTTTACTAGGAAAAATTAAATCTGGAGACCTGGGTCACTGGGCCTACATTTTTAATTCAGTCTTGATGGGGTTTGCAGAGCCTTTCCATACCACTTCTCCACCTCCAGCACCCCGACCTAACCTCAGTTCAAAAGCCTGATTGGAGCTTCCTTCAACCTTCCTCCTCCCTTAAACCCAAGCTCTTTAGCAGTACAGTAAACTTGCCCGCTTTCAAGCCAGCTACTAGGGCGGCTGGGCTGCTCTTGGGGTGCCCTCTGCTGGGACACCTGGAAACAGTAGTAAAAGTCTTAAACATCTTCCTTTAAGAATTCCAAGAATAAAAATTAAATGATAAAAAAAAATTTTGGAAGAAAGAAAAAAATTAGTTTGTGTTTGTTTTCTTAGCATCTTTGGTCTCTGGGATTCAACGGGAGGTAGTTGTTCATGCAACAGGAGGTAGTTAAAAGTTTGGATGGCCAGGTGTGGTGGCTCAAGCCTATAATCCCAGCACTTTGGGAGGCCGAGGCAGGTGGACCACCTGAGGCCAGGAGTTCGAGACCATCCTGGCCAAATGATGAAGCCCCATCTCTACTAAAAATAAAAAATAAGCCAGGCATGGTAGTGCACCCGTATGATCCCAGCCACTTGGGGGGCTAAACATGAGAATCACTTAAACCTGGAAGGTGGAGGTTGCAGAGAGCTGAGATCATGCCACTGCACTCCAGCCTGGGCAACAAAGATCTTGTCTCAAAAAAAAGAAGTTTGAGAGCTCCAAGGTCACACTCCAGAAGTTTTAATTATTTTATCTTATTATACATTTTTTGTAGACATAAAATCTTACCATGTTTGTCATGCTCAGCCCTCCAGAAGCTTCTTAAAAGCATGTTGAAGGCCAGGCACAGTGGCTCACGCCTGTAATTCCTACACTTTAGGAGGCCGAAGTGGGAAGATCACTTGAGTTTGGGAGTTCAAGACCAGCCTGGGCAACAGGGCAAGACTCCATCTCTACAAAAAAATATTTAAAATTAGCCACGCAAATTTTTTAAGTAGTGGCCCCAGCTCCTCAGGAGGCTGAGCTGGGAGGATCGCCTGAGCCTGGGAGGGGGAGACTGCAGTGAACCGAGGTCATGCCACTGCACTCCAGCCTGGGAGACAGAGTAAGACCCTGCCTCAAAAATAATAATAATAAAATAAATTCAAAAGCATATTGAAACAGTAAAGAACTCCTACAACTCAACAACAATAAAACAAACAATTTCATTAAGAAATGGGCAATGGACTTGAACAGACATTTATTTAAGAAGGTAAGCAAATGGCCAACAAGTACATTTAAAAATGCTCAACACCACTCATCGATTAATTAGGGAAATACAAATCAAAACCAAAACACGACCAGGCAGCTGAACCAGTAGTCTCAGCTCCTCCAGAGGCTGAGGCAGGAGGATCACTTGTGCCCGGGAGTTGCAGAACAGCCTGGGCAACATAGTGAGACCCCCATCTCTAAAAACAAAATAAAATAAAATAAATTATTTTTGAAAACATCCATTACGATGGCTACAAGTAAAAATGAAACAGAGAATAACAAATGTTACTGAGGATGTGGAGAAATTGGAATCTTTGATCGTGGGAATGTAAAATGCTGCAGCCACTACGGAAAACAGCATAGCAGCTCCTCAAAAAATTAAAAATAGAATTACTGTAGGATCCAGCATTTCCACTTCTACGCGTATATCTGAAAAAATTGAAACCGGAGTCTTGAAGACATATTGTACACCGATATTAATAGCAGCATTATTCATAACAGCCAAATGGTGGAAGCAAGCTGAGTGGTCATCAGCACAGGCCAGATAAACAGAATGCAGCAAATCCACACCCCATATTCAGACCTAAGGAGGGACACGCTCCATACGGCATGGACGAGCCTTGGTGACATGATGCTAAGTGAATAAATCTGTCGCAAAAACACAAATACTATGATCGTACTTAGATACGGTATCTCGAATAGTCAAACTCACAAAGACAGAGAGTAGAATGGGGGTTGCCGGGGCTGGGGGGATGGGGAAATGAGGACTTTTTGTTTCATGGGTACAGTGTTTCAGTTTTCCAAGATGAAAAAGTTCTGGAGGTGGGTTGCACAGTGAGTATGCTCACTACTACTGGACTGTATACACTTAAAATGGTTAGACTGGCAAATTTTGTTGTGTATTTTACCACAATTTTTTTAAAAATTTGAGACGGTGTCACCCTGTCACCGAGGCTGGAGTGCAGTGGCATGATCTTGGCTCACTGCAGCCTCTACCTCCCAGGCTCAGACCATCCTCCCACCTCAGCCTTCCCAGTAGCTGGGATCAGTGGTGTGTGCCACCACGGCTGGCTAATTCTTTTTTTTTTTTTTTTTTTTTTTTTTTTTGTAGAGATGGTGTTTCACCATGTTGCCCAGGCTGGCCTCAAGTGATTCTCCCAGCTCAGTCTCCCAAAGCACTGGGATTATAGGCATGAGCCACTGCGCCCAGCCACAAAAACAATTTTTTTTAGTAGATTGAAACAACACATCCACACAACGATTCCTTCTTGTGCTGACCTGCTCCAGATCCGACCCAGCTTCTCGAAACTTAGACAGCTGCAGCTTGCAGGGATTTAGAGATCTAGTTTAATTTTACAGATTAAAATACTGAAGGCCACGATGGGCGACGTGACTTGGGAGAGTTCTCCCGAGCTCCATAGTAGAGACAAGACTAGTTAGTCTGGCTCCTGACTCCCAGACTGGGGCTCTACCCTGCACTCCAATTCCAGTGGGGATACCCATTTCCACACAGGGAGGGTAAAGGCACCCTACCCATTCGGGCCTTCTTCCCATACACCAGAGGTTGGAGGTAGGCACACCTGTGAGGAAATGCACCTTTGGTTAAAGCTCCTGAATGAACCTGGAGGGAGATGAGGAAAACAAAACAGGTGAGCGCTTAAAAACACAGCCAGGCAGGTGAGTCTGTAGTCCCCGTTACTCCAGAGGCTCCAGGTGGCCCACACCTATAATCCCAGCACTTCAGGGGGCTGAGGTGGGCAGATCACCTGAGGTCAGGAGTTTGAGAGCAGCCTGGCCAACATGACGGCCAAACCCCGTCTCTACCAAAAATACAAAAATTAGCTAGGCGTGGTAGCAGATGCCTGTAATCCCAGCTACTCAAGAGGCTGAGGCAGGAAAGTAACTTGAACCCGGGAGGTGGAGGTTGCAGTGGGCAGAGATCACACCACTGCACTCCAGCCTGGGGGTAGAGGGAGACTGTCTCAAAAAAAAACAAAAAACAAAAAAATGCTAATGGGATAAAGCCTGAGTATTTTTTTCCCATTGAGTTACTTTGTAGCTTTCCCCAGCCTCAAGTCATAAAACAGTTTGGAATTATCCCTTCAAAGTGACATATTCTGCTACACTGTGAATGATGGACGTTATTTTCTGACTCAGGTAATATGACAGCATGAGACATATCCAGAAATAATTTTTTATTTTACTTTGATGATTAGGAAAAGATACCAACATAGCTTTCATCAAAGCTAACGAATAACTTTACTGGCAGTCAACTGATTAATTTTATTAAAATAAAGACATGTCTGTTTAAACGGAAACAACTGGCCCTTTGTTTTGGCTGGGACCTTGCAAATCATGGCCAAGGTGCTGATCAGAAAAGAGTCATCACTACATCGACCTCCTCCCCAGCACATGGCACGGAGATGCCACGAAGGCCCCATCGGTCCCTAGAAGAGCGCCTGGGGCTCCACCTACTGAGTCCCAGTGGCTTCTTTTGAAAAGCTTTGCTTTCCACTGGTAAGGTGTGGCCAAAGTACATTTCTCAGGGTTGCCAGTGGTCCATCGTGCGGGCGTATGAGGTAGTTCTTTGCATTTTGCAGATGTTCTCGCTTGCCCAGGAGGTGGATGTCCCGAATCTGAAACCTCTAGCTTCACATTCCTAGTGGGAATAACCCCCAGACCCCAGTCACAGGTCAGTCTACACCCTGCCGCAGACTCTAGCTCCTCAAATCCAAACGGATGTTCTCTTCATCCACAGGTTTAGGTTTTAACTGGCTGCTCAGTGTTAAAAAGGAATATCTCAAGCCCCCTGCCATGCTGAAAGGAGAAAAAAAAAGTGAAAGTGAATGACTGGGAATTTCACAGGGGCTACCAGCAGCAGCTGCTGCATTTTTATCAATACAGCCTGCTTCATGCAGGGGGAATTATTCCAATATCCTCAACTTTGCACATTGCTTGATGAGAATTTCCCATCTTACTTACAAGCCTTTGGAGGCAGAAAAACAGTCATCAAATCTAATGCAGAACCTCAGAGAGAAAATAAGCCCGTGGTTTTTACTGAACAAAACTACATACCCTTAGCCTTAAATAGCATCCCACTGCTGAGACCCCAAATGCCTTCCAAAGCTGGCTTAGTCCACACCCCTCGCATGCCAAGCCTAGCGGACACAAAGGTAACACACCCCACTTCTAGGAGGAGGGCAGAGGACACAGGGGCCTTCTGTGAGGAAGACAGGTGAGTTCAATTCCATCCCAGCCCCGAGAACTGTCACCACATGTGTCCCCCATGGATCCACATGAGGATGAACCCAGCAATCTAAGTAAAATTAGCTTAGAAATTAGAATGTCAAAACACCTCCTGGCTTAACATGAAAGACTTCTCTAGGCTCTTGTGCTTATTACATATTAATCAAACTGTTTAAGATTCTTGTTTTCCCAAAGCGAGTCCATTAAAAATTCCCACTCACCAAATATTTAACCCTACAAAGTTTAACAGAGAGAAAATGTAGTCTCCACCGATCAACATCCCGATGTAGGCAACGGACACATTCTACAGAAAAACAGAGGACTCGTCATTGTCGAAGTAAAATATTTAGGGGAAAACACATATGGTAGAACCTGAAACTAGACATTGTAGTTACTTTGCATAGAGACTTGTACAGAGGGATATTCACAAGGGGTCGAACAAAATAAAAACCATTACAGTCCAGGAATGATGGCTCACGCCTGTAATCCCAACACTTTGGGAGGCCAAAGTGGAAGGATCACTTGAGCCCAGGAGTTTAAGACCAGCCTGGGCAACACAGTGAGATCCCATCTCTACAAAAAAATTTTTAAGCAGCTAGGCACGCTGGTACATGCAGCACATGCCTGTAATCCCAGCTACTCCACGGGGACTGAAGTGGGAGGACTGCTTGAGCCCAGGAGGTCAAGGCTGCAGTGAGCTACATGCCACTGTACTCCAGCCTGGGCAACACAGCAAGACCCTGCCTCAGAAAAATAAATAAGCCATTAAATACAGGGCTTAATAAATAAATCACGGTATGATAACAACAGAAAATTGTGTTATTCTCTCCCGTGTTCCAGCTGGCATGCAGGCAAAAGAGGAAGAGTGGGGCTGTCATCTGCTTGCCAGGTCCTAACTCTTTACCATCATTGGGTTTTTGGATTTTCTTTCTTTCTTTCTTTCTTTCTTTTTTTTTTTTGAGACAGAGTCTCACTCAGTTGCCCAGGCTGGAGTGCAGTGGCACAATCTCGGCTCACCGCAACCTCCGCCTCCCAGGTTCGACCAATTCTCCTGCCTCAGCCTCCCAAGTAGCTGGGACTACAGGGCGCCTGCCAGCACGCCTGGTTCATTTTTGTGTTTTTAGTAGAGACAGGGTTTCACCATGTTGGCCAGGCTGGTCTTGAACTCCTGACCTCAGGTGGTCCACCTGCCTTGGCTTCTCTACATGCTGGGATTACAGGCGTGAGCCACTGTGCCAGGTTTTTCATTTTTTTTTCAACTCTGTGCTCCCACACTGCACTGCACTCTGTGGGCACACCAGGGCCAAGGAATGAGTTAATTATCTTGACCCTAAACTTGAGCAGAGTAGAGACCGTCATTAAATTTCAGGCTGTGCTCTGCCCAGTGCATTCTAGGAGATCTCTGGGTAGTCAGGGGACAGGTGAATTCTTGAGGCAGGCAGCATTTTCACGCAGTCTAGGACTTCATGTGAATAGAAAAACAAAGCACGTATGGAATAGAATCCAGAACACGTCTCCCCCATTCATTCACACGTGTGTGTGTGTGTGTGTGTGTGTGTGTATATTCAGATGCATCCACACATGCAAACACCCACACACCAACCCACAGGTTCATGCCTCATAACACAGCGCACACCTACATGGAAAATGGTTCTCCACAAGGGCTCTACTTCTTAGTGGGCAGATTCTCCCAGAAAACAATTTTGTGGTTCACAAGGTACCTTACTGATCATTGACACCTGGATCGTTTTTGTTTTTTTTTTTTAGCTTTTTACTTCATTTTCCCAGACCCATCCTCTCCGAGCCACTCCCAACTTCAAAAGTTATAATTGGTCTCTCCTTTGTAAATTGGCAATCTGTCCCTCTGTTGTATGCAATAGATTAGAAGAAGTAAGATGGGGCTGGGTGCAGTGGCTCATGCCTGTAATCCCAGCACTTTGGGAGGCTGAAGCAGATGGATCACTTGAGGTCAGGAGTTCGAGACCAGCCTGGCCAACATGGTGAAACCTTGTCTCTACTAAAAATACAAAAAAAATAGCAAGGTGAGGTGGCGGGCACCTGAGATCCCAGCTACTCAGGAGGCTGAGGCAGGAGAACTGCTTGAACCCGGGAGGCAGAGGTTGCAGTGAAACAAGATCATGTCACGGCACTCCAGCCTGGGTGACAGAGTGAGGCTCTTTCTCCAAAAAAACAAAAGAAGTAAGACAGGATCACACAGGCCCAGCTGAAAAGGTCACAGCTCCCATTCTTACACCACCAACAACAATAATATCACACCCGGACTCCAACAGAAAATTTGGATTCACAGTCCACTCCCTGACTCAGTTGTTTCTTCCATAGCTCCATCGACTCACCTTGATAGCTCCAACCACTGCTGTCGTCAGGGCCGAATTGTAATAGCTGCACAGAACCGTAGAGTACATCAGGAGAAACCTGCAGCAAGGAAGCAGACACCAGAGTGCACGCCTCACTACGCTGGGTCACAATAAATACTGAAGATCAGCGCTGACCCCCACACAAGCACTTAAGGCAAAAAAAAAAAAAAAAAAGAAACCTATCATAAAGGCTTTGTAACCCACACCTTAAAATACCTTGCTGTTGGTCTTATGACAGGCACATGGTCCAGCTGTGAATTAGCTACACCTTCTAAGTAAGGTATCCTTCTCATTTTCTCTGTACATTTCCCATGAATGTTTCCACAACATGGGGTAAGGAGAGCAAGGTTTGTTTAATAACCTGAAATCTCTCATCTCAAAGCATGTTAAATAATGTTGAGGACAGGGGTTTTTGATCCTCTGTGTGTCTGAATCACCTGCGGCACTTTCAACACACAACGATGCCTTGGCAGAGATTCTGCTTCACATGGTTTGAGGTGAGGCCCTGACCGGGCACCACATGAAAAGTCCTCAGGTGATTCTGACCTGCAGCCAGAGCGGTGTTGGAAGAGAAAATCAGCTGAGCGATTGCTGCCTTCGGACAGAGGAGACTGAAATAGATTCCGCGTGGGGATAATGCTCCTGTATCTGTTACCGAAGTTCACTCAGGCAGTTAACATGATGGTAGGTGTTGATACTTACTTGCCAATAAAATGTCTATAGCCTTGTGAACAAGCACCAGTCGAGAAAACACATACACAGGAAAAGAATGCTGAATGCAGTCAGGTAAAGAAGTGAGCTAATTCCAGCTAAGTAGTGATGGACATTAGCTGCAAACTCACCTAAGCAGCAGCTCAGATCCGATGATGAAAGGGATTACAAACAGGCTGAGAAGGAAATACGGAACGTACAGGGAGAGCGAAAGATGCGTGAGATTTGAAAGCTAAATCCCAGCTTGGGTTGGGCCAATGGCTCACGCCTGTAATCCCAGCACTTTAGAAGGCAGAGGTGGGTGAATCACCCGAGGTCAGGAGTTTGAGACCAGCCTGACCAACATGGAGAAAGCTCGTTTCTACTAAAAATACAAAAATTAGCCGGGTGTGGTGGCACATCTGTAACCTCAGCTACTCAGGAGGATGGGGCAGGAGAATCGCTTGAACCTGGGAGGTGGAGGCTGCAGTGAGCTGAGATTGTGCCACCGCACTCCAGCCTGGGCAACAGAGCGAGACTCAGTCTCACTCACTCAATCAGTCAATCCCAGGTCAAAGGCAGGAGCTTGGATCCCCCATTGACAGACAGAAGTGAAGTCAACTCCAGGAGAGGGCTCTGCACCTGCACTTGGGTAAGCACAGAATTCATTTAATTCTAGAATCCTGCTAGAATGTAATACCCAGTCTTGGCCCCAGGCTCAAATCTCTGGTGGAGATCAGGGTCACGAACCTTCAACACAATAACCTCTGTTGGCCTGAGTGTGCTTATTACCAGAGGAGGCAGGTGGGAAAAATTAGAATATCAAGCTTTACAGGTTGAAGAATAAACTTAATTTCAAACTTAAATTCTGTCATCTTTGGAACACTGTGTGCATTAGTTATTAAGGTAATTAAAACAATTTGAAAAGTTAAAGAAACTTTCTGGTCCTAATTTGAAATATATAATGAATATTAGTATTTTGAAAGAAGAGTGTCAAAGTCTGCATCCAGGATTTGAATGTTTTTAAGAAGCTGATTTACCCCATTTCCAAATTTGGTTTATTAGATTTCAAAGAGTTGTTTAAGTACAGAAAGCAATCTACTAGCTTTGCTAGTCAGCCTCAGGGGTTGGAAATGCTGAAGAAAATATAGGCAGCTCCCATTTGTTAAAGCAGTTTAAAATGCTTAAATTATTTCAATTTATTAAGTTGCATATGAAACTGATTTACAGTACATTGTTTACGGAATTTTAATCAGTTAAACTTGAGTTAATAAACCATTTATCAAATAATGAAAGTAAATGTTCTTTTATAGAAAAATTGTTAGCTTTGGCTGGGCAGGTGCATTGGCTCCCGCCTGTAATCTCAGCACTTTGGGAGGACAAGGCGGGGGATCACCCGTGGTCGGGAGTTCAAGACCAGCCTGACCAACATGGAGAAACCCCATCTCTACTAAAAATACAAAAAATTAGCTGGGCGTGGTGGCGCATGCCTGTAGTCCCAGCTACTCGGGAGGCTGAGGCAGTAGAATCGCTTGAACCTGGGAGGTGGAGGTTGCAGTGAGCTCCACCTGGATTGCACCACTGCACTCCAACCTGGGCAAAAAGAGTGAAACTCCATCTTGGGGGAAAGAAAAAGAGAGAAAAAGAAAGATATTGGTAAGTTGAACTTTAAGGCTTAAGAAAATCTAAGTTTCTCAAATTGTCATAATTTTTAAAAATCCAACATTAATTTAGATTCCCAGGAGTTATAAATAATCCTATTTACACATAAAATGAAAAAAATTTAAAACTCAAACAGATGCCACTAGGTGCCTGTTCTGCCAGGCCCTGGCCGTGGGAGGGTACCATCCACAGCGCCTGCCCCAGAGGCACTCAGACCCGGACCGGAGGAGAGTGCTGCACAGCAGTGAAAGCACAGCTCAGGAGCCACCCCAACACAGGGGCAGAGAGGAGCTTCCTGCAGGTGCCTACGCACCAGGGCAGCCTTAAGCCAAGGACAGCATGGATGTTTTTTATTTCCACTTTTGCTTTAAAATTCCAGCTCCAGGTTTCCAATCACGCAACATTTTCTCCATCCTACATTTTTTTTCTTAAAAAAGTCGGAGGGGTGGAACCTCATCCCTTGACAAGGTCTGGCTGTATTACCCAGGCTGGACTTGAACTCCTGGGTTCAAGTGATCCTGCCACCTGTCTTCCAAGTAGCTGGGACTACAGATGCGTGCTCACTCCCGGCTCCATCTTAAAGAAACCACCTCAGCCTGCATTCAGGATCAGAAGACATCACGGATCTAAGATGCCAGCACCCATCTGTCATGAGTGTGAGTGACCAGGACATCACTCACCAGCTAGGCTGAGCCAGGGGATGGAGACCCTTCACTAGCATTCTGGAGTGAGCCTCAATGAGCAGCCATCGTCCTTAGCAACAGATGGAAGCTAGACAGAAAGACCGCACTTCTTTCTTTTCTTCTTTCCTTTTTTTTAAATTTTTAAGACAAGGTCTCACTCTTTTACCCAGGCTGGAGTGCAGTGGTGTGATCATGGCTCACTGTAGCCTCCACCTCCCAGGCTCAAGTAATCCTCCCACCTCAGCCTCTCAAGTAGCTGGGACTTCAGGTACACATCACTAAATCCAGCTAAATTTTAAATTTTTTCTAGATGTAGAGTCTTGCCATCTTACCCAGGCTGGTCCGGAACTCCGGAGCTCGAGCAAATCTAGTTTATCAACTTAAATTCCAGTCTATATCCTACCTGTGACTGCATTAAATTATTTTAGCTCCCTGAATCCAGTTTTAATTCCTGAAGCAAATTCACTCCACCACATGTTCCATTTCCAAACCCATGGTTACACACAGGACCATTTCCCAGCGCTGAGCCCTTCACCATAATGCGAAAGCAAATTAGGCCGAGCGCGGTGGCCCATGCCTCTAATCCCAGCACTTTGGGAGGCCCAGGCAGGCAGATCACCTGAGGTCAGGAGTTCAAGGCCAGCCTGGCTAACATGGTGAAACCCCATCTCTACTAAAGATATAAAAATTAGCTGGGCTTGGTGGCGCACACCTATAATCTCAGCTATTCCGGAGGCTGAGGCAGGGGAATCACTTGAACCCAAGAGGCGGAGGTTGCAGTGAGACAAATCACACCACTGCACTTCAGCCTGGGCAACAGAGTGAGACTCCGTCTCAGAAAAAAAAAAAAAAAAATTATTTATGACTTTTAAGGAGCAGAAATTCTACAGGACTGAATAATTTGGCAGGAGAGATTTATGCCCTTTGCCCAGGCTGGAGTGCAGTGGCGCAATCTTGGCTCACTACAATGTCCGCCTCCCAGGTTCATGCAATTCTCTTGCCTCAGCCTCCCAAGTAGCTGGGACTACTGGCACACACCACCACACCCAGCTGATTTTTTATATTTTTTTAGTAGAGACGGGATTTCGCCGTGTTGCCCAGGCTGGTTAGGAACTCCTGAGCTCGGGCAATGCACCCACCTCGGCCTCCCAAAGTTCTGGGGTACAGACATAAGCCACCACTTCTGGCCATATATACTTTTTCTAGAGACAGGCTCTCCCTCTGTCGCCCAGGCTGGAGTGCAGTGGTGCCATCATAGCTCACAGCAGCCTCAAACTCCCAGGCTAGAACAATCCTCCTGCCTCACCCTCCCGAGTAGCTGGAACCACAACAACACGCCACCACATTTGGCTAACGTTTTTCTGTACAGATGAGTTCTCATATGCTTCCCAGGCTGGCCTCAAACTCCTGGCCTCAAGGGATGCTCCCACCTCAGCCTCCCAGACAAAGCATTAGGGCTACAGTCATGAGCCACTGTCTCTGGCCTCGATTTCTTACATTTCTCGCCTGCATTTTCTCGTCTGTTATCTTCAGAACACTCCTGCACCGGTACTTGGAGAGTGGCTGTGGGCTACGGATTTTGTTGGCACAGGCTGTCCATTTGCAAGTTTCATGACTGCTCAGCCATTGCCATTATGCAATGTTCTGCTTTTGCGGCACCAATAATAACTAGCTTTTAAACTTTTATCTTTCACAGCCCTTTTGTGAGGGAACATTTTCACGGACCTCTTCTGTTGTGTTGTTAGGAATACAGTAAGAAGGAATGATATTTGGCTTCCTCAATAGAGGAATCTATATTAGGGTTCCCCAGAGGAATGGAACCAATAGAATACAGAGGGACATGAGAGGGAATTTATCAGGGGAATTGGCTCCCGCAAATATGGAGGCTAAAAAGTCCCAAGACAGGCCAGCTGCAAGCTGGAAACCCTGAGATGCCAGTAGCGTGGCTTAGACCAAGTCCAAAGGCCTCAGAATGAGAGAAGCCTTTAGTGTAACTCTCAGTCCAAGGCCAAAGCCCTCCTGACCACGCACTGCTGGTGGAGGCCTGAGATTCCCAAGGCTGGTGAGCCAGGAGTTCTGCTGTCCAAGGCAGCAGAAGAAAGTCTGTCCCAGATTTCAAAGAGGGACAACTTGCCTTCTGTATTTGATCTCTCTGCACCCTGCCAACCACGAGGGCAGATCCTCCCCACCTGGTCCACTCAGACTCGCGTGCCAATCTCCTGTGGAAACCCCCGCCCAACAGACACACACCTAAAATAAAGCTTCACCAGGTTTCCAAGAATTCCTTAATCCAGTCGAGTTGATACCTGAAATTAACTCCACAATTCCCCCTGCTTGTCAGCCTGGCACCCACGTGCATCGCCTTAAACCACACTCGGTCCCAACAAAGACAGTAACAAAGTAATTTTCTTATTCAGTTGCACCCACCTACCATGATGTAACTATCCTGTACACAACCAAATCCCCATCCCTTCCCCACAATTCAGCTCTCAGGATTTTGACATTTGAGATTTTATTCCTTCAGGATTATACTTTTTGGAACTTAGATTTTTGGAGGGTTATGGCATTCAGAATAGCGTTGTGAAAGGAAAATTAATCAGGACCCCAGACTCACGATGCCAAGTCTAGAAACTGAGTCACACAAAAACTGCCTTCCATTCTGTTCCTAAGTAGATAGCTGCAAAGAAAGAGGACCACATATTTCTCCAGGTGGCCTCCCTCACAAATCACTCACAAGGCAGTTCCTTGCAGGTCCCAAATTCTTTGCCCTAAAACAGAATTCTGCTGAATTTCACCCTGATTTTCTTTTTTTTCTTGAGACAAGAGTCTTGCGATATCACCCAAGCTGGAGTGTAATGGCACAGTCTTGGCTCACTGCAACCTCCACCTCCCAGGTTCAAAAGATTCTCATGCCTTAGCCTCCCAAGTAGCTTGGACTACAGGTGCACACCACTACACGTGGCTAATTTTTGTATATTTTGTAGAAACAGGGTTTTGCCCTGTTGGCCAGGCTGATCTTGAACTCCTGGCCTACCTCAGCCTCCCAAAGTGCTGGGATTACAGGCGTGAGCCACCATGCCCGGCGGATAATGTAAATTTATAGCTTATCTTAAACAGGTACTGGACAGAACTAGAAATCATCCCTCCACCCACTCCAAGACAAATGCATGATTGCCTTCTTCTCCTCTATGCTTGCTTTTATCTTATGTAAAATGTAGATTTTCTGAAAGCCAGGCAAATGAATAATTGTTCCCCCATCCCTCCTTTCACAGGTAACATGTGGATTCAGTGAGCACTAATCAGTCTTGCAAGAATGTAACCACTCACCTCCCAACATACCCTCCCTCCCTTTTTGTTTCTTTTTCCCTGCCCCTCTTGCCACCCTTTGCCCTTTAAATACTGAAGTCCTCAAACCCCTCCTTGGAAAAAGCACAGGCCACAGATCTTAATGTGACTTGTGTCTCTTTTCCCCCAAGGGCATCCTCAACCTTGGAAAAATGAATCTCTAAATGGATTGAGACCTGTCTCAGACACTTTTTGGTTTACAGCAGGGGTCCCCCAGCCCCAGGCCGCAGACCCGTACCAGTCCCCAGCCGGTTAGGAACCATTACTGCCTGAGCTCCGCCTCCTGTCAGATCAGGGGTGGCATTCGATTCTCACAGGAGCGTAAAGCCTATGGTGAACTGTGCATTTGAGTGATGTAGGTTGCATGCTCCATATGAGAATCTAATGCCTGATGATCTGAGGTGGAACAGTTTCATCTCAAAACCATCCTTACCCATCCTCCATCCCTGGAAAAACTGTCTTCCAAGAAACCGGCCCCTAGTTCCAAAAAGGTTGGGGGCTGCTGGTTTATAGCGTCTTTCAGGATTGCGGTTTGCAATGGCTCTTTCACCATTCTATCGACTTCTTAACAAAACTTTTCAAAGCATAGTAATTTTTTAATTATATTTTCAACTCAGAATAGAGGTTTGCTGGCTGAAAAAAGCAAGTCTGAAATGCAACCCTGAATGCAGTGACAATAAGTAAGAGGCTGAGCTCACTCGCCTGGAGTCTGGAGCTGGGGTGTGTGTGTTAACCCCAAAACATCCCTTAGCACCAGTCAGGAGAAAAGAGAGAGCCCAAGTCCAGCACCAGTTCCCAAAACCAAGCATGTGCTGAGAAGCTTACTATGGAGATGCAGATGATCAGATCCTAGCGTACTTTGAAAAACTGCAAGAATGCAGGATTCTGAAGCCACCATGCCAAAATGGAAGTTTCCTTGTAGTGCAGTTTCAGACTTAAAACTTCACCATTAAAGGTAAAGTTCACGTTGGCCGGGTGTGGTGCCTCACGCCTATAATCCTAGCACTTCAGGAGGCCAAGGCAGGCAGATCACCTGAGGTCAGGAGTTCAAGCCCAGCCTGGCGAACATGGTGAAACCCCATCTCTACCAATAATAAAAAATTAGCCGGGCGCTGTGGCACGTGCATTTTGAAATCCCAACTACTTGGGAGGCTGAGGCAGGAGAGTCACTGGAATCCAGGAGGCGGAGATCGCAGTGAGCCAAGATCACGCCACTGAGCTCCAGTCTGGGTGACAGAGCGAGACTCTGTCTAGAAAAAAAAAAAAAGTAAAGTTCATGTAAAAGAAGGAAAACTGTTAAGCCAAAAGCAATAGGTAGCGCCAAATCTACCTGGAGTGAAAAGAAGATACCAAACTCAGTAGGCTGGGCTCAAGAAACAGAAATATTAACAAAAACGGCATTTCTTATTGGACGTGTTCTATGACTCCAGTGTTGTTCTAAGTCTTCTTCATCGTAATTCATTCAGTCCACATGACCCCACCCTAAGAATCAGGTACTTTCACTTGTTGTTCCCATTTTAAAGATAAGAAAATTGAGGCACAGAAAGGTTAAGTAACTTATCCAAGGACCCAGAGCTAGTAAGTGGCAAAGCTGGGATTCAAATCCAGGCCATTCCATTCCAAGATTCAGGCACTTAATGACTGGAATGGTGCCATGATCTTAGTGTCCTCCAAAGACCTACTTTGGGGCTGAGCCCCGTGGCTTATGCCTATAATCCCAGCACTTTGGGAGGCCGAGGCAGAAGGATCACCTGAGGTCAGGAGTTTGAGACCAGCCTGGCCAACATGGTGAAACCCTGTCTCTACTGAAAATACAAAGATGAGGCAGGTGCAGTGGCAGGTGCCTATAATCCCAGCTACTCGGGAGGCTGAGGCAGGAGAGTCGCTTGAACCCGGGAGGCTGAAGTTACAGTGAGCAGAGATCGCACCACTGCACTTCAGCCTGGGCGACAAGAGTGAGACTCCATCTTAAAAAAAAAAAAAAAGACCCACTTTGGAAACTAACATCCACCTTGTTTCATCAAACTTGAGTAAATCTGAAATGTTATGATTTCATCATTTTTACTGATTTACTTATAATTACTATCCCTTTACGAATTTCCATTTTCTAAAATGACTACTGATAAAATATTGATAATTCTTATCAAAAGGGCATTTGTTTTTGAAGAAACACATTGTTAAATGGGGAAGAAAAAGTATGGCATTGTAGACAGATGGAGTCAATCCTCTCCTGGGCAAGCCTTGGAGAGGGGACAGCTCACAGCAAGGATACCCGCCCTCACCCACTGAGGACAGCTGACCCCAGAGGGTCCACTTCTTGATTTCCTCCATGGAATGGGTAAACGGCAAAGTGCGTGTCGAAAACAAAAAACAAACCAAAAAACCCAGTATTTCATCAAGTTTACAAAGATGGGAGAAGACCGAAACTTTGCTCTGCTGTTCACAGATGAATATGGGCTTAGCCAAGGAAACATGCTAGTCTAAGTCTGTGTGCTAAGGGTTGACTTCTTATTTTTCAACTGGAGAGAAAAATAGGAGATGGTTTGACAAAGGGTGACTCACAAGCATGGCTTAGATTTTTTTTTTTTCAGGGTTAAATGTTCTCAGTCAACCATTGGGAAAACTACAGGCATTTTACTAAACTTACGCTTCCAACAATGGCTAAGTGCTCTAAGGCAGCAGTCCCAAACCTTTTTGGCACCAGGGACCGGTTTTGTGGAAGACAATTTTTTCCACAAATGAGGAGGAAGTTTGGCCTAGGGCCAAACTCTAGGGAAAGGAGAGGATACTAAGCCCAGACTCTCAAAAGGCCTGAAGGGGCCAAGGTCTGGAGCAGCCAGCAGAAGCAAATACAACTTGTCCCTATAGAAAAGTGTTCTCAAATTCCCAGTTTCAGCTCAAAGGACTGATCAAGATTAAGCAAAATGGGCTGGGTGCGGTGGCTCCTGTCTGTAATTCCTGCATTTTGGGAGGCTGAAGGGGGAGGATCACCTAAGGTCAGGAGTTCAAGACCACCCTGGCCAACGTACCAAAACTCCGTCTTTACTAAAAATACAAAAATTAGCCAGGTGTGGTGGCAGGCACCTGTAACCCCAGCTACTCGGGATGCTGAGGCAGGAGAATCAATTGAACTCAAGAGGCAGAGGTTCCAGTGAGCCAAGGTTGTGCCACTGGACTCCAGCCTGGGCAACAGAGCAAGACTCCATCAAAAAAAAGAAAAAAATTAAGCAAAATCCTACAATTACAGGTCACCAAACACAGAAGAAAGCAAACCACAGTGAACATCACCTGAAACAAAAACCTACATACTTAAATTCTCAAGAGCTGTAGATTCTGGGGTTGTCAGATACAGAATATAGAATAGCTGTGTGTGACACCGAAAGAAATCAAAGGCACAGCTGGCCAGGTGCGGTGGTTCATGCCTGTAATCCCAGCACTTTGGGAGGCCAAGGCAGGCAGATCACCTGAAGTCAGTAGTTAAGAGACAAGCCTGGCCAACATAGTGAAACGCCATCTCTACTAAAAATACAAAAATTAGCCAGGTATGCTGGCAGGTGCCTGTAATCCCACCTACTCGGGAGGCTGAGGCAGGAGAATCGCTTGAATCCGGGAGGCAAAAGTTGCAGTTAGCCGAGATCGCACCACTGCACTCCAGCCTGGGCGACAGAGCGAGACTCCGTCTCAAAAAAGAAAATTATGAACTCTTAATGAAGTAGTCCTAGTGGCTTGTCTTTTTTCATTATTATAAAAACGAGTTTTCTGGCTATCATGGTGAAACCCCATCTCTACTAAAAATACAAAAAATTGGCTGAGTGTGGTGGTGTGTGCCTGTAATCTCAGCTACTCAGGAGGCTGAGGCAGGAGAATCGCTTGAACCTGGGAGGCAGAGGTTGCAGTGAGCCAAGATCATGCCATTGCACCCCAGCCTGGGTGACAGAGCAAAACTCCAACTCAAAAAAAAAAAAAATTCAAGGAAAAAAAGCCTAACTGTTAGACAATACAATAGCCTGGATGTCTCTCTTTAGAAATTTTCCTGACTATAGCAGGTATAGGACTATAGGTAATGGCTGTCTTGGCCACACAATTACGTAAAGAAGGGATCTTGAAAAACTAAGGACATGGTGACAATGACAAAAATGTTTTACTGCCAGGCATGGTGGCAAGAGCCTGTAGTCCCAGCTAACCAGGACGCTGAGGCAGGAAGATTGCTTGAGCCCAGGAGTTTGAGCCCAGCCTGGGCAACACAGTGAGACCCCATCCCTTTAAAAAAAAAAAAAAAAATCTTCAGCATTGAACTTGAAATGTCAGCTGACTTCATTTCAGACAAATGCAGAAATCATTCGGCAACATCATATTTTGGAGAACGGGACATTAGCATGACTTTCAAAAACAACAGTTTTACCCTTGCTCCTGGTCTTTTGGGCTGGGTTTCCAGGTATCCTGGGTCCTGCCACCTCCTTTGCTGCAGGGAGGTGACTTTCCAGAGAAAGTCAGAGAAAAACAAAGGGATTCTGACAGAATAGACAGAAGGCACATCTTGATTTGACTTGTCAAGAGATACTGTGCATCAGTGCTTCTACTTATCTATGGTTTCTTACCCCAAAAAGCAGGAAAGGAGAAACTGTAGGATAAACAGAACATTCTTCCATTGGTTGAATTCAGTAGCCTATTATTAAAAAGAAAAAAGCTAATGATTAGGTTAATTACCTTGCAGTTTAAATGTATTGGTTTTACCAAACTGCATTTTGATACAGGAACCATTTTACCAAACAGAAAATATAATGCTAAAAATCCTAGGTGACACTAGTTACGTGACGTTGGGCAAATTACTTTTCTTCCCTGAACCTCAGATTCACTTTACAGAATGCAGATTTTTTAAAAAAAGAAAACCCTTCTCAAAAGGTTGATATAAGGACCGAATGAAATTGTTTAGGGCTGTGCAGACGATCAGCACAAAATCCTGATCGCTATGACTGCTGATTCATGGACTTTATACATCTTTGCTAACTTAATTTGTGGTCCCAAATTCAAGGTTGGGTTTACTTTTTATAAATAATTTTAGAAGAAAGTTATTCTCTCTCTATCTTTTTCTTTCTTTCTTTCTTTTTTGAGACCAGGTCTTGCTCTGTCACCCAGGCTGGAATGCAGTGGTATGATCAAGGCTCACTGCAGCCTCCATCTCCTAGGATCAATCAATCCTTCCACCTCAGCCTCTTGAGTAGCTGGGACTACAGGCACAGGTCACCATGTCTGGCGAATTTTTTTTTTTTTTTTTTTTTTGA
>PVKV010001998.1:0-183368 GCA_004027835.1 Alouatta palliata | reverse complement strand
AAAAAAAAAAAAAAAAAAAAAAAAAATTGCGCCTCAAGTGGGCACTGTGGCTCATGCCTGGAATCCCAGTACTTTGGGAGGCCAAGGTGGGCAGATCACGAGGTCAGGAGATTGAGACCAGCCTGACCAACAAGGTGAAACCCCATCTCTACTAAAATACAAAAATTAGCTGGGCATCGAGGTGCGTGCCTATAGTCCCAGCTACTCAGGAGGCTGAGGCAGAAGAATCGCTTGAACCAGGGAGGCAGAAGTTGCGGTGAGCTGAGATGGCGCCACTGCACTCCAGCCTGGGCAACAATGCGAAACACTGTCTCAAAAAAAAAAAAAAATTACACTTTAGTCAAGTGGATGCCACCTTGTGTGTAAGTCTCATGGTACAGGCACTTTCTCAGTCCATGATCACTTTGGATGCTTGCAGAGGTCTTCTGTCGGAATCAACTTTGTTTCTAATGAAGGAAAAAAAAAAAACTATTTTAATGTAGTCATTATTGCTGTGTGTCGTTGTAAACAGCGTTTTAACCCTTTTCCCCAAGAATACTCACTGGTGGCACCTGTGGCTGCAGCGTTTACCCCTAGATAACTTTCACCACGCAATATCTCTTTTAATATTATTTCCACATCACTCTAGTATATTGACTTTGGAAACAAAAGACATCATCCTATTCATAGCATTCTGGTTTAATACGGTAATTCTCACTCGCTGAAAATGTCAGGTCGTAGAAAATGTAATACTCCTACACGTGATGTTAACATCATTCTCGAAGAGTTGTTGGCCGAAGATTCATTTGATGAATCCGATTTTTCCGAAATAGACGTTTCTGATGATTCAGATGATTCTGATGTTAGTTCTGTTTAGAAATAACTCCAAAACGGTTTGTATATTTTATTTTCATGTTGAAAGTCAGATTTGCTTCAGCCTCAAAGCGCACGTTTACATAAAATTAAATGAGTGCTGGCAGCGAGCCTCACTTTTTTTCTAAACAGGAAAAGGGTTAACAGTTACTTTGAAAGAATAATACGATAAGTGGTGAATAATGCGGAGTATTGCTGGTTTGGAATTAAAAATTCAACCTGGGATGATGGGTTCAATCACGCCCCAAACCTCAGCATCAAGCAATATACCCTTGGTACAAAACCTACACATGTACCCCCTGAATATAAATTAAAAGTTGAAATCTTTAAAAAATGTTAAAATAAAATAAGTAATTCAGATTGCATTTTACTTCAAATTAGAAGTGAAGATAGGCCTGGCACGGTGGCTCATGCCTGTAATCCCAGCACTTTGGGTGGCTGAGGCAGGCGGATCACCTGAGATCAGGAGTTCGAGACCAACCTGCCTAACATGGTGAAACCTCATCTCTACTAAAAAAAAAATACAAAAATTAGCCAGGTGTGGTGGCACACCCAGCTACTCAGAAGACTGATACAGGAGAATCGCTTTAACCCAGGAGGTGGAGGTTACAGTGAGCTGAGATCACGCCCCTGCACTTCAGCCTGGGTAACGGAGCAAGACCCCATCTCAATAAAAAGAAGAAGTGAAGATAATATATGCCTTGGAAACATCAGAAGACTCAAACATTTTATAATTATAAGTGATTGTGAAAACTCTGATGTCAGATGCATCTGAAAAGTTTACATTGTTTCCTGAAATGTACATATGGAAAAAGTAATATTTCTAAATATGATTTGTATATAACATGTGAATTTAAATATGTGCTTGTCACTGAATTAGCAAACTATATAAGTCATCAGCTGAAGATTTCAACCACATCCCTAAAGGATTATGTGTTTACGTTTGCCAAGATACATTTCTGAGGATCTCAGTGGAAAGACAGGAACCACTTTGCATTCAGACCTATATGATTCATTAAAGCTCTTAATCAAGTCCTTTAACTTTTTTTTTTCTTTGCCTTTTATTCAAGTAGGAAAAGATTTTCACCTAAGTGGAGAAGCAAGGAATAAGGGGAAAAGGAAACTGGCTCTTAAGACTGACTAGCAGGACCCAGAGTGCGTGAAAAGAATGGAGAGAATGTGCTTATTATATTTTTAATGAACCTTTAATTTGAAAGCCTCCTAGTGAAAGCGCCTCAGAGGGAAGAGCTGTGAGAGCAGCAGAGGACATGGATGGTTTGTTCTTACCTTTTCTCCCTGCCAAGCTGCTGTCCTTTTTGGGCTGCAGAGGGCCCAATCCTGTCACTATCTCGCTTCCACAGGATGAACTCGGCTCAGGTGTCTTAGGGGAATACACACCAACTTTGAGGGCAAATGTGAAGACAGATAATATAGGAATTTTCTAAAAGGCTGAAAAGATAAGCAAATGAAGAAACTCGGGGCTCAGCACACCCCTTTAAAGGACTACGGGATCAATTCTGTTTGCAGAGTTTAGAATGAAGATATTTCTAGCACTGCATTTCTCAAAAAGCCAAGGAGAGAGAAAAAAAGAATAGTGCTTAATCTCTGTTGCCTAAATACCACATTTCAGTTTTGAAGAGCATTTTTAACCCAAATTCTAGCCACAACCAGTCTCTTCTTAGCAGCATTGGGCTAAAATACCTCGGAAATAGAACAGTGCCGGATTTGATTATTGACTGTTCATACTGTGTATAGAAATCTAGTGACTGGCTCCACACTGTAAAATAATTATAGCATAACAGAGATGGCACTTGTATTAGCTAAAAAGCCAAGAAAGTGAAGGGGGACACTGTTAAAATATCGACTTCCCCTCATTTACTCTGACTTCTGATGCGAAGAGGTTGCAGAGGGGTATGGAAAAGGGTGTATGAGTAAGGACCTAAATTCACAATTAACCAGGACTAATCATAGAAGTGCTGAAAGAAATAATAAATAAAACAATCAATTTTTCCCATTAGTGAAAAACTTAAACCCCCCTGTATGTGAAAACACAAAGAGGTTAAAAAAAAAAACTTTTAAAAAATCATAATACATGCAACAGAATTCATACATTTTATATCTATGTATACTAGTAGAAAAACAAATTTAATACAAAGAGTTTATAGCAGATGAATTAAAGAGGTTTTAGCTATGGCTTCTCGTCTCCCAGCAAACCCCTTACCCCTGCTAAAAGACCCCCAACCCCTTAACACAGTGTAGGCACCTGACTAAAGGCCGGCTAACCAGTGTTTCCCTGGGATGCTTGTAATTGGTACAAACAGGAAGACCCTCTTGCCTGTTGGGCCACAGAGGTGGAAGGATTGAATCTGGGGTTGCCAGGAGGTCATGAAAAAAGATGAAACCAAGGTGACAAGCAAAAATGGGAGGCAGGGAGACAGAGGGCATCGCTTGACTCCCTGAATGCAGTCAGGCCCAAGTCTGATCAGCTCTATTACTGTTAGGTAAACCAATATATCACTTTTCTGCGGAGGTAAATCAAGTTGAGTTTTGTCACTTTTTTTTTTTTTTTGGATGCAGAGTCTCACTCTGTCACCCAGGCTGGAGTGCAGTGGCACAATCTTGGCTTATCGCAACCTCTGCCTCCCCAGTTCAAGCGATTCTCCTGCCTCAACCTCCTGAGTAACTGGGACTACAGGCGTGCACCACCACATCCGGCTAATTTTTGTATTTTTAGTAGAGATGGGGTTTCCCCATGCTAGCCAGGCTGGTCGCGAACTCCTGACCTCAAGTGATCCACCCACCTGGGCCTTCCAAAGTGCTGGGACTACAGGTGCGAGCCACTGCGCCCAGCCTCTGTCGCTTCTGAGGGAAGAAGTCCTAACTGCTACAAAACAGACAGTTCTCAGAACCTTCTGTCTTCTCACTGTCTTGCCAGTTCCGCTGCTCTGTCGTCATGGCACTCCCCTCTGCATTGCCCTGGCGAACTGAAATTTCTTCTCACTCTATTATCCAAGGTCCTTTCAAGCCTCCACTGCCACCCAGCTTCAGGCCCACCCTTGTGCAATCACAGTCTATAGCAATGCTGAACTAAACTGCCCTGCTTTCCTCCCCGGCATTATTGCAGCAGGCACCTAGGCAGCCTCCCTCCCTCCAGTTCTCATGCGCGCTGCTGCCGAAGTGATCTTTATAGAACTCATATCCACTACTGTGACTTCCTGCTTAAAATCCTTCAGAGGCTCTTGCCATGACTTTTGGAATAAAACCTCAAATCCTTCATTTGTCTTGCAAGGGCCTGAGGATCTGACAGAGGCTCACAGCTCAGCTTCATCTCCGGCCCCACCCCCAGCCCCGTGCCGGCCTGCGCTCTGCACTCCAGCCAGGAGCCAAGCCGATGCTGGGAATGGGTCGAGACTTTTGGGGGCCTTGAGACGGGTGAACGCATTTTGCATGTGGGGTGGGTATGAACCTTTATAGGCCAGAGGGCACACTGTGGTAAGCTGAATAATGATGTCCACATCCAAATCCACAGAAACTATAAATATGTTATTTTACTTGGTAAAAGAGACTTTAGAGATGTGGTGAAATTAAGCATCTTGGCTTTACCTCGAATGCTTTGAGTGGACCCAATATAATCACAAGGATTCTTACAAGAGGGTGGCAAGAGAATCAGAGTTAGAAAAAGAAGATGGAATAACAGAAGCAGAAGCTGGAGAGAGAAGATACCACAGTGCTGGCGCTGAAGATGGAGAGGCAGTTTGGTGATGTGCAGAAGCCAGAGAGGCAGTGAAGCAGGTTATCTCCTGTAGCGCCCAAAGGAAGGCAGCGCTCCAGAAGTGTCACATCGTAAATGTGTGTCATTTTAAGCCACTGAATTTGTGTTAATTTGTTATAACAGCAATAGGAAAGTAATATGGCAGATTTTCTGGGCACGGACAGTTTTGGAATTAAAGAGAGTTGTGGGTGTGTCCAGCTCGTTCAGAAAGGCTGGAGTCTCATTTTAATTTTTGGCTGGCTTCTATGGCACAATGAGTGTGAGAAAAATGATCTGCCCTTAAGACAAACTAGATCATGTAACTTTTTGTTTTTAGCGTTGACATGTGCAGTTTCTCAATTTAGTGGATAAAACAAAAACTGGCAGGGTTTTGGTTAGTCACAGAAAAAGTCTAGCAATTTTGCGCAAACGGTGGGTTTTTATTTGTTAAAATATCAAAGACATGATGGATGATACATTTCTTATAATATTTTGTTAACTTTGATCAAGTGTAATTTTATTTTTCTGGCTATATTTTTATCCATCAGAAAAATCTAGTTTTAAAGCATGTTTATTTTGCGGTAGTCAGGTCTTAAATGCAGCAGGCATGGCTAATACTTGAATTCCTAAGATCTTTGGTCTTCTCTTGGATCACAGTGAGTGTGATTCCCATTCACATGTGTTTTGTCTCATTTAATAATCAGAGAAGAGAAATGAGAAATGGAGAAAACAAAGTGGGTGTGTATCTATACAGCTTTCTGGGGTGTGAACCACAGATTTTGTCTCTATTCTATTGTGTCCAAGTGGCATTTAATTGTGTCCAAGTGGCATTTAGCATAATTGGCTAGTCCTGTTCCACCACAGTAAGCTAATCAAGTACTTTTAGTTTGTTTTGAAGTTTAAGCTCCAAATGGAATTTTGGCCCAGTTTAAATTTTCGGTTCAGTTTTTAATATATTTCTGTGAAATACACATGTGTTAGTAACAAATAAGATGCTTGACAAAGTTGCATATCAGACTACTCAGAAGGGGAGACCTCTGTGATTAATTATGGATAGATAGTTCTGTGATCAAGAATACATATATATTTTGTTAATTAGCATTATGTTAGTTATTAAAGCTATCCATAAATGTTCCAGATCTCCTCCTTCTAAGAACAAGAGTAGGATTGTACAAAGGGACTTCAAAAAGTTCATGGTAAAATGGAATTAAAAAATAAAAACTTTCTCAACATAAGCCCTGTCATGTTTGAGACACTTTCGTAAGCAATGATACCCATTATTTAGTCCATCCCTAAAGAACTGAGGACCTGACATCCATCCTCTTGTGAAGGTTAAAAAAAGAACTGAGGGTCTTGGAAATTTAACCATATCAATGCAGTCTTTTTACCTATTAGCTGAATAAAAATGGGTGCCCTTTAAAGATTTTTTTTTTTTTTTTTTTTGAGACAGTGTCACTCCATTGCCCAGGCTGGAGTGCAGTGGCACCATCTCAGCTCATTGCAACCTCCACTTGCTGGGTTCAAGCAATTCTTATGCCTCAGCCTCCTGAGTAGCTGGGACTACAGGAGTACACCACCATGCTCAGATAATTTTTTGTGTGTTTTTAGTAGAGATGGGGTTTCACCATGTTGGCCAGGCTGGTCTTAAACTCCTGGCCTCAAGTAATCTGCCTGCCTTGGCCTCCTGAAGTGCTGGAATTACAGGCATGAGCCACTGTGTCTGGCCTAAAGATTTTTTTTAATATAGGCTTTTTTTTTTTTTTTTTTTTTTTAGGAGATGAGGTATCCATGTTGCTCAAGCTGGTCTTGAACTCCTGGGCTCAAGCAATCCTCCCACCTCAGCATCCCATCAATATTTTCAGAAAGTACAGATTACTCTTTGTGAGAAAGATTTTTTTAAGATTAGAAAACAAAAAGTTAGAAGGAGCCAAATCAGGACTCTAGGGTGGATACCTAATGATTTCCCATTAAAACTCTTGCAAAATTGCCCTTACTTGATGAGAGGAATGAATAGGAAGGAGCCTTGTCATGGTAAAGAAGGACTCTAGTGAATCTTTCTGCGACATTTTTCTCCAAAAGCATTGGCTAACTTTCTCAAAACACTCTCCTAATAATCAGATGTTATATTCTTTGGCCCTCCAGAAAGTCAACAGGCAAAATGTCTTGAACATCCCTAAAACTTGTTGCCATGATCTTGACCGTGTAGACCACTTCCTCCTCTTGGTAGCCATCACTTTGTGCTTTGTCTTCAGGATTTTACTGGTAAAGCCACGATTCATCTCCTGTTACAATCCTTTGAGGAAATGTGGATCAGGATCTTGATCCCACTTATTTAAAATTGTCATTGAAAGCTCTGCTCTTGTCCACAGGTAATCAAATGGAAAGTCGACTCAACTTGAATTTTTAGTCAGACTTGCATAAGCTGAACCAATTGAGATGTCTATGATGTTGGCTGTTCTAGCTGTTAATCATTGGTTCTCCTCAAATAGGGATGAACAAGACTGATTTTTTTTTTTCCTTGCAAATCGATGTGGATGATCTGTCCCTGCAGGCTTCATCTTCAACATCATCTGATCCCTTCTTAATATGAGTTACCCACTTATAACCTGCTGATTTCTTTGAGGCATTGTCCCCATAAACTTTTCGTCAAGCATCAGCGATTTCACCATTCTTCCACTTAAGCTTCACCATAAATTTGTTGTTTGTTCTTGCTTTGGTTTTAGTAAAATTCTTATTGCTCTGATAGAGTCTGTTTTAAAACTGATATGTTATTCTTAGTGCCTTGAACTAGATTCTGTTCAAACATGTTATAACTAATCAGTACGAATTTATTTTGGTGAAAAAATATTTAAAAGCCCTGAAATTTTTTTCATAATATATGTTCTCCAGGAACTTTTTGAAGACCGTTTATATATTTTTTCCACTCTCTTGAATTTAGATATGGTCCTGCAACATGCTTTGGCCAAGTAAATAGGAACATCTAACCCTTGCTGAACTCCAGCCATGGTGATTATGAAAGCACCTATTGACATGGGGCCTCCATTAACCCAAGTCGCTAAGTGATTAGATTAAGCAGAGCTATCCTGCAGTCTGTGGGGTATGTGCAGCATGTGCAGGAGATAAACAACTAATATTGGGGGTCATTTTCTACTACACCATAACCTACCCTATCCTGACTAATGAAAACACTCTGAGCAAAAATTGATTGTGGTTCTTTCAAGTTGGCTGATTTTCTGTGTGTACATGTAATACTTTTTGGAAAAACTTGGGGACATATTATCTTTTTGAAATAGCCTTAACTTATAATTCCCAGTGGAACTTATATCATAGCTCGTTTCCTTTAATTATTGACATGGTAACTCCATGACTCTAAAACATTTGTTGGTATGCAATTAAATCCATTCTGAGCAATTTTTTTACAACCCTGTTTACTTTCTTAAGATTTTAAATGTTTGCAGTCTACCTTGAAAAGCAACTTTGTGAAAAATATTAGGTGCTTTAAAACTGATTTGCCCCACTTCGTGTTTGCTTGATACAAAATGAGATATGTGGCTGTATTTTAATCTATAGAAAAAGGACTTCCAAAAAGCTGAGACTTTACATGACAACTTTATTATTACTAATTGTATCAAAATACTAATAAGTCTAACAATCTCTGTGGACAGGTAATTGTAATAGAAGTGTTGGCTTCAGGTAATTGTATTGATACTGGTAGCCCAAGTTAATAGTTGAATCTGACAGCTTGGGCCTTTTCATTTGTAAACATCCTGAAATTCTGAGAGTCAAGATGGCTTCTCTGATCACCACCATTCAGAAGACAAGATAAAATTTCTTTGTATTTGAAGGAAACAGTGTCTTATCTCATGTTATTACTGTTTCAGAAATCAAGTATAAGACATCAAATGGGATTGTTTTCTTAGAGATTGCATCCTGTGGGTTACTCCCCCAAAGCTAGAATGATTATTTATTTTATAGCCAAATTTTTTAAATGTGTATGTACTTCCCCACAAATCTCTTGCTTTTAGTTTTCGAAGTATTTACTTTTTCTAGTTTTCATGTGCTTCTGAAATGCAGTTGTGCAGATATACACACACGTGCTCACAGTCTGTGTGCGGGGCACGCCTTTTGAGAGTTTCTCTTTAGTGCTTTTGTGTCTCCTCTCTGTGTAGGGCCCTCATTAACAGTCCCAGGAGCCGAGACTCTAATCTCCACTACTTTTCTCTAGGCCTCCAGCATCCATCTGGCCCCTGAGATTTCTCTATAAGACAGACTTCCTATTGCTGGACCCAGAAAAAGAAAATGAGATTCCTCTCCACTCTATCAATTCAGAACCGATCTGCAAAGGGAACCTTACAGGGCAACAGCTTTCTCAGACCAAGTGGCATAAAAAAGGCAGAGAAGTGATAGGAGAAAAGCAGTTCCATCCACTGCAGACAGTACTTTCAGTCAGCATCCTGAACATGGGTGTTGTTCCCTTCAGAATTAAGAAGGTGAGGTTTGAGGGGATGGTTTGGTTTTGTTTTGAGACAGAGTCTGGCTCTGTCACCTAAGCTAGAGTGCAATGGCGCGATCTTGGCTCCCTGCAGCCTCCGCAACCTGGTTTTAAGCAATTCTTCTGCCTCAGCCTCCCGAGTAGCTGGGATTGTAGGTACACTATGCCCAGCTAATTTTTGTATTTTTAGTAGAGATGGGGTTTTACCATGTTGGTCAGGCTGGTCTCAAACTCCTGACCTCAGGTAATTCTCCCGCCTCGGCCTCCCAAAATGCTGGGATTACAGGCATGCCACCGCGCCTAGCCAAGAATGTCTTGAAGATCCTCTTAGCATTCTCACTTTCCCTTTGGGAGACACCAAAGAGAATAAGGGATCGGGAAGCTTGCAACAACAGCATGAGTACAGTGAGTTTGTCTTCAGCATCAGAGAAACTAAGAAGAGAACGATCAGTTTACTCTAGACACTGACAAGTGTGTTCTATTCATAAAGAAATCAAATTACTCCAGGCGAAGGAGAAACGTGTTTGATTTGCTATATAAATAAATCTGTCACTACCTTACAGTAGTTAGCAAACGTTTTTGAGAAATGGATGTTTTTCCCATTGATGGAGCCCCTAAATATTAATAATAAAAAAGTTAAAAGAGTTGTGCTGGTCTAGTGGATCTCCCTGTTGACCCTGAGGCAGCTCCGCAGAGCCCCAAGGCTTAGGTTGAAAGCTGACTGTGGAGAGCCCAATGGGGAAATACTAAGTGTAAAGTCTCTTTCCTCTGAAATAGAAGTTCTCAAACTTTTTTGGGTTAAGAATAACCTAAGACTCTTGTTTAAAATGCAGATTCATGGGCTTCAGTTGCACGGACTCCCACTTGGAATGTCTCGAGTGGGGCCTGGGAATCTTTATTTTAACACACATCCCAGATGATTCTGATTCAAGTGTGGATGGGTCATGAAAACCGAACTGCCTGTGGAGGGCCCTGTCAAAAGCCTTTATCTTAGTCGCAGTTGGTCTCAGTTTATTTTAGGGAGAGTACTTAGTTCACAAGTGTCAAATACCATTAAAATAGTTTTTTCTTGCTAAGAGAAACAATATCTTAGTTACTTCATCTGTCATCTCACAGTTAAATCTCTTTTCCTATTTCTGGGGCACCTCAGGCATTGCATGGCTCTGAGCCCCCTCTGCTGGGTGTGCTCCATCCGAGCGGCTTCTAATACTGAACCACATGTCTCACTGCTCTCACCACTTCCTCCTCCTCCTTCCAGCCCTGTCGGTTTGTTTGCTTGTTCTTCTTCTGCTTCTTCTTTATTTTAAGAAAGCAGGTCTCTTTAGACTTACCTTTCCCCAACAAACAAATTCCAAAGTAGAAGTTAAATGTTTCTAAACAAATAAAACTGACTTCTTTATCCAAATGCTGCCAACCAGTAAGTATACAGATGCTCCCAAGGTGGGTTTTCTGGAGGATACACAAATATAACAAGCCTTAAAAATCATGTTTTTGAAATAAATAAAACCCACAATGAGATACCATGCTACACACTCCCTAGAATGACAGTAGTTGAAAAGACAACACAAGTGTTGGTGGTGCAGATGTGGAGAAACTACAACCATTGTGCCTTGTTGATGGGAATGTAAAATGGTACAGCCACCTTGGAAAACAGTTTGGAAGATCTTAAGTAGTGAAACATAAACTTACTATGTAATCTGTCAGTTCTACTCCTAGGAATCTACCTGAGAAATGAAAACATGTCTACAAAAAGACTTCTATCTGAATGTTCATAACACCACTATTCTTAATAACCACAAACTGAAAACAATACCAGTATCCATCAAAGGATGGGTAGATGAACAAAATGTGGTGTATCCATACATTGGAATATTATTTAGCAATAGAAATAAATAAAATGCCATCATATGCTGCAATTTGGGTAAATCTCAAAAACATTATGCCAGGTGGACAATGCTAGACGTAAAAGGCTTAATCTTGTGTGATTTCATGATATGAATCTAGAAAAGGCAAATTTTTGAGAGACAGAAAGCAGATCTGTGGTTCCCCAGCACTATGAATGAGAGCAGAGATAACCTGTAAATGTGATAAAGAAACTTTCTGGCATGATAGCACTATGTTGAAACTGGATTGTGGTGATGACTGCACAGCTCAATAAATTTACTGAAATCATTTAATTGTAGAGTTGTAGTGGAGGAATTTCATAGAATGTAAATTTTACCCCCATAAGGCTGTTAAATATTTGTTTTTAAAAATAAGGTATATAGCATAATTAAGTAATTCATAGTCCTTTTCTGTGCAAAAGAAATAGAAAGGCGCTATGGTCGAAGTGTGGTCCATTAGACCTCTTGGGGGTCCCTGACACTTCAGGGAGTTCTTGAAACTCTAGTTTTTTTCTAGTGATACTAAGGCCATTTTTCTAGTGATACAAAGAGGCTATTTGCCTTTTTTACGGTGTTGACGTATGCACCGATGGTGCAACAGCAACAGTAAGGTAAACTGCTGGTGCCTTAGCCTAAACCAAGGCATTGGCATCACACCTTATTAGTAGTCACTGTATTCTCCACCACTGTGGACTCATAGTATAAATATCCCTTCCGTTTTCACTTATGAATGCCCTCAATGAAGCAGTAAAAATTATTTAATTTTATAAAATGTTGTGGTTTGGATGCATACCTTTTTTATTTAACTTTTATTTTCAGTTCAAGGATACACATGCAGGTTTGTTACATAGGTAAATGCGTGTCATAGGGGTTTGTTGTACAGATTATTTCGTCACCCAGGTATTAAGCCTAGTACCCATTAGTTATTTTTCCTGATCCTCTTCCACCTCCCACCTTCCACCCTCTAATAGATCCCAGTGTGTAATGTTCCCCTGTATTTGTGCATGTGTTCTCATCATTTAGCTCCCACTTAAAATTGAGAACATGTGATATTTGGTTTTTGTTCCTCTTTTAGTTTGCTAAGGATGATGGCTTCCAGCTCCATCAATGTTCCTGCAAAGGACATGAGCTCATTCTTTTTTGTGGCTGCATGGTATTCTATGGTGTATATGTACCACATTTTCTTTATTCAGTCTGCCACTCATAAGCATTTAGGTTGATTCCAAGTCTTTGCTATTGTGAGTAGTGCTGCAGTGAATATATGCGTGCATGTGTCTTTATGATAAAATGATTTATATTCCTTTGGGTATATAATCAGTAAAGGGATTACTGGGTCAAATGGTAGTTCTGTTTTTAGATCTTTGAAGAATTGCCACACTGTCTTTCACAATGGTTGAATTAATTTACACTCCCACAACAGTGTGTAAGTGTTCCCTTTTCTCCACAACCTCAATAGCAGCTGTTATTTTTTGACTTTTTAATAGCCATTCTGACTGATACAAGATGTATCTCATTATGGTTTTGATTTGCATTTCTCTAATGATCAGTGATGTTAAGTGTGTGAATTGTGAATTTTTTTAACTGGCCACATGTCTGTCTTTTGAGAAGTGTTTGTTCATGTCTTTTGCCCACTTTTTAATGGGGGTTGTTTGGGGTTTTTTTGCTTGTAAATTTGTTCAAATTCCTTATTGATGCTGGATATTAGACCTTATCAAATGCAGTTTGCAAAACTTTTCTCCCATTCTGTAGGTTGTCTGTTCACTCTGATGATAGTTTTTTGTCTTGTTGTGTTTTGCTGAGCAGAAGCTCTTTAATTAGATTCCATTTGTCAATTTTTGCTTTTGTTGCAGTTGTTTTTGGTGTCTTTATCATGAAATCTCTGCCCATTCCTATGTCCAGAATGCTGTTGCCTAGGTTGTCTTCCAGGGTTTTTATACTTTTGGGTTTTATATTTAAGTCTTTAATCCATCTTGAGTTAATTTGTGTATATCATGCAAGGAAGGGGTCCTGTTTTAAGCTTCTGCATATGGCTAGTCAATTATCCCAGCACCATTTATTGTATAGGGAATCCTTGCCCTATTGCTTGTTATTGTCAGGTTTGTCAAAGATCAGATCGTTGTAGGTTTACAGCCTTATTTCTGGGTTCTCTATTTTGTTCCATTGGTCTGTGTGTGTTTTTGTATCAGGACCTGCTATTTTGGTTGCTGTTGCCCTGTAGAGTTGTTTGAAGTCAGGTAGCATGATGCCTTCAGCTTTGTTCTTTTTCCTTAGGATAGCCTTGGCTATTTGGGCCCTTGTTTTGGTTCCATATGAATTTTAAATTAGTTTTTTCTAGTTCTGTGAAGACATTGGTAGTTTAATAGAAATAGCATTGAATCTATAAATTGCTTTGGACAGTGTGGCTGTTTTAACAATATTGATTCTTCCTATCTGTAAGCATGAAATGTTTTTTTTTTTCATTTGTGTCATCTCTGATTTCTTTATATATATTTTTTTTATTGCATTTTAGGTTTTGGGGTACATGTGAAGAACATGCAAGATTGTTGCATAGGTACACACAGCAGAGTTTACAATAGCAAAGACCTGGAGCCAGTCCAAATGCCCATCGATGATAGACTGGACAGGGAAAATGTGGCACATATACACCGTGGAATATTATGCAGCCATCAAAAACGATGAGTTCGTGTCCTTTGTAGGGACGTGGATGAACCTGGAAACCATCATTCTCAGCAAACTGACACAAGAACAGAAAATCAAACACCACATGTTCTCACTCATAGGCGGGTGTTGAACAATGAGAACACATCTCTGATTTCTTTGAGCAGTAGTTTGCAATTCTCATAGACATCTTTCACCTCCCTGGTTAGCTATACTCCTAGGGGGTGTGTGTGTGTGTGTGTGTGTGTGAATTGTGAATGGGACTGCATTCCTAATTTAGCTCTTGGTATGACTGTTGTTGGTGTATAGGAGTGCTAGTGATTTTTGGTTTTTTTGTGGGCTTTTTTTTGTTGTTGTTGTTGTTGTTGTTTGAGACAGTCTTGTTCTGTCTCCCAGGCTGTACTGCAGTGGTGTGATTGATTCTACTACCTTACCTTCCCGAGTAGCTGGGATTACAAGCACATGTCACCATGCCTGGCTGATTTTTGTATTTTTGTAGACATAGTGTTTCATCATGTTGGCCAGGCTGGTCAGGAACTCCTGACCTCACATAATCTGCCTGCCTCCCAAAGCGCTGGGATTACAAGCATGAGCCACCATGCCCAGCCACTAGTAATGTTTGTACATTGATTTTGTATCCTGAGACTTTGGATGCATATCTTTTTAATAGCCTGTGTGAGGAAGTAGGAAGTATGCGTAGAAAATTTCTTCTGCATGTCCAAGTTAGATGGTTATCACGGAGAAAACACCTCTGTAGTTAATTGAATTGCAAGCTGAACTAGCAGTTGTTTTTTATGGGACATCATCTCTGTTTTAAAAATGTATCTCTCCGGCAGATAAATTATGGATATTCAGACCTGGTATTTGGTAAATCACTTTCTTAAAAGGAATGAAGAGAGCCTGACACTTCAAGAAAAATAATTGACAGTATCTCTTGCCAGTGATAAAATTCAAATTTTAAACAAAATCTAGAAGTTCGGAAAACTTGTATTCACTACCTTGAGCTTGACAGCTTCAGTCAACAGTTTTCTGATGAGACTGATGGTGATGTTAACAAATGTAATTTTTTAATATTGTACAATGAAATGTGTCCAAATGTGGAGATTATAGGTAAAAGGGTCTTCATACTAAAAAGTTTGAGAAATACTTGCCTAGTAGCGAATAGCATGGAATTTGGGGCCAGGCTGCTTGGGCTCAAATCCCCGTGCTACTACTTATTACTTGTATGACCTCAGGTAAGTGCTTCACCACTGTCTGCCTCAGCTTCCTCATCTATGAAATGGGGATAATAATGGTACCCATCTGTGAGAGGTATTGTAGGCATAAAAATGAGTTAATATGTATACACATAATATATATATTTATTAATGTTAAAATTATATACACATATATATATTTATTAATGTTAAAATTAATATGTGTAAGTGCTTAGAATAATGCCTGACTTACAGTAGGTGCTCAGTGAGTGGTTATTGTTGGTCCTGGTAAGTGAAAATTTGTAAAAATGAGTGAACACATTATAAATGCACAGTAGAAGAAAGTTTTTTGTGATTAAATGGAAAATCCAAAACTGCTTTTCCTCCTGTTGCCTCTGTCTCTCTTTTGGCCCTGGAAGTGCACTTCTGGGAGTGATGCATTACTGAGGGCCAGCTTGTTCTCAGTCCTGCTTGTCCATTGAGTCCTGTTGTTTGGGGAGATCGTTCCTTACTTAGCAACTACAGAAGTAAATGGAATATAAACAGTATACCGCTGTATATCCTTTGTATTTTTAGAATTAGAAGTCACTTTCCTGCCTCAGCAATGTTTAAAATTTAGTGCATTTCTTTTAAGCTCAAAGAGTGGTGGAAATTATGTGAAAGAGAAAGAGGATAAGGTCTTGTTCAGTACCAGTGTTTAAGATACCATAAGATTTAAAAGAGAAAAGGATCAACTTGGAAGGAACCTACATCTTCAGTCCTACAAAGAGACTACATTTGAGCTATTTTGACCTCTAACTTTTAAAAACAAGTTCATGACTTGTTGATATTGTTCATTCATTCACCAGTATTTGCTGAGTGCTTCCCATGAAGTGCCAGGCCCCTAACCCCATGTATTAAAGAAAAGACATGGGCCCTACCCTTCTGGTGTGAGTGCATTTGGGTTTTCTCATTTCTCCTGCCTGCTCTGTAAAAGATTAAGAGTGCTCATCTGCTGTTCCCCGACTTACATCAGCAGACAGAACAATCTATATTTTATCCTTATTAAATGTTCATGAAAACATTCTTAAGTTAGTATAAGGTAAAGAAGGTAAGACAGACTGCAAGAAATTGATGATTGTTTCTTTTCCTAAAAGAACACAAACAGAATCACTTATTTTTTGGAGTACTGATCATAGGCACGTTAAGTTCATGTTTGATGGTTAATAACAAACAGCCAGAATATGTAAGTGATTGGACTTTCACTGACTTAAGTGGCTTCTGCTGTCCTAAGAGAAATAGGACCTCTAAAAGAGCTCATTTGGGTCCATCTGTCTTGTGTCATCCCACATCACTCTGCATGTGATGAGAATGTTGTGTGGGCCCATGGCAGTTTCTATTCCTCGATCTAGACTTGGCCATACCTCACATTCTTTGAGTGTATATAGTCACCTGTTACTTAGGTTCAAAGTGGTCTTTACTTTCATTTTAGGAGTATGTTTTGCAAGCAAATTACAAAGCACCTTGAATATCTTTTTAAGATAATGTTGAAAAACACAGAACAGTAGTATTATTGAGATCATGTTCTTACTGATATACTGACATTTTAAGATTTGAGGGCATTTCCTTCCTATGTGGCTAGTTGTTGGAAATAAGAAATCAGGTCAAGCTAAAAGCCAAAGAAGTGTTTCTTGAATACAGGCTAGGATTGAATTGTATTAATTCAATTGAATTCAATCTCAGCATCTGTTGTGGGTTTTAGTCATGTTCCTATTCCTGTCACAGCTAGGACCCTCAGCAAACCTTACATCTCAGTACGTGCAGTTGTCTTTTACAGATAAATTGCTTGGATGTCAGTTAACCTGAGCAAGTGAACAAGCTGTGATTGTATTGCTGTTGTTTCTCTTGACACTAGATCTTCTGTTCTTTGATTCATTACTATTAGCGTTAAAGAATTAAATATTAACTGCACATTGTTTTCTAAACAAAGTTACAGTTGTTATAAATCGAATTTCTCTTTTCATAGCAATGTTTCCTGTTTGACAGGTTCTACCTGTTCTGTGTGTCATCTTTGCAAGAACTTTTGCCCTTGTGAGGTAACCAGCTGTGATATAGGGCTCCAAACAGATTGAATGTTTCTGTGATGAAAACTCATTCACTTGTTTAATTGTGGATTCTAATCCTGTCTTTTACATGTGTGTGCTTATGTGTTTCAGGAAAAAAGTGCCAGCTCAAATGTCAGACTTAAAACTAATAAAGAGGTTCCGGGATTAGTTCATCAACCCAGAGCAAAGTAAGTTCTAGTTCCTGTTTTCCTTATACAGTTGGCCTTCCATATCCATGAATTCTGAATCTGTGGATTCAACTAACCAAGGATCAAAACTATTCAAAAAATAATAATTCTACAAAGTTCCAAAAAACAAAACTTGAACTTGCCACACACCAAGTACTATGTTGAATTCATGTGCATGAAGTGTCATGTAGGCATTGTGTTAGGTATTATAAGTAATCTAGAGATGATTTAGAGTATACGGGAGGATCTGTGGGGGTTACGCAAATACTATACCATTTTATATCAGGGACTTGAGCATCTGCAGATTTTGGTATCTGCAGAGAGGTCCTGGAACCAATCCCCCACAGATACCAAGGGACAACTGTATTGTTTTTAAAGCTAAAAACATTTTCAGAGTGAATTCCATTTTGCCTACCAGATAATCAAGACCTATAATATAAAGCTTTAGTAATTGAGAAAGTGTGGTTTGGTGTAACAGAACAGAATAAAGCAAACAGACATACAATATGTGACAAAGCTGACTTTGTAGGCCAGTTAGAAGAAAACAGAGAAGAATATCACTGTGACCTTGAGGTAGGGAAGAATTTTGAGTAAGACACAAAGGATACAGATCTTAAGGAAAATCATTAATTAATATGACTGCATTAAAATTAAGGAGCTCTTAAAGGTAAAACCCAAACGTTCATTGAAAATATAACGGATAACTAAACTGTGACATCTTCCTGTGATGGGAATACTATACATTAGTGAAAATGAGTGACTGTAGGTACACTTGTGATGGAGGAATCTCATAAATATAAACATGAGGCAGTAGAGTAAGCAGCAGTACATGCCTACATGGGATTTCGTTGATATAAAGTAAAACGAAAAACAGGCAGAACTAAGGCGTGTGTTGTACATTAGCATATGATAAAACAATAAATGAAAAGGCTTTAGTTCTTTCTGAACAAATGGAAGTGGAACCAGAGGCTCTATTTCTTAATCTGGGTGGTAATTACATGAGTGTTCAATTGTTATTATGCAAAAAGTTTACAAATAGCATTATATGTCTTCTGTGTATTAGGTATGTCACAATTGGAAAGTTAAAAAGAAAAGAAAAAATTTTAACTTGAAAGAATATATCACATGAGGAGCTATAGAGTGCCTAATACATTTTCCCACTTACAGTAGAAACTTGAAAATATGATTGTTGAATACCAACAGATGACTATACCTAAATGTTTCATTTAAAAGGTCAATGCCTGTTCAAGTTAAAACCAATAATTAGTAGTTTTCTAGATTGTTCTAGAACTGACTCTAACCTTAATGATAAAATGTACTTTGTGTGACTTTGCAGCTGTCCTCTGCTCTGTGTTGTCCCAGAGGCTGCACATCTGTTGTGGTGTTCCACCTTAATGCAAACCAATTTCTTGAGAGTACCAATGACACTGGTGCATTTGACACAGTCACCCCCCTACCCCAAAATAAATTTGACTTTTACGTGTATGTATGGATAGCCCCATAAATCGAAATCATAAGCAGAAGAAGGTATGTTATCTCTGGTTCTTCCAGAAAATTGCAACAAAAATTACCTAGTTCATAATCACTTTAACCTGGCTCAGTGTCTGTGGGATCACTGCTGCCATGGCCACTGTGGTGTCACAGTTAGGAGACCTCAGGGGGTAGGTAATGGGCTCTGTGATTTAATTTTTACTTTCAAAGAAAGCTGGACATGTTAAAATCCACTTACCATTTACCATGTCAGTGTAATGATGCAGCTGATGTTTTCATCCTCGGGTAAACATTGTGCTACGGCCACAACCTTCCTAACCCACTTTACTGCTGATCACTTTGATCCACTTTATCTGCCTTTGGGGACAGCAGGTATCTGATAACACAGCCAAACCACTTTGTCATCCAAGATGTCTGAAATATGCTATTTTTAAATGCTTCCTTTATATCAGAGTTATAAAGAGAGGTTGAATGGAGGAGAATTTCTCCTTTCTGTTTGAAAGAATACTTACTTACCTTTGATACTCTGAAGCAGCACACTTCACAGAATGGTGTGTGCTGAAGCTTTCAGAGGAGAAAATTCTGTTTTCCACACAGCAGCATGCTCGTGTGTGTGTGTGTGTGTACGTGTATGTGTACACATGTGTATATGTATTTTAAACTGTGAATGAGAACATTAGATGCCTGGAATTCAATTAAGAAATCTTCCTGGAGGGCCAAGAGAAGAGTTTTACTTTCCTACTTGCTGACATGTAGGATCAATTTACTATACAGATGCATAAAATAAGATGATGCTTCTTTTTCCCCATGAGTGGAAGGACAATCCCATACCATAAAGGCAGATCATCCTCCTATCATCATGAAGGCATGTCATCCTCATACCTTCATTTAATGCTTTAATTTGATATCAGGCAAGTGACCTACAGTCTTTGACCTTCAGTTTTCTCAGAACTGGAAGTGAAAAATCCTGTTTTGTAGACCTGGAGAACAAATGAAATAGGGTATGCTCACTGCTTGTCGCATCGTCTGGCACTTGGTAAGAATGCCTTAAATATTAGAAACAACTCGAATGCCTTTCACAGGAGGCTGTGTGAATGCACTACACTATATTCACACAATGAGATATCAGTCAGCAGTTCAACCAGACGCACAGCAACAATGCACAATATTGAATGGGCCCTGGCACTGTAATATTACAAGAAGAGAGGAAGTCCTGAAAGATTACATAGAACGTGATGCACTCTTTATAAAGTTAAACACAACTGAAATAATCTGTCTTTTAAAGACACACATAGAGGTGTTAAAACTATAGAAAAGGAAAGTGAGGGAGTGATAGTACATTGGGTTGTGGAAACACACACGCAGATAGGAGCTAACATAGAGTCAGCTATGGGTTGTCGTCAGGGTCCTCGCTTTTGTTTGTTTTATTTTTGGTTTCACAGGTGTTTATTATGCTACTTTTAAAACAAAATAATTAACACAATAAATAAAAGTGAGCTATACATGAACTACTAGTAGGAATCTGCCACAGAATGCAGGTTAGGATGAATCTATTTTCTTGAGGTCCAGTTGAAAAGTAATGATGATCATAAAGAAAATGCTGTGTTCAGGCCAAGATTTACCAGGAACCCACTTGGTAATTGAATTTCAGTTTTGCAGGGGAGGCAGAACTTTGCGCCAACCCTCTCAGGGTTTCTGGCTGGGCCTGAGAATTAAAGTGACATAAGACAGATTTAATAGGAGAAAAGCATATCAATTTCTACATGTACATGGGATCCCCTATAAGAAAATGAAGACCCAGGCAGTGACAGAACCCACGTATTTGTATACTAGGTTGAACAAACAGGCAGTTGCGGAAAACCACCTGAAATATGTGGGGAGACTAAAGGAAGCAAAGAATTATTTTAACAAGGCCTCTTAGCATAGAGTTCTCTTGGCCTTGACTCCCTGTCTCTGGTGATGAGAATGTTTCTCTCCTCCTGGTCTTGGGAGGGCATTGTTCACATGGGAGTTTCATCTCGTACTTTCAGGAAGAAATGAGGAGGTCGGAATTCCCCTCCTGCACCTGCTGTTTTCAGTTGCCTTTAGCTCAAAATACTCCTTATGCCAAAGTGGTCATATCTTAGGGTGGCTCATTCTGCCCTGCTTCACCGGTGACACATTAGGGAATTAGGACTTTGTCTCCTCATACGTTCGTGCTTAACTTTTTATCATTTGCAGATTTTAATTTTTAAGACACTAAAAGTGAAAGCCCCGTATCTTTTAGCTCTAAAGGCCATTTTGCCCACCATTCATTAATTTCTTTAATTTGCATTAAGATGTCATAGTATTGTCATCCGTAGTCCCATAAAGCTGAGAAGTCTCAGGAAGGAGAGTGTTTGAGGATGCAGAGTTAACTCACAAGAGCTTTGTCAGCGCTGACTAAGGGCCACAGGAAGTGCTCCAGTGGCACAGTGAGTTTTCAAGGTTGAGTTTTAGTTACTAGAGAAAAATGGAATTACCAAATTATGGAGCCTTATTGGTTACGTCAGGTACCAAGGTGCAGGCTTTTGTAAGTGAATGCTAATGAATCTTAGAATCAATTATTCATCCTTTATAAACTTAAGTCATAAACAATTCACTGATGCCTTTCTAATATCTTGAAAAAAAATAAAAGAAAAGCCAGTGAGCTTTTCCTGCTCGTCTCCCCGACTCATAGTCATCAAAATGTGCATCAGAAAGGATTTTAGAATCAAGGTGTTATGCAGAGGCTGTTTTCCATGGTGCAGTTTGTACTCTTGAAGGTAGACACATATTCATACCACTGTGTGGATAAGTTTCTTGCACATGGGAAGAGGGGACTCAGGTTTATCTATGTGGGAATCAGTTGATATGAGGTAATTTATTTTGTCGGAGTGAAAGTTCTATCTCTGCCCTATTGAAGAAGTTTCTCTGCTTCTGTCTGAAACAATCCCATGGAGAACTGTGGAGTAGGCCTCATGCTTTCAGATGACACCCCCCACCAGAGATGATGCACAGGTGACCCGTGTAGGTATTTGCTCCCCTGGCCATGTCCGACAGTCTCTGTCACTTCCAGTGACCATGCAGGCTATCTAGAGGAGCCTGTCTGGTGCTCCAGGGTTTGACAGTCACAAAGCTTCCTTCCATTCAGTCTTTTCTAACACAACCCATGCACTGTACTTGAAGATGTGAAGAGAGTGACTCAGTCTGGTGTGTGCCTCTTCTTCGTGGGTTATAAGATGTGGCAAGGGCAGGCAGGCATGTTCTAATGATCTTAGACAAAGCAAAAGCAGGCAGCAGTTCTATATCATGACACAACACAAAGCTGAAACCCTGAGAGTTTTGTGGTTGCTTTCCCATATAAGCATCCTGAGGTCCTTAGCCAGCACTTTTGGTCTCAAGCTCCTGATGGGGACCCCTTACCCTGTGGTAAGTGCATTCCTGATCACAGAGATGGCGGATGCATTTGCAGAGGTACTTTTATTTAAAAATTCCCCCTCTTGTTCCTCTCATATGCATATGTATGAGTACTGACCAAACGTCAATATTTTCTTGTTGTAGTATTTAAATAAAGGAGCTAATGGAAGTTAGTGACAATCATAGACAGAAGGGACCCCAGAGACCAGCCCTGGTTTTATAGATAAGGACTCAGGCCCTGCACATCACCCATGCCGACAAACTCTGATGCTTCCGTGAGGGGTCATGAATGACGTGAATTTAGGTAGGAGGACTCTATCAATTAATTAAGAAATATTTTTTGGCCGGGCACGGTGGCTCACGCCTGTAATCCCAGCACTTTGGGAGGCCGAGGTGGGCGGATCACGAGGTCAAGAGATCGAGACCATCCTGGTCAACATGGTGAAACCCCGTCTCTACTAAAAATACAAAAAAATTACCTGGGCATGGTGGTGCGTGCCTGTAGTCCCAGCTACTTGGGAGGCTGAGGCAGGAGAATTGCTTGAACCCAGGCGGCGGAGGTTGCAGTGAGCCGAGGTCGCGCCACTGCACTCCAGCCTGGCACCTGGTGACGGAGTGAGACTCTGTCTCAAAAAAAAAAAAAAAGAAATATTTTTTGCCTTCCTGTTATCTTCAAGGCAATATATGCTAAAAACTCCAACCAGTGAGTTTCCACAATGAATGTCAAGTCCTAAAAATGCCATTGTTTATGAGGTCTCTGGAATATTTTCTAAGACAACATTTCTGGGGCAACATATACATATGGTTATCTATCTATCCAGTTACCTATATTAAGAGAGAGCAATCTGGCCGGGCGCAGTGGCTCACACCTGTAATCCCAGCACTTTGGGAGGCTGAGGCAAGTGGATCCCCTGAGGTCAGGAGTTCGAGACTAGCTTGGCCTACATGGTGAAACCTCATCTCTACTAAAAATACAAAAAATATTAGCTGGATATGATGGCTTACACCTGTAGTCCCAGCTACTCGGGAGGCTGAGGCAGGAGAAAGGAGAATCGCTTGAACGTGGGAGGCAGAAGTTGCAATAAGCTGGGATTGCACCATTGCATTCCAGCCCAGGTGACAGAGCAAGACTCCACTAAAAAAAAAAAAAAAAAAAAAAAAAGAGAGAGAGAGATAGAAAAAGATCTTAATGCCTTTCCCATCTGGAACCTGGAGCTGTCCAACAAACTGACCTCTTAAGACCTTGGCCATGAACATAAAAGATATTCAAAAGGAGCCTGAGCAGCCAAAACAGGTGACAGAGTATGGATGTTTCCACTCACAAGAAAGCCCCAGGCTCCCCCATGGAGTCTGTTTATTCTAACTTTACACACAGCTCTAACCAACTTGACTGTGCTGTTTCCATGTAGAGTGGAAGCAGCAACTGGGAAGAAAGCTGAAAGAGGATGGACACCATGTTGACAAGAAGAGACGAGAGAAAAACCTCAAAAGCAGGCAAAAAACAAATGCTCTGGAGATTGAAGCCATTTTGCTTAAAGTGAGCCAGCTCAACCCATCTAGTGGTTCTGGGTATCACAGTATTACAGAAGAGCATTGTAATTTAAGACCATGGAAATGGCCTCTCATTATTAAGTGAAAGCTAAGAAATGTTTATGAGAGAGATCCTCTATTATGAGAGTATGAATTTTAGAAAGATTTGCATCCAACATGGCTCAAATAAAAAACGTTTTAGTGCTTGAGACAGTGAAAACATGAGGAACCCAGGAAAACTCAGCTGTGCAAACTGGCGTTTCTGCCCAAGATCTACAGAGACCAGACACTTAAATGAACTCTGATCATCCCAGATTCTGTTCTACCTTGCCAACCTGCAATAAGAGGGCGTGTTTCCCAAACAAAACATTGACCTTATTTGAATGATCAGGTAAAGGGCAGAAAAATTACATGATATATGTGAAAGTGCTTTGTAAACCATGAAAATTGATTAATGGTATCAAATAGGTACATTGCTTTTCTTTGATAGCTGAGTTGATGTCATTGCTCACAGATTTTAAATGTTCCTTTTACACAGAGGGGAGAACTTCCTCCGAGCTTCAGGCCCCACTATTTGTCACAGGAGGTTTGGAAGGTTTCAGGTCACTTGTGCCCCTCCCTATGGCCCCTAAAGGATAAGGCATGATGTTAAAGGGTCCATCTGATGTGCTTCTCATCACACTTGGTTTTAAAGGAAAGAAGCCATTCCAGAGCCCACACTCCACCCTGTCCCTCAGACAGGACAACCAGTAGGCACTGATAGTAACTGAAGGAAACACTGTGTGATAACATCTCTTATCCAGCATCCCTCACCTCCGTGGAACACCCACGGCTATCCACTAGGTAGAAACAACTTCATTAAGACCGTGTTACCGCTAAGCCCCATACCACCCATGTCCTTCCCATCTGTAATTTATCTCTGCTCTCCTTACCATCTTATTTTTGTCTCCACCAGACACGTCAGCTGTCTCACTAAGTAAGCTGTTAAATGCCACAGGACAAGAAACACAGAGCAAATGCTACTCAGACATACGTCCTCCCACATTCTGATGGAATTGGATTTTCAGAGGTGTATCTGCTGCCACCATTGCAGAAAGTGCTCAGGAGTGATATAGGTCATCTGTATGTCCTCAGCTCGATTGCCACCAGCCCACACCGATAGCTGGAGATCATGCTGATACTGACAACCTTTGTAAAATATGTATTTCAATACAATAACTAGGATACATTTTCTTTATTTTTCTTTTCAGTGCAGTGTTGAAATATGCCATGTGCTGCTTGCTCATGCTTTTTTAAAAGAAGTCACAAATGTGTATCTGAAGAATGAATTTGGCATGCAGCTCCCAGTAACATGACTATAAATAGCATCTGTACATTGAAAGGAAATTGTCTTCCTTTAAGTCATAGGCACTGATAGACTATTATGAAACACATTTGCAGGATAACTGTACTGTTTATCCTAAATGTAACTTCAGAGTATTTCAGTGGAAAAGTCTGCCATAAATAAATGTCTGCCCCAAAGTTTGGGGACTCAGCATCTCAGCATTTTTCCCTTGAGGGGACCAGGTTTAGCAAAGCACTGAAATATGCACTTAACTACCCTTTGTTTTTCAGCATGCACATCTCTGAAAGCCAACAAGAATTCTTCAGAATGCTGGATGAAAAAATTGAAAAGGTAAGAAGTGGAATAAATGACTTACATCTTTCAAGGGAAGTATACTAATGGCTTCATATATGAGGGCAATAACATTCTTGTTTCTGTGTCATAAAGCTATTTTTGTGAAGGTTTGGGTGGAGAGTTAAATAAAAGTCACCACCCTTCCATAATAAAGTGTATGTGAAAACGTTGACTATATAATAGAGACTCCCAGGATCCAGGACTATCCTTGCTTATTAAAGTATGTAAGTCAGCTGGAAAGCAATAAGCAGTCTTTTTTCCTAGACAGAGCATTCTGACCACTGCATGCGATTTTGCACCCAATGCCCGTACTAACCTCAGACTGCAAGGGGGCCCTCAGTACCTGCTGAAACCTATCAAGGGCCTGTGCATGTCACTGCTCTGAATTCTTTGCAAACATGTTATATCTAATTCAATTTATACTTATCTCAGGATAATGACATTGAGACAGGTATTATCCACATTTTATAGAAAAGGAAACTGAGGCTCAGAATGCTTGACTCATTTACCCATATTTGTAAGCCTAACAGTGGACAAGTTGGAATTCCAGCCCAGGTCTGTCTGACTCCAAAGCAGTGTCTCCAAGTTACTTCTCTGGTAGTATGTGGGAATTTGTATTGACAGGAAGATACAAAGTCGTTCTGTGTGGAAATTGAACCCACAGTTTTAATTTCAGTGTGCCATGTGCTAATGAACAGAATAAAGTATGGAATATGGTCATAATTAAGAGTTTACATACTTACAGAATTTAAATTCATCTCATAAAGTATGGAATATGGTCATAATTAAGAGTTTACATACTTACAGAATTTAAATTCATCTCTGCCAAGGGGTGAATTTTAAATGTTAAAGTTACAAATTCGAGTATTATAATTTTCTTACTCTAAAGAAGAGTGAAACCCTAAGTTCAGAAGATATCACACTACAGTTAAGGCAAAACAGGCTGATTTTACATTTGAAATCTTTTCAGTTTTAATGTGTATTTCTTTTTTACTTTGTGTTGCCTTTTTAGTATGCTTAATGAATTTCTAAGTTATGATGTGTGTCACTCAATGGAAGATAATGAAGGAAGTCTTAAATTCATTAGTATTTAGCAGCAGACCCCACTTTGAGGTAGACCCTCTAAGAGAATAATTGTATAATCTTCTAAACCACCATTAAAAGACCAGCAGAGGTCACCAATGTGAAAAATAGAGATGGATGATGAATTAAAATGAGAGTTAAATCTATAGTGTTCCCTGGATGTGCATAAATGCTTATTAAAGTATAATAATTTTTTATTTTCAGTGAAATTGTGGCTTATGAATGACTTTCTAAGTTGAAAACTTTATCCAGGAATAGTTGCCAAGTTTCACATATTGGTTCAAAAGCTGTTAAATTTGTCAGTAATCTTTTTTAATAAAGAGAAGCATAAAAAGAAGTACAGGTTAAATATCCCTAATTCAAAATCCAAAATGCTCCAAAATCTATAACTTTTTGAGTGCAGACATGATGCTTGGAGCGTTTCGGATTTCTGGACTAGGGTTGCTCGGCGGGTAAGTATATGTAACCCAATATTCCAAAATTCGAAAATGTTCGAAATTTAAAACAGTTCTGGCCTCAGGCATTTCAGGTAAGACATACTCAACCTGTATTTTCTTCCCACTGGAATGATGAAGATCTTTTATTCCTCTCTTTATTTGGACTTTCCCCCGACTAGCTTTTTGGCAAGAAAAAGATGTATGTTGTAGATAGGGGTAGACGGTAAAAGTTGAAACCTGAATTTTAAGTTATCTTTTTAAACAACACTTACACTTAAGATGATCTAATCTATATCCAATGTGTGTGTGTGTGTGTGTGTGTGTGTGTGTGTGTGTGTGTGTTTTATTTTGTTTTTGTTTTTGTGTTTTGAGACAAAGTCTCACTTTGTCGCCCAGGCTGGAGTGCAGTGGTGCAATCTCAGCTCACTGCAGCCCGCAGCCTCCACCTCCCAGGTTCAAGCAATTCTCCTGCCTCAGCCTCCCAAGTAGCTGGGATCACAGGTGTATGCCACCATGACCAGCTAATTTTTGTATTTTTAGTAGAGACAGGGTTTCACCATGTTAGCCAGGTGATCCACCCACCTCGGCCTCCCAAAGCGCTAGGGTTACAGGCATGAGCCACAGAGCCACAGAGCCCAGCCCAGTGTATTTTGTAAATGAAATTCTACCTCTTTTTATTCAGAATTGAAGTTCATTGCCCCCACCTGAAATCTGAGATCCCCTTTTGCTTTTGCGTCCAGATTGTAGAGTATGATTGTAGTACAACAAAAATAAAATTCATAACTTGATCATTTATCGGATGGAAGCTTCCTTGGACAAAGGAGCATTGATAGATCCAACATAAACACTATTTCCACTATTGAATACATTTTCGTTCGAAGAAGAGCTGTGTATCAGTCATAACATGTACTCAGCTATAGAGTCTTACAGGCAATTTTCTGACCTCTCTGAGCCATGCTTTCCTGCCTCTCCTCTCTCAGTTAAAGTTCATCCTTCCAAATATTTCGAATATGCTATCTTATGTATCATTTAATCCTTAAGCCTCCGAAATTAAAGTGCTCCTCCTTAATATATGTGTTTTCTTAATGTAATCTTCACCATAGTTTATATAACCAACATTGAAAGTTGGTTTCTTCCAAATTATTTTCCTGGGCATTTACCATTGCTAGATATTTATTTAGTCCAGGCTAGCATGGGGACAACCATAAATGCAAGTCAGATCCATTCTTTAGATTTTAGAGAGCTGGTTAAAAGAAGAAAGATGATTAAACTCACCTAGAGCTTCATGTTGAGAGACTGAGTCCTGCTGGGTGACCTTGAGTTTTAAGATTTCATCTCTCCCAGAAATGTCCAGTAATTCTTTTTTTCCTCCCTTAAATTAATAAGAAGCAAAATTGACAACCTATGGAGATGTAAACCTGCCCTTCTTTGATGCAGCCTTTCCATTTATTGGATGTATTTAAGGCATGGTTTGAACTCGCCTTCTAACCTAATTTGTCTTTGGATACCAAAACACAAATTTCTGCTCTTTCTCAAAATAGATGTAAAAGCCCCGGTAGCACACGGAAACTGGGACTAAAAGGTGGTTTAATATTTAAAATAAAGCTTAATTTGCACATTTTGGACTACTCTAATTCAGAGATTGTCATAGTGCAGAACCACAGTTTACCTTTGCAAGAAAAAGCAAGTAGCAAAAATTTAATTTAAAAAACCAATTCGGCCTGGCATGGTGGCTCACACCTGTAATCCCAGCACTTTGGAAGGCTGAGGCAGGCAGATCTCTTGAGGTCAAGAGTTCAAGATCAGCCTGACCAGCATGGTGAAACCTTGTCTCTAGTAAAGGTACAAAAGTTAGCTGGGCGTGGTGGCACGTGCCTGTAATCCCAGCTACTCAGGAAGCTGAGGTAGGAGAATCACTTGAACCTGGAAGGTGGAGATTGCAGTGAACCGAGATCACGCCACTGCACTCCAGCCTGGGCAACAGAGCAAGACTTTGTCTCAAAAAAAAAAAAAAAGACTCAGCACCTACTAAATACTATACCAAGCATTATGCTAGTTACTCAGGATACAAAATTAGATAGGAAATATGAAGTACAATATAAATAGGAAGCAGTCCTTTGCTTTGACAAATTCAATTTTAAAAGTGAAATTTTTTAAATTATTTTTCTGATCAGGGAGCCCTTCATCCATCACCACCACCACCCTGTCACCCCCACCAGCATCCTCCCCTTCACCCTGCTGTTGTCACTGTCACTGAGAGTGAGGTTCTCCTCTGTGGACCACAACTAGTTGCCTCCCAAGCTGGTTCAGGGGTTGAAACTTGTTTCTTTAACCAGGCACTTGGGACTTGGTACCATTTCACTATGCAGATGGTGGGAGGCCATGCCACTGCTGCAGCCGGAGTTGATGAAGAGAGACACATTGTCAGGAGAGCAGTGAAAGTTCAGAGAAGCTTGTAATCGGATTTACTTTTGCTTTTTCCTTTTGGAGAGTAAAAACACTGTGAACCAGTAGGAGCCACCTCACTTCTGTTCACCTCATTATTTTTTACTCTGCTGTCTAACCATCATTATTCCATTGGAATCTAGTTACTATTGTGCCTCATGATTCACAGGCCCCTAGAATCTTATTTGAAGTGTTAGCATTTGCCTAACTTTGTGGTTTTAAGAAGATGACAGTTTTCTGCAGAGCAACATAGTGATTTTTAAACTTCCTTTTTTCACTGTACCTAGAGAAGGAAGATGGTATCTAGATTAAAGCAGCCTGTGGAGGAGTTTCTGAATATAGTGCCAAATACAGGTGACATCAGCTGTTAAGATATGCTTTCCACTATATATTCCAGTTCATTTGCAAAAAGCAAAAAAAGTAAATGAATTTTGTAGGTATCTGCAACATTAGTATCTTCTACAGGCAAAGACAGGGATTTGTATTTTGCTTTATGAAGATGTAAAATGCTGGCTGATGACCAGGGAGTCCTTGGCATTCTCAAAGAGGATCCTGAATATGAAGCAAAGAATATCGTACAGTGCCATTTGCACCTGGTTACTGTTTCTCATAAAAGGCTTCCTAAACTTTGTTGGGCCTTGTACATCCTTTTGGAGTCTTATAAAAGTTACAAAGACTCTCCCTATGAAAATGCACAAATCATTTTCACAAAATTTTTAAGTATAATTTCTGGGTCTTAAGACTTCATGGAGCCTGGCCATAGGCCCCATGCAAAGAAACTGGATTTCGTTATTATGTATTACACTTACGTGCTTCCCTCAGGTCTGGGGCCCAGCTGCAGTCGTGAGCATGCATGAGCCTCACAGATGACCTCATCCATAGATAGTTGTGACTTTAGAGAGGATTACAGAACTGAGTACAGATGACACCATACAAACTCATTCTTCTTCCTTTCTTACGTCCCCTCCTTCTTTCTCTCCATAAAAATAGTTCATAGTCTCCTGAGGGAGAGCCACGAGCATGCCTGCTGCATCTCACATACTCGCGTGTGATCTTGAGATTCTGGCTCTGTTGATTGATACTAGTCAGTGTGACATTTCAGGAAATGTCTGAGAAAGAGCAGTATGTGGACTTAAAATCACCTGATCTTAAAAGATGTTTGTTTGGCTGGACGCAATGGCTCACGCCTGTAATCCCAACACTTTGGGAGGCTGAGGCTGGTGGATCACCTGAGATCAGGAGTTCGAGACCAGCCTAGCCAACATGGTGAAGCCCCTTCTATACCAAAAATATGAAAATTAGCCAGGCGTGGTGATGCATGCCTATAATCCCAGCTACTCAGGAGACCGAGGCAGGAGAATCACTTGAACCTGGGAGGCGGAGGTTGCAGTGAGCAGAGATCGTGCCACTGCCCTCCAGCCTGGGCGACAGAGCAAGACTATGTCAAAAGAGTAAATAAAAATAAATAGAAGATGTTTGTCTCTAGATCTCTACATCTATTGACCAGTCATTTACACTTACAGAATATTTGAGTTCCTGAAGTGGCGTGATTTCCATGGCCTCAGAACCAGTCTGGTTGGTGAGAAAGGTCATGGTAAATCTGCATTTATAAATTTATTGCAAGGACTGTCTCTTGACAGTACATCAGATGAGTCTGATCCATGTTATGAGTCAGTGTGTCCGAGATCAGAAGACATGTGCTTTTCATCCAGTGAAGAGAGTGACTTGCACATAGTTTTGAACTGTGATGTTGGGTTCTAGGTGTAAATGATTTTTGTAGTGGCCTATTTAACCTCAGAGTTGCTACAGAACCAAGTATTATGTTTGGAAGATGTGGTGGATGTGATGATGGGTTTTCTTTTTTGACCGTGTAAAGGCCTGATTGGTGCCCACCAGTGATGAGAAAACCTGGGACTGTCACATCAAAACCTAAAGAATATAACATGGCCTGCCCCACGAGTGCAGAGGAAGTCATGGTGTGTTCCTCCCACTCAGCAGGTTGTCACTTTCAGTAGCAACCAAAGCCTTCAGCACTGGTAGATACTCTTGCTGGCATATGTAGTTTAGCAGTGGGCAGGGCTGCCTCATTCCATGAAACAATTTCTTGCTCCATGGTTAACATGTTTTAACCAAGTTGCTTTGCTCATAACCAAGTCTCTCTTTGTCTCCTCTCCCTTCATCACCTTGCCTTGCCATCTCTGTCTTCTGAGAGTGCCTTTCCTCATTCATTAGAGCTATAATTACAACAGGCAGAAATGTGACGCAGTCCATTTTGGTTTTATCTCTACTGCATAGTCTTAGGCAGATGACTTCTTAATCATGATGATGATGACACTGATGTATGGACCACTGGTGAAGTGTGTGCATACTCTGGGCTTTAGGATCCTGCGTTCCCATCCAGCTAACAGTAGTAGATGAGTCTGTCAAGGAAAATGAATCAGACAACAGGTCAAAAAGAAATGCAACACACTTTTTTTTCTGGAGGGCTTGATTTCCAGAAAATTCTTGAAGCTCTATCAGCCTGGCTCTTTAGGGAGCAAAAAGAAGAAGAGAGTTCAGGTTCTAAAGCAACATAGTCCTGAGTGCAAATAAAAACCATGTCATTTCTTTGCATGAGGTGTGGCCGACAATGCTCGAACTTATGGCAGTATGAAGCACAGTCAGGAAATGGTATCATTTTGCCGTGGATGCAAGTATTTTGACAAGAAAAGGCAACCCAAGGTACCACTGAGAGCAACAGAGACAGGAATGGTGGTGTGCCTCATTCCCTTGACTTGTTCCCATTCAGCTTCTCCTTCCTCTGCCTTCTCTTCAGCTATCCTTTTCTCTTTCTGCTCGTCGTCTTTCCATTCATTGGGTTTGGCAGCCATGGATGTTGCTTCAGCCCTACAGAGAACACACAGAGAGAGAAAGGGTACCGGTCTTGGTAACTACGGCATTATTATTTAAAAACATCTAAAAGGACTCACTTTAGACTAACAGCTCCCTAAGGATAAGAATTGGGTCTCATTTGTCTTTCTTTCCTCAGAACCTAGCACAGGGCTTTGGACAAAACGGATGCTTAAGAAACTTGTTGAATGAGTGAATGGTGCAGATAAGAATACTGGGCTTCAAATGGAGACAGACGCGTACACAGGCAGGAAATGTGACCTGGAAGACTCCTAGAGTAGAGCTCTCTACTTGGAGACAGAAGCGTACACAGGCAGGAAATGTGACCTGGAAGACTCCTAGAGTAGAGCTCTCTACTTGGAGCAGTATACCAGGTGTAAGCAAGCACAGTGCCAGGTAACCGGATTGACGGAGGCCTAGGGAAGGAGGCAGCGTGGTGTAAGAGAAACAGCCTGTGCTTCAAACCTGGGCTAGAACCAAGGGCTGGCTCTGGCAGGAGCTGTGTGACCCCAGGTTAACTTAAACTCTCCGATTCTCAGTTTCCTCAACTAATAAAATTTGAGAAATAATACTAACTTGTCTGGGATATTGAAGAAAATGCACAGTCTCCAGTAATGTGTGCTAATGCTGCACACGCTCTGTAATTGGGAGCCTTCATTTTGGTTGGAGTTGCCTGTATTGGTAACATCAAGGCCATTTATATAGGAAGGATTTGGGATGGGGTTGTGGGGGATGGTGCTAAAACTGAACCTCAAAATGCAGAACTTAGCAACTTGGATCCTGCGTGAGTAAGTGCCTCCCTATGGTACAAATATCTCCTTGTAGAAAGAGTATGGGAATCACACACTTTCCAGCCCACTGATCCACCTCCCTCCTCTGTGGTATAATATGCATGTTCAGGAGTTAGATTCTTGTGACCACTTCCAGAGCCATTGAATTACCTGTGTTAATGTTTGAGCTGTGATTGCAGAATGAGTCAGTGAGTCAGTGGCATGGGTACAGCTGAATCCCTATATATTTTTTTTCTGTTTGGAAGTTTCATTCTTTTTTAATTGTTGTGTCTCATTTGAGAGGCTTTTATAAGCCTTTTGAAAGATATTCATTCATTGGCTAGGTCTAGTGGCTCACGCCTATAATCCCAACACTTTGAGAGGCTGAGGTGGGAAGATTACTTGAGGCCAGGAGTTTGAGACCAGCCTGGGCAACATAGCGAGACCCCGTCTCTACAAAAAATAAAATAAAAATTAAGCAGGCATGGTGGCATGCACCTGCAGTCCCAGTTACTTGACAGGCCGAGGCAGGAGGATCACTTGAACCCAGGAGTTTGAGGCTGCAGCGAGCTGTGTTCATGGCATTGCACTCCAGCCTGGGTGATAGAGCAAGACCTTGTCTCTTAAAAAAAAAAAAAGTATTAATATCAGCCTCATTATGCTTTTAACAACAAAGGAAAATATTAGGAAAGGGGCTGCAAACAAAATCATAGAAATTGTAAGGCTGATTTAATTGATTCTTTTAATAAGCTTGACATGAACATGTTCTCTGGACCCAGAAATGAGCCAGGGCCATGAGAGGTACATAATGAGAAATTAGAAAATAAGATTCTTGTCTTTAGGGAGCTTCAAATCCGGAAGAATAACATTTTGCATTGTAAGGAACTTTAGAGAATATCTTATTGAATTTACCCTCAACTTTTTCATCTCCCACTAAACAGCACCCTCCATAGCAAAGAATGAGACAAGCCCATTTATATCAACTGGGAAGGAATTATGAGGTATATTATGTTCTGAACATTGCTGGAAATTTTATTCTGAAGTATCTTGTTATTTCTGTGCACTTGATTCCTCTCCTTCAAAATTCTATTGCATGCAGGCACATTCTGCTCTGTTCCTAGAGAAAGCATTTTTTGAGCAGACACTTCTAGACTGCCCTCACTTCAATGCCGTTTTTCTAAGTTGATTCAAAATGGAGTACCAAAAAATTTTCAGCTCATATTTACAAAATCGATTGTTGGAGGCTTAGACATGCTTAATCATACCCTACCTCTTTTCTGGGTTCCTTACAAATTGAAAACAGACACAGGAAGCCAGATGAGTATCATGGTCAGTATCTACCTTATTAATGGGCCAGATGATTCGCAGGTGTGGATCCAGAGCTAGTTTGGAATATATTCATAACACTTAAAACATCAAATGATTTGTAGGCATAATACATGAAGAAGTAATATTAGTACAGACCAGTAAAAACCATCAATTAAACCACAGTAAAGTTCACTGCAGCATTCTTTATTCAATAGCCAAAAAACTGGAAGCAAACTAAGTATCCACCAATGAATAAATGAACAATGAAAATCCTCCATATTCCTACAGTGCAGAATTATCCAGCAGTTAAGAGACAGGAACAAGGTGTATATATACACACACACACAAACACACATAGGTACACATAGCCACAATTATAGATTTCAAATACAATTATTAAGTGAATAGCAGATTATGCAGAATGATAAAAATTGTATGGTACCATGTACATTAAAAACAAAAAATACATTGTTTATAGATGGACATTCAACAAATATTTATTAAGCACCATCTGTCTTTACATGGCGTATTTACAAATGGTATGTGTTTATATTTGTTATATATTTAAACATTCATATACACATAAAAGTATAGTATATTTGTTATATCAATAAGACATGAATATCAAAGTATCTAAAACGATACCAAACATACAAACCGACCAAACCCATGAACATTTCTGTGCCTGGGGATGGGAGGTGAGCAATGGGTGGTAGTTTCGTTTCTTAGAAGGAAGGCAGAGGCTGGCAGCAGATGGTACAAAATATTACTAGTTCTTATGTCTAATGGTGGGGATAGAGTGTCCATTCACGTTCTTCATACTTTTCTGTATCTTTCAAATTTCTCAAAAGAAGTCTGTGAAAACAGGAATGTATTTATGACAAAGTGTCAAATAGAAAACAAAAAAAGGGGATTACACGGTGGTCACTGGCTTTGCTACACCTTCCCCTGGGTTCCAACATGTGGACTTGAGTGGAAGAAAACCTTCAGAAAATGCTAACATATGTGTCATGGGCCCTGCTCTAGGTCATCTGAAACACTGCTGATTTAGATTTCACTTGAAATCGCTGCTGTTTCCAAGGGCTCTGGTAGTCATGGCCAGAGATGCAGTTGAATTTCCTCACCTCTGTTAATTGCTGTTCTTACTGGCCAATTAGCCAAATGTATGACAACCCTTAATTTAACCTGTGTTTCATAATTCAGTAAGCTGGACAGTCCCCATGGATCAGTAGTCATGATGGCCCCAGCCTGTCATGTGTCCTCTGGACCTCCTTTAATCATTATCCTCCCAAAGTGCTCATTCCCAGAAAATGGTTAATCAGGCCAGTGGAAGCGTCAGGCTCCATAGTAAAGTCCCATGGGCCCTACTTTCTTCCTCTTCTGGGGTACATGCAGGTTGGCCGCCTTAGCCATGCTCTGGAAGTGGAAGGAAGCCAAACAGAAGTGTTATCCCCAATCCTAGGCCCCAGATGCCCCCTCCTTACTGCCCTCTGGGCCTTTGTCCTTCCCATCTGGCTGGTCCATTGTTCTCTGCCTTATAGAGAGAGGGGCCTCCCATCAGTAGCTGAAGTCTTCTTCCTGGCCAAATGCATGTGCTTCCTATTCTGAAAGCAAAGAGAAAGGAAGGGAAGGTGAGTCCTGTGGTCCAGCAAACAGTGTCACTTCCCTTTGCAGAGAGGAAAGAAAGGAACCAACTTAAAGTATGTCCCTCACCTCTCCCTCTCCAGGAGCACATCCCATAGAACAGTGAAGGGGCAAACCCAACCTCTTATCTTTTCTCCACGTGTGTCTGGCTGAATCTGTCACCATCTAGAGGGTCTCAGCAGGTGTGAGGCAAAGGATTAATGGGACCTGCCAAGTTCTCTAGCAAGAAAACTGATCATCGTCTAACTCTTTCTGGTATTTTCCGGTTAAAAACTTATCAGGCCGGGCGCGGTGGCTCACATCTGTAATCCCAGCACTTTGGGAGGCCGAGGCGGGTGGATCACGAGATCAAGAGATCGAGACCATCCTGGCCAACATGGTGAAACCCCATCTCTACTAAAAATACAAAAAATAGCCGGGCATGGTGGCACGTGCCTGTGGTCCCAGCTACTCGGGAGGCTGAGGTGGAAGAATCGCTTGAACCCAGGTGGCGGAGGTTGCAGTGAGCCGAGATTGCGCCAGTGTACTCCAGCCTGGTGATAGAGCAAGATTCCGTCTCAAAAAAAAAAAAAAAAACTGTAATCGAAGATGTGTGATTAGTCTCCCTAAACCTCCGTCCAAGTTCAATATGAATTCTAGGGTGTACGTGGAACAGAGAGCTCTTTCAGGAGAAAGAGCTCTAAAGAGTTTGTCTGAAAGACACATCTTTGTCAAGAGGCAAATGAATTAAAATGCCAGATTTGCTAAAGCCATTGCCCAAAAGGAAGTGAATCCTAGGGGAGGTGTGCGAGGCTCCAGTCTACCAAGTGGGTTTTCCCAGATTTCCTGGCTTGGGGTCAAGGTGGTAGTATTTGAATCTTAACTCTTACACTTGAGAATACACTAAGACATCCCTTTTAATTAAATCCAACAAATTGCGTGGAAATCTTCCACAGAATGATATGTCTGATTAGAAGAAATTGGTCACAACAGGGAAGAATGTTATGAGATAATGTTAAGTGATAAAAGCAAAATAAAACCTTGTGTCTATTAGGATTGAAATGGTATTAAAATGACATGCCTATGGACAAAGATTGAAATGAAAGAAGATGGGATTAGAGATGAATTTTTCAGTTTAATTTTGATTTTGATTGTTTTCTTGTTTGTAAAATAAGAACAGTTTTTGCAGAAGAGCTCTGGAGAGATGTCTTTCAAGGTGGAAATTATCCCTGCCGTTTGAGCTCTGAAGAGGGCAAAACCCTTGAACAGTGTAGCCTCTGAAGCTACTGGTGGTGATTCTGTTCTGGGGCGCAGGGCAGGCAAACTATGGCCCATAGGCCACCTCCAGCCTGTGAGACAAGAATGGTTTTTACACGTTTAAATGGTTGGGAGAAAACAAAAGAAGAAGACTATTTTGTGACATGTGAAAAACTGCATGAAATTCAAATTTCAGTGTCCATAAATAAAGTTTTATTGGGACTCAGCCATACCCATTCATCTACTTTTATCTATGGCTGCTTTCAAGTTTACGGTGGCAGAATTGAATTGCAATGAGACCATATGGAATGCAAGGCCTAAAATATTTACTGTGGCCCTTCCCAGAGGAAGTTTGCCCAGGCCTGCTCTCGGACATCAGTTCAATATGGCCAAGAGAACGTGGTCTTTATCCGCACTCCTGCTCGCCTCCTTGTGGGGAAAGAACGTCATTGAAGTTATCCAAATGCCAGCCTCAGATAAAGCCCAAGAAGTATGTGCCTTAAAGCTTCTAAAATATCCTCCTTACTGTTGGTGAAATGGGGATTCAGGTATAATAAACACTTCCTGGGGGTTTCAAAGCTGTTTAGTTAATACTTATTCTCTCTTGGAAATGAAAAGCCCAATATCCTGGGATTGTTGTCACTGCTGTTATTATCACGGTGATCGTTCCTATATATGGTCAAAGAAACAGTCAGTGGCTGTCACACTCCACTGCTCATTACAAATGAGACCTTTTTCCAGCTGAAATAATAGCGTGTGAGTCTAATTAGAATAAAGCTCATTAGAGACGGAGACAGCCATTAATGCCTCAATTGATTTTTCTAATGAAGTAAGCTGGGGGAGGAGACTTGAACAGCACAGCTAATTATTTTTTGCTTTTCTTCAGCATGTCTTTGGCATTTAAAACTGTTCTTATAACTTGTTGTTTGACTGTAAACGAAAATGCTGCTGAAAAGTGCTCTGTGATTAAAGAGGCTGTGACACATCCAGCCCTGAGAAGGGGGAGGAAGGCATCTGCTTCCTGCAGGAGCAGGTTTAAGCCTGGCAGCCTCTGGGGATAGCCTTCCTTCCATTTTTTCAGCCTCCTCCTCCGGGGTGTTCTGGGTTCTAGCTAGTTGTTCATGGATGCTCAAGCTGTAGTGCGTGGTTTTCTGCTCCTGCAGTCCTGGTTCAAGGACAGAGCTGAAACATACAGATGCCTACGGAGGTTGCCTCTGGATGGTGAAACATGGAGGAAAGGGTTATGGGGAAAACGGTTTTGGGTGGACAGAGGAGGGAGATGCCTACAAAATGTATGCACCAGAATGCAGATGGGGCAATTGTGCTTCATTAATCAAGATGCTCTCTGCTACCCAGAAAGCAGTTAAATCCCGCAATACAGGGTAAAGGCTATCAAGAAAGGATAAGTCAAGAAACTGAGACTCAGGATATAATACACTTGGGAGACTCAGAACAGGGAGGATGGGAGGAGGGTGTGAGGTAAAAAACCTCATATTTGTACAGTCTACACTGCTTGGGTGATGGGTACACTAAAATCTCAGAATTCACCACTGTGTAATTTATCATGTATCCAAAGACCACTCATACCCCAAAAGCTATTGAAATAAAATTTTTTTAAATTTTTTAAAAGCCTTACTGAATGAGGAAATTATTCAATAAAAGGACATTATCTCAGTGACTATGTTATTAGAAATGTAGTTCAGTGATAATGCACAGTCCAGCAACTGAGATTCCCAGCATCATCGCATCATCCAGACAAGTAAAGGAGAGGAAGAAAAATTCTTCAGGTGGTCGTTCAACTAGTCACCAAGCAGCAAGAGCCTGCTTTATGACAAGTGTAACAGCCTACACTTCCAGACAGAAAGAAGCCTCATTAAAATGAACTTCTGTGATGAGCCTTTATTATAAAACTTCATGTTTGCTATCTACAAACCCAAGAGTCTTGATCGGACTTTTTTGGCTGACACCATTGCCCTACCCGTGAGGTTCTTTAACTCAGAACTTTGTGATAAAAGCAAAAGACGGAGTTTAAGATGCCTGACTGAGGCCGGGTGCAGTGGCTCACGCCTGTAATCCCAACACTTTGGGAGGCCAAGGTAGGCGGATTAGTTCAAGACCAGCCTGGCCAACATGGTGAAACTTTGTCTGTGCTAAGAATATGAAAATTACCCAGGCGTGCTGGTGCATGCTACTCAGGAGGCAAAGGTTGCAGTGAGCCAAGATTGTGCCACTGTACTCCAGCCTGGGCAACAGAGCCAGACTCCATCCCACCTCCCCCCAAAAAAGGATGCCTGGTTGAACATTATGGCAATAACTGGAGGTGATTCCATATATGGTTTATGTGAGTATTAGTAGACCCCCTTATCTAACATTTCAGTTACCCAGAGACAGTAAGAAGGGTGAGTATAGTACAAGAAGATATTTTGAGAGAGAGGAAACACATTCACATAAATTTTATTACAGTATATTATTATAATTGTTCTGTTTTATTAGTTGTTATTGCTGTTACTCTCTTGTGCCTAATTTTTCTTTCTTTTTTCTTTTTTCTTTTTCTGAGACAGAGTCTCACTCTGTCACCCAGGCTGGAGTGCAGTGGTGCGATCTCGGCTCACTGCAACCTCCACCTCCCATGTTCAAGCAATTCTGCTGTCTCAGCCTCCCAAGTAGCTAAGATTACAGTCACGCACCACCGCGCCCAGCTAATTTTTGTATTTTTAGGAGAGACTGGATTTCACCATGTGGGTCAGGCTGGTCTTGAACTCCTGATCTCAAGAGATCAGCCCACATCGGCCTCCCAAAGTGCTGGTATTACAGGCATGAGCCTAATTTATATAGGTCTGTATGTATAGGAAAAATATAGTATATGTAGAGTTCAGTACTCCCCTAACCCATGGATGGGGGGGGCAGCTATACTTAAATAAATACAAATAATGAATAATGGACAGTGGGATTCTAGCATCAGCTTCGATTTCCTCTCTTTGCAATCCCGTTGCCCCTCTCCTAAGTTCCAGGCTGTTCTTTTAGCAGGGCCTGTGCCCTGTTCTGTGTGCATAGTTTTGCTCAAAACTTGCTGTTAGTTGTGTTGTTTAAAAAGGCTGCATCTTCCATCATGATGTGCAAAACATTGATGGGTTTCTTCCCTTACTAAAATACCAGGACACTTCCTGTGTGACATCATTTAACAGCCTCCACCCTGCCACCCCCACAGCACAGCACTGCTTCCCTCCAAAGCCGGAGTGTTCATAACCCTTTGAAGTGGGCCCACAAGGACTCCAGTAGGTACCTGAAAGACAAAGATGGACAAGAAACATGTTTTCCCCCTCAATAAGGGAGGCAAACATTTTGCCTAAAATTCTGTACAACATGGTGGTACCATGGAAGGACCACTGAGAAGGGAAGAGCCTGATTCTCTCTAGAGCAGCTATGGGGAATTTTACTAGAGGATATGAGGTTGGAGCCAGATCCTGAAGACTAGCCAAGAAGAGAAGGCTGGGGAGAGGGTATGAGGAAAGAGAGCTGCAGATGTGAAAGCACTGTGATGTACAAGGAGGACCTGCCTGTTGGACACAGTGGGTGCTTGGTCTCTTGGGTTTTTATTTGTTTTTTATTTTTTATTTTGGTAGTAGTGCATGAACCATACCTTAGCAACCATTTTCTCCTTGGGATATTAGATTTTTTTCATATGCCTGATAAAAATGCTGCAGTGCAAATATATTTGTACATATATCTTTAACAACTTTATGAAGGTATAATTTACACACCAGAAAACTTACTCATTTTTCATGCACAGATCAATTTTAGTAGTTTACTGAATTGTACAACCATCACCACACTCCAGTATGAGAAGATTCCCATCACCTCAATAAGATCTCTACTGCCTGTTTACAATAAATCCTCATTCCCACCTCCAGTCCCAGGAACTGAGGAACCCAACCAGTGTGTGTGTTTCGGGGGGGGGAGTTTTGGGGTTTATCTTTGATTCTGATTTCTATGATTGTTATAAAAAAAGATATTAATCTTCTTATGACTCTCAATATTGCCAAATTGGTTTTCAAAGCAGCCATACAACTTTACATACTGCCAACAATATATGAGAGTTGTGGGTATTGCTATTGTTAAATTTCCAGTGGTTTTAATGTTGTATTTTTTGATTACTGAAACATCTTTTGATTTGTATGTTTTCTGGTTTTATTTTATTTTAAATGATATTTGACTTGTACACTTTCACTCTCATTAGGCCTCTCTTAATACTATTCGTATCTTGATTTGTTTGAGCTTCTCCTATAGCTTTCATCATTCATGTGTTGTTTGCCACAGGTATTTTTTCCACTGTGAGGTTTGTTTTTGTATTTTGCTTTATTTTTCTTCTTAACATGCAAATGTTTATTTTTGCATGCTCAAATGTGTTAATATCTGTATTTTACTTTGCAATCTTTTGCTATTCCTTCAAAACGTACAGAGTTGTCTCCCCCTCCAGAGCTTTGACAAAGGTTCAGTTTTCTGTTATTATTTTTAGTAAGATTTAACACATTCTCTTGGAATCTGTTGTCTCTGGTGATCTCCTTTGTCAGATATTTAATTCTGACATATTTTAAGGTGTATTTCTGGGATATCTTGTTCTGCTAGTGACCTTTTGATGGATTTATTTAAACAGAGTGTGGAGAAACTGACACACACGAGAGGGAGACCTGGATGTGGGAACTGACACACGTGAGGGAGACCTGGATGTGGGGAACTGACAGATGAGAGGGAGACCTGGATGTGGGAAAGGGACACACACGAGAGGGAAACCTGGATGTGGGGAAGGGACACACACAAGAGGGAGACCTGGATGTGGGAACTGACACACGAGAGGGAGCCCTGGATGTGGGGAACTGACACACGAGAGGGAGCCCTGGATGTGGGAACTGACACACGAGAGGGAGACCTGGATGTGGGAACTGACACACGAGAGGGAGACCTGGGTGTGGGGAACTGACACACGAGAGGGAGCCCTGGATGTGGGAACTGACACACGAGAGGGAGACCTGGATGTGGGGAACTGACACACGAGAGGGAGCCCTGGATGTGGGAACTGACACACGAGAGGGTGCCCTGGATGTGGAAACTGACACACGAGAGGTAGACCTGGATGTGGGGAAGGGACACACACGAGAGGAATACCTGGATGTGGGGAAGGGACACACACGAGAGGGAGACCTGGATGTGGGAACTGACACATGAGAGGGAGTCCTGGATGTGGGAACTGACACACGAGAGGGAGACCTGAATGTGGAAACTGACACACGAGAGGGAGCCCTGGATGTGGGAACTGACACATGAGAGGGAGTCCTGGATGTGGGGAAGGGACACACACGAGAGGAATACCTGGATGTGGGAAAGGGACACACAAGAGAGGGAGACCTGGATGTGGGAACTGACACACGAGAGGGAGTCCTGGATGTGGGAACTGACACACAAGAGGGAGTCCTGGATGTGGGAACTGACACACGAGAGGGAGTCCTGGATGTGGGAACTGACACACGAGAGGGAGACCTGAATGTGGAAACTGACACACGAGAGGGAGCCCTGGATGTGGGAACTGACACATGAGAGGGAGTCCTGGATGTGGGGAAGGGACACACACGAGAGGAATACCTGGATGTGGGAAAGGGACACACAAGAGAGGGAGACCTGGATGTGGAAACTGACACACGAGAGGGAGCCCTGGATGTGGGGAACTGACACATGAGAGTGAGACCTGGATGTGGGAACTGACACACGAGAGGGAGCCCTGGATGTGGGGAACTGACACACGAGAGGGAGCCCTGGATGTGGGAACTGACACACGAGAGGAAGCCCTGGATGTGGGGAACTGACACATGAGAGGGAGCCCTGGATGTGGGGAAACTGACACACATGTCATAGAGACCTTGATGGTAGGTTCTGTTCATAGGTAGTGGACCCAGGAGGGTTGTTGGTCTGGAAAAACAACCTTGGTTCCAAAGGCCAAGACTAAGCTGTTCTCTGGAAGTTACGGAGCTGCAGGATTTGGGTCTCCTGTTTTAACAGTTTTGTGGTCTGCTTGGGAAAGTATCTGATATGCCCTAGCAGGAAAGAGGAGGCTCTGTCCAAAATGTGATTAGTACATTAGATGGGAGGTCAGATAGGAAATCTCTAGGTCCCATCCCAACTCCAGAATTTTAGAATTATTTAAGTACTTTTTATCCATTCTTTTATTCAACAATTTTTTTTGCATATCTAGCGTGTTGCCAGCACTACTCTAAATCTTGGGGATGCAGCAGAGTAAGTTTCTACCCAGTTGGAGCTTCCGTTCAAGGGAAAAGATGGTCAATAAAGAGATGAATTAATATGTTAATAATTTCAGGCAATGATAAGTCATATAAATAAAAATGAAGCAAAGTAAGAAGTGCTATTTTATGCAGGGTGTTCAGGGAAGACAATGAAATAGCAGTCAAGCAGAGATCTAGAAAATGAGCTGGGAGGCCAGGCCTGGTGGCTCACACCTATAATCCCAGCACTTTGGGAGACTGAGGTGGGCGGATCACTTGAGGCCAAGAGTTCAAGACCAGCCTGACCAACATGGCAAAACCCTGTCTCTACTAAAAATACAAAAATTAGCAGGTGTGGTGATATGCACCTGTAATCCCTGCTGCTTGGGAAGCTGAGGCAGGAAAATTGCTTGAACCCAGGAGGCGGAGGTTGTGGTGAGCTGAGATCATGCCACTGCACTCCAGCCTGGGTGACAGAGCAAGACTCTGTCTCATAAAATAAAATTAAAGAGATGGGAGCTGGGGAAGCCAGCCAGGACAAAGTGAGAAGTGCCAAGGTCCTGTGGTACTTGGCTTGTTTGAGAATCTAAATGTTAATTGACTGATCCAGGTGTGGGCCCCATTTCTCACCTAGACAGTTTTATTTACTGTTGGATCAGTTGGTCTCATTTTTCAATATCATCAGAAGAGCTGTAATTTATTAAGCAGCCACCATGTACCTAGCTTTGCTAAATACATGTATTACGTTTAATTCCCGCAACTCTGCAAGTTAGGTCTTATTGTCCCCATTTTACAGACGGGGAAACAGATTTAACACTTTCTCTCAGTCACTTTCATCTAGTCTATTCCAGTGGGAAAATACTCAGTTCACAGCTGATAGTTTCATGTCTGAGGGGTGTGTGTTTTGGACTGAATGCAGACGTGTCTGCAGAAACATCCTAACTTCTATGATAAAATCATACCTGACACTGAATTACAAGGCCTAGACCAGCAATCCCCAAGCTCTTTGGCACCAGAGACTGGTTTTGTGGAAGACAGTTTTTCCATGGATGGGGAGTTGGGTGGGGCGGGGTGGGAGTGGTTTCGGGATGATTCAAGCACATTACATTTATTGTGCACTTTATTATTTCTATTATTATTACATATTCACCACAATGTAGAATCAGCTGGAGCCTTGAGCTTGTTTTCCTGGGGTGATGGGAGACAGTGACAGATGATCAGGCATTAGATTCTCATAAGGAGCACGCAGCCCAGATCCCTCGAGTGCATGGTTCACAGTAGGGTTCACGTTTCTATGAGAATCCAGTGCTGCCGCTGATCTGACAGGAGGCAGAGCTCAGCCTCACTCACTCACCTGCTGCTCACCTCCTGCTGTGTGGCCTGGTTCCTAACAGGCCATGGACCAGTAGCAGCCCATGGCTTAGGGATTGGGGACTCTAGCTTAGACTATTTGTCTATTTTAAACCTGTGGAGGAAAAGTACTTCAGACATGTTGGAGGAACAGTTTCTTAAAGTCACTCTTTGAGCTGTCACTCTTTAAACTAGCAGGATTTAAAATTCGGATAATGTCCTTTCCTTTGCTGCTCTTCAGTATCTCTAATTCTTATCGTAGACACTTCAACAGACAAAAACCCCTTGTCCTAGAACCTTAGAAATGTGTGTTCTGTATTGACATCAACTTACACTTCCAGGAAGATAATAATACTGATAACTGAAGAAGACATGAAGCCTCTACACAGAGTGGGGTGTGGTTGGAAAAATTTTGGTGGGCAAAGGTTCCTTGGGGTTTTTTGAGTCTGCACCCAAAGGCGCTCATGGTTCTTTCAAACAGCCCTTCTTTGTCAATGTCAGTAGGAGTTTCTGTTCTTCCAGCTTGCGAGGGCCTCCTGGGGATCCTGCTCTCTGCAGCTTTCAGTGTGTCCTTTGCACAAGGGTGGGATTGTGACTAAGAGTCTCCAGTTCTAATTGAGTAAAGCATCCTGACAAAGACTTCCATTTGGGGTTCCTTTAAGGGGGAAGGGCATACTTCAGCAAAGAATTGCTGTGTATCTACTCAGCTCCCACTTCCTGCCTTCTGACAGCTGAAGGTCTTAAGGATCTCTCTGTAGCACAGTTCTTTAAAAATTAAATGAGACATGAAGTCATGTTACAGAAGTAGGCTCCCTGTCCTGCCCAGTAGGGCCAGTGTGCAGATGGCGTCCCCTGTGATGTTGAGATGAGGCCCCTCCAATGACAATTCTCTCAAATCCCCTTTATTTTTATTTACTTATTTATTTTTAAAATGACATATAGTAATTGTACACATTTATAGGGCACCTGTGACGTTTTGACACTTGCACACAGTGCGTGATGGTCAAGTCAGGTGGTTAGTATGTGCCTCACATCGAAGACTTATTTATGTGTGCTGGAAACATTTCACATCTTCTCACTACTTTGAAATATACAATATATGACTATTAACTCTAGTCACCCTACTGTACTGTCAAACACTAGAATTTATTCCTTCTTAACCAGCCTCTCCTCATCTTCGCCCTATCCTACTGTCATTTACACAAGGTAATCACCATCCTCAGGTCTCCTTTCTTGGAACGGCACTGGGTGGCCGTATGGCTTATGGCCGTATCTTACCTTCAGTGTGTTTTGATTTCTGAGTTTGTTACCAAAGCAGTTGCTTCTCAGTGCCGCTGAAACAAGCGATAATAAAAATGAAGCTGAATTGAATTTAAAGTTAGTTATCAAGTCACTACAGTTGTAACAAAGGCAAGGACCAGCCCTGTGGGCTTGCGCTTCTCTGAGCGTTCCCCACAAGTATCAGGGCTTCACTCTTACCCTTGCAGGACTGATGTGAATAGTAAGTGAAATAATATCCACAAAGCAGCTAATGCTGTTTTCTTCCTCCTTTGTATAGTAACGATAATAATTTCAGAGTAGCCAACATTTGGGAAATGAAAGTTGCAGAGTCTTGTGTTTACAAAAAGGGTTTATATTGTATCTGTCCCTCAAAAGGTGGGGTGGGAGATCCTTTACTGTGGTTTGAAATGGTCCTGCTGTTGCATAACCCAGAAACTCATTTACCGAGTTGAAGACAATGAGAACACTATTTTTCATGTATGCATGTGTGTATGTGTGTGTGCGCACATGTGTGCATGTGTGTGTGTGTATCTGTCTGCCATTCCTTTCAAGTTCTTCCCCATGAATGAGGCACCCTCTAAACCCCACATTGGCTGGCTGAGACTTCGCTTTGTTTTGAGGCCTCATTTAGTCATAGGTAGTAAAGGGACTTTGGTTTCTACCATAGAAGTTTTATTTATGTACATGGATTTCTGGCCTGTCTGGGGTACAAGGCTGAGGTGGGAGGAAGAGTTCCCTGACACCTATCAGATGACAGCTTATGGTCACAGTCCTTACTCATCTGACAGCCAATAAAGAAGGAGGTCCCTATTCCCCTGTCAGGAGACTGAACAAACACAGGGTTTATAATAACAACAATTACAATAATAGTAGCAGCAAGTGACGTTTATTGACTACTTTGCCAGACACGCTATATTTTCCGTTTAATCCTGACCGTAACCCTATGGGATGGAGACCATGATTATCCCCAGGAAACCAAAGCCCGGTAATTTGCACGATGTCGAACAACAGTGTATATGCACATATTTTATACTGGAGATGTTCACTTTCCTTTCCTAATAAAACCTTCAGGAACACTCAGGAACACTCCATGAGCCCTGCCTTTCCTCTCCAGCTGAATACTCAGGTCCATTTATAAGTTTCCTCCCTGAGCCTCATGAGTTGGGGGTCTGTGGAGAGCATCATTTGACATGTATGGCATTGTGTGGACATATTTGTATGTGTCTTGTTCCCCAGATTAAAGAATAAAGCCCCAGTAGCCAGAGACCTTGAAGTTCTTTCGAACTGTCCAGTATGTGACTCAGAGCGTGTCTCCTGAGTGGTCTGGGGCAAGTCTGGGGATGGCATCTGCTTGGACAGTATCACCAAGGAGGCTGCCCCTGGGATGATTGCCAAGTACACACTCCTATTCTCAGGAAGGCTGCTCACCCAGCTTCTCTGCTCACCCAGCTTCTCTGCTCAGGAGAGGTTTTATGCAGCAAGTAAAACAAGCCTAGAGATGACACTAGCCTCAGACACTGCAAGCAGCAGGGGCGGGAGTTAGCAGTCTGATGGTGGAGAAAACCAAAACATCCTAAGGAGTGAATCCCATTCTAAGGGAGCAGCAATCTGGGCCCAGCTGGCATGGGAGTGAGCAGTCCCTGCAGCTTCCACAGGCCTGAAGACTTCATCGCATGGCAGGGATTTTTTGTTTTCTGTTTGTTTGTCGCTCTGTCGCCCAGGCTGGAGTGCAGTGTTGTGATCTCAACTCACTGCAGTCTCTGCCTCCCATGTTCAAGCCATTCTCCTGCCTCAGCCTCCCAAATAACTGGGACTACAGGCGCCCACCACCATGCCCAGCTTTCTTTTGTATTTTTATTAGAGACGGGATTTCACCATGTTTGCCAGGGTGGCCTCGAATTCCTGACCTCAGGTGATCCACCCGCCTTGGCCTCCCAAAGTGCTGAAATTACAGGCATGAGCCACTGCGCCCAGCAGGCAGCATTTTTTAGTTTTCCATATACACACAGGCATGTGCACATATACATCATGTGTAAAAGTATGTGCCAGAAATGATTTCATCGCTTTATTACTATTTTTCATCTTCAGCAATTCTGTGAAGTAGGTACTGTTGTTCTCTTCATTTTACATATGAAGAAACTGAGACGCAGAGAGGTAATTTTATCAGAATCCCAGAGCTAGGAAGTCACAGAGCCGAGATGAGCACCCAGCTACATGGCACAAAATAATCCATTTTGATAATGCTTAAATATTAGGAAAATGTAAAATATTTCTGTCATATAGATAATGTGACCCAAAAAATGTAATGCATTTAAGAAATAGTTACATGCAAAATTATTACGTTTAAGTATTGGTACATTTAGTAATAAGTTTCAGTTACTTAAAAAATTCTGCTTTTAAAAGAACATTCCCCCCCACCCGAAAAAAAATGAAACATGTAGTGTATATTTTAAAAGAAAAAGTTGAAGAATACACATAATAATACCTGTTTACAAAACCCTTATCTGTGACATCAGGATGCAGGGCAGTCGTTTTTTTGTTTACTGTCTGCGATGGGTTACAGACCAAGAGTCAAGAGTTTTGACCAGCACAGGCCAGCTTTGTTAAATGTGGATCGTTAAAGCCCAGGCCCAATCGTGCCTTCACTGAATTTATGACCTAGAGGAGGGAGGATAAAATATGTTCACAGGTAACTAGTACGTCGTCCTTAGAGTTCCAGATAATCTGTTTTGTCAGCAAATGACTCAGAAGCATCTTTGACTTTCTTGTGCGTCCCACACATACCGAGCACAGACCTGGTATGCATCTTTAAAGGATTCTTGTTTGTTGTTTTTTTGTAATTCATCTTAGAGTAAATTAAACTCGGGCATCCCTGTATTGTACACTCTCCCTCTGTAGAATGTTGAGTTTCAGGCACGGGGTTGTAGCTGTAGAACATGGCTTGTTCATTCTTCCTGATAAGAAATCGATCTCCTGAATGGATTGGCCATTTGGTAATTTCTTAGTGAAAGGCTGACTCTTGAATATGCCTATTATAATATAAATTCTTACCAACATAAAGTAAGAGCTCATTTGGGGCTTGGTAAGACTCTCATGCCTTGAGGTATCTGTAGCTTATAAATCGGCTAACTTGTATTTATGACATAGCTACCCTGTGCCAGCTGTCACTGCCAAAGCCTGGATTCTATTGCAAGGAGACATATACTGAGAGAAAATTGATTACAAGTAACTATTTCAGGCTCCGCTTTGAATTTCTCATTCACATGTTCTTTTTTCTTTTTCCCTCCAAGGGTCGGGATTACTGTTCGGAAGAAGAGGATATCACATAGCACCAATTTTACCACTCAAACCAGGAGCTACTACTGTGTAAATAGGTTACACCCCAGTTGAAATCTTTGCAAAGGTCGGTTCTATTCAGCGAACAGCACTATAGCAAAAGAAGATCGTTCCATATCGTACGCCCCATTAAATTACAGTGTTTCTTAATGAACTTGCAAAGGAATATTGCTAAAAACAAACAAACAAAAAAACTGTTATCGAACTTTCTTTGTTGCTGCTAGTTAAAACTTGTCGCAACTTTTCACTTCTCTTGTGTCCAGGTATGCAGCAAAATTCTGCAACTTCACCTTAAAGATACTGTTGGTTTTACAGATGCTCTCCAACCTATTTTCTATAAGATGAGGTAGTGGTGAACTCAGATATCAAACTTCTATTCTAAACTGGTTCTGCTTCTAAGACAAGCATCTCCTGCCCTCTCTCCTTCCTCCCCATCTCTCGCACGCACTCTAGAGACAGACTGAGGCTTGCTTCTTGCTGGCAGTGTTGAGCTTTGGAGATGGGATGGTTGCTATGGCAAGCCTTGTTCCTCTGCTCAGAAGAAGTGGAGAAGCGATTATCAGTTAGAAGCATGGTGTGATGTGACTCCTGGAAGGGACGTAGGAGTGAGTGGCAGGTTGTTGGATTTAACAGGTATCTTAGTCGAGGATTAAGCTTGCAGCATTGGCTTTGCTCAGATGCAGATGGAAGTGTGATCACAATCATTTTGAATCCCTCTTCCTCACTTTTTTTTTCTAAGAAAATAAACATTTTACTGTTTTTATGGATCCTTGTCTTCTCCCATTCATCCAGCTCAGTGTTTTAAGATGATCCTGGGTGCAGAAGTTGAGCCCTCCTTTGCATTGACACTGATAATTAGCCTAAAGGGCTCCCTACCCTTCCATTAATGACCTATCAAGCATTAGCAAGGCTGTAAGGGGTCTGAACAGGTGAGGGGAGATCCTATGACTTTTTGGGAGGGCCTGAAACCACCTTGTTACCTTTCATTTTGTCAGCAAATAAACCATCCTATTTTGTAACTCTCTCCCTTCGAAATGCTACATGAGCCTTGCCACTTCCTTTTCCTCTTACTTCCAGCACAGTAGGTATAGGAAAAGTGTTTGCCTACTCCAAAACATAATACTTTTATGCTGATGATGATGTTTGGAGATGTGAAAGCCAAAAGCCCCTGGCTGTGGTGGGGAATGTTGACTGAGTGTTCAGCAGAGTTTATTTTTCCATACTATATGAAGAGAATGATCTCTTCTCAAAGAAAGAAGTGATATTTTTAACAAATATTGTCACAAGTAAATAGCAATCAAAAGGAGAAAATAACTTTTGTATTTTTTTAATGTGTTTGATAGCTTTGACGAGGGTTCTCTTTGTTACTTTCGGGGGGGGCATCCTATTAAATGCCACGCCAGCAGTCCGGGTTTGGGTTTGGTCCACACAAACACAGGAGCCTGTATGTCTCTCTTTTGGGGTTGTGATTTTGAAGGGCCTCGATATTAACCACACTGCCACCCACAGCAGGTGGAGAGTTAAGCTGTTCTGTGTCAGTTTGCTCTTGCCGAAAAGATGAGCCTTGACTTGAAAATCTATCCACACAACTGATGGCACCATCAATGTGCAAATGGTGAGATTCCCTATCTCCTTTTAGACCTGGGGTGGCAAAAGGGAAGGGAAGGAAACTTCGAGCTGAGTGCTATGGACAATAGATTCACATATTAGCAACAAAATCCCTTAATTCTTTTGGCCAACAGCAGCTATTTTGGGGAGCAGCTGTGGCTGTTACATAAATAGAGATGCAGCCAAAATTTTAGGCTCTTTATTCTGCTTCTAGCAGAAAAATGCGGGCAGAGTCAAGTAGTCTAGAGTTTCAGGTTCCCTCCCCTCGTATGGTTTTTGGCCAAGTGACTAAAATAGTTTTCCAAAACTGTAAACGAACTGCTAAGCCCCACCTCAAACTTGTTCACTGGGGACTTTGTTCCCTGTTCTGTGGATGACCTTTTCCGGGATTTCTTGTTCTTATTAAGTAAGAATGAAGCACATGCTAAACGCCTTCCATTTGATTTCTCCACTCGGTGTCTCAGACAGTGTCTTCCCAGAAAACCACCACCCTCTACCCGAACATGAAACATGCTCATGTCATTTTTCTCACGGTCATGTTGAACCCTTTTGACATGTTACACATGTGCATAGATCCAAGCGTTTCTTGGGAACCTGACTTGTGAGTGTTTAATAAAACCGGAAATGGTGTTGACCTGAACCAACAGCTTTTCACCCAGGTTCTGGCTCTGGTGTTTAACACTGGATACATCTTTGATGTGCAAAAGTGAGTTCATCTTCAGACACATATGATACATCCAGAAATAGATCCAGGAAATGGGGTGGTTGAGTGGGTCCGCATGAAATGCTTATGTCAGCAACACCCAACAGTGTCTGTTTTCCGTTTGTTGGTTTTAATCATAAAATTGTCAAGTGATTCACATTTGTACTTTATTTTCTTTATGCCTTCTGAAAGGATCTAAAGCAAAATATTTTGCCTTTTTTTTCCTGTGTATCTGAACACTAAGTAGATCGGCTCTGTCACAATGAAAAGAATAATCCAATGTCTGTGTTGCTGAACTCTGCTAGTTGTTATCTCGGTAGGGCTCAGGAAGCTGAAAGGAGGAAGGGAGGAGAAGTGGCCTGGTGAGTAGGGGTAGAAAAACGACGAGGAATGAACGGAGAGCATTAGGCAGAGAGGGTTGATAGGGTGGCCATGTGCGGGTGAAATTGGAAATCCAGCTGCCTAGTGGCCAGTGGGTGAGGCAAGACTGTCAACGAGATTTACAGCTGGCTCACACACGCCTTGTGTCCTCTGAGTTGTAGAGTTGTAAAAGTTCAGCAGTGTGTGCACAGCTTTCTTTTGGTTGGCAGAGATTCAGGATCATGGAGTACTGCTCTCATAATTGAAGACGTGTTTGTTACTGGCAGAGAACCTTAAAAAAGGCCTTTACCTCAGGGATGCTTCCTAGCCCCAGGCTTGCAGCGAACACAAAGTGGTGTTGTGGTCTATTTAGGGACAAAGAGGGTATAAAGTCTAGAGATGAAAAAACTAGGTCAGCCCTCAGAAACTCCAGCAGCCACGCACGCAGCAGCCCTCTGGGAGACAGGTCTCTCTCTGTCCGCAGTGCCCATGATCTGAGCCTCGGCTGGGATGACTCAACTTAGCAAAGATGGGCCAGGAAGAGAGCTGGTTCTTCAGTCTTTGCACTGGCCCCGTCCTCATCCCCATCACTGTAAGGCGAGGAAGCACCTCTGTGTCAGCGCTCACCTGGGCATCTGAAGCCACCACACCCATAACCTGACAGCCCCCCAGGAGCAGGCCCAGCATGGTGCAGCCCCCTTCTTGGTCCCATGTGATGTTATCCTGCTCTGTTATCCTTTTATAACTTTATCCTGCTATAACGTTATCCTCTTCCCAGCCTCATCCCTGTTTTTCTCTTAGAGCAAGACTCTCCCATAAGCCTGCTAAGAAAGAGATGATACCTCTTACAAACGTTACCTCATAGCCTGTGACGCAGGTTGGCATGTGGATTACAAGTCCTGCTTTGACACTGGGCAAGAATTTAGAAGTGTTCTATCTCTGCTAGTTGTAGAAAAGAAACATGGTTAAACATGTTGAGTTTTGAAGGAAGAAATATTTTCAAATTCTTAATCCAAGAAAATACTGAGCTGGAATCTTAAGACTTCGGGACCCTGATACGTTCTTTATGAAAAGCAAAATAATTAGTTCCTAAAGTTCTCTCCTTCCTGCCTCCTCCAAAAGAAAAAGGATATTAGATTGCACACTATAATTTTACATAAGATCCCTCTTCCCTGCTTCCCCACTGGAAGGCATTCTCAGAGCTTTATGTCTTCCTACCTCTCCGAGGTTGGACTTTTTGTCAAAACCCCAGCCAACAATATAATATGGCATGATTGGTGGGGAGGGAATATGTATTTAAGGGCATAATAAAAAGGTGGCTTGAAGCAGGAACTTTGGCTTCCTGGTATCACGGGTGGATGCCTGGACTCCAGTGTGCCTGGGAGAAGCTGGGTGAGGCAGTTGGCTATCACACTACACACGTGCCTGCAATAAACCTTTTGGAATTCCATGAATGAGGTCTATGAGTTGCCTTTTGCCAATGAATGGATGTGTTTTTCCAAGGGGAGAATAGTATCCTTAACTTCAGCAGTCACCTTTTTGTATGTGTCTGGAAAGGGGTTAAAAAGCTAGGGTACAAAATGAGGCTTGTAGGTGAATACCTCTATGACAAACCGTAGGACTCACGAACTATGCCATGTTTTCCAGGAGACTCTTGTACCTTATCTGGAATCCAGTCTAACTTGGGAGGAGAGGAGAAAGGAGCTATTTGTCATTTATACTCACTCTGTGCCAGATACTGTGCTAGGCATTTTATAATTGTTGTGTGTCATCCTCATGATAATCCTGTGAAGGGGATCTGTTACGTGGGGGGGTAATAGATCTTAAGTGTGGGATGCATTTATCCAACATAAATGCCCGTGTTGAAAGAAGGAAAGATGTCATTCATGTATTTTCCAAATTCTTTTTATTTTGACTATGCTCTTCGCAACACTGTGAAAACAACCCCTGGGGGCATCTGCCTTCCAGAATCTCTCTCTGGCTCCTCGCCAGCTTGGTTTCCTCATGGGGAGTGTTTTATTTGGCCTCCCCCATCTGAGCTGCACACATACCAGGAGAGCCCACTGGCTAACAGGAAGACTTCAGTGCCCCGGGAAAAGGCTTTGGAAATTTAGACACACATCTCTCCCCTTGGAATCCTTCTAGAATCTGGAAAAGGAACCAGGTATTTCTGCAGCTAGATACCAGATGCAACCAGAACAGGCTTTTTGAGGGCTGTGATTTCTTTCCTGGGTTCCCAAGGCTTGTTGTTTCATCACAGGTTGTATCTTTTTAAGGTTAAAAGCCTTAACCTTCATGGGGGTATGGGGGAGCTCTAGCCATGGAGGAAAGCCAATGCCTGGACCAGTAACTTGTATTGAAATCCTTTCTTGTGGGCTAAGGTTTGATGTCTCTTTTTGATCTTTGGACTGGAGATCTGTATCTTTCAGATCAGTTTAAGCACTGAAACAAGATGTGAATCTCTTTCCATAGCTTACCTGTTTTAGATAGCCATGTAATGACTTGGATAGACACTTAAAGAACGTATTCCAAGGTCAGAAGACCCCCCAAGAACTTGGCAGAGTTCCTCTTCTTGCTTCTTAAATCACATCCTCTAAAGACAACTCATGTCTGTTAAAGGTGCTGCCTAGAGGGGACCCGCCCCCACCCTTACTTACTTAGCTTGAAAGAACCAAAAGAATGTCCTTGTGTAAAGGGCCTGTCATGTCCAGTTTTCCTTTGAAATCTGTCCTTCAAGATCCTGCTTCGTTCTAACCTGGCAGCTGTCTTGTCCCTTCAAGATGATGTGGGAAATGGCCCTTATAACTTGAGAACCACAGAAATTGCTATATTTCTGGAAGATTCACTTCTAAACTGAAGGCTCCATTCTGATAGAATTTGCCCTCTCTACCCTGATTTCGCCCTTCTTTCCTTCCTAGGAGTTATTTTTAGCCCAAGTCTTTGAACGTGATTAAGACTTACAGGCAGTATAAAGAACACCATACACTCAGGCAGAGGTCCCTTAGAGTCTCTGTTCCCTCTATTTTCAACTCTTAGGGTTGAAAATAATTCTAGAGGCTTGCGGGGGGCCTCTTGGCATTGATGCCAAAGGCAGAGAATACCCCCGGTGTCCTGGCATTTCAGTCCAGACCTTCAGGGACTGTTCTCTCTTGATAGACAAGCAAGCAAAGGAAATATTGCAATCGATTTCAAGCCAGTTTTTCCATTCAAAGCAAGATGCAAATTTGTAAAATTACCCTTCTCTTTTTCTGGAGTAGATCCAGGCAGCTGCCTTGTTAGGACTTTAGATTCAGATCCATTTTCTTAACACACATGCACATACACACGCATACATACTTATACAGAGAGAGACATGGAGAAAGAAAATTTACTTTATCATTGAAATACTTCAAGAAAAACTGTATTTTGCCTTTCTGTAATCTCTAAGATAATGTCTAGGAAAGTATTAGTATAACTCTGGGGATACCGAAACAGGAAAAACTAGCGATCACTTTTGAGAAAGTTTGAGTTCGACTCACATGGGAGAATCGAGGTCTGTTTGTCACCTTGTGCCCCATCTGCCCGGATGCCCTACTCCATCTGCTTGACTCGTCTGGGCCGCTGGCCAGGCTATTGTGGCTGACATCCTCTCCTGGCCTTACATGCGTAATGGACACATCCCTAAGGGCGTGTGCCCGGTCCAGCCATATACAACCACCACCTGTCTCACACACTCTCCCTCCTCCATGTGGACTTGACTATGGCATTTCAGCAGCTCCACTGGGATGCTCTAACCCCAGTGTGTAGAGTTGGGGGTCCCTTCATCTAGGCCGACCCAGGTGTAGCATTTTTAGCATTGCCTTTCCAGTCTTGAGGATTCATTCATTGAACTCACGTATTTCTGGAGCCCCTGGTACACTCCAGGCACTGTGCTAATTGCCAGCAAAGCACAACTGAAATAAACCCATCCTCAAGGAACCTAGCCATAGCGAGGGAGGCAGCATGGCGTGCCCTATAGGGAAAAGTCCTGGGTGCTGTGGGAGCATCTCACAGTGGCAGCCAGCCCAGCTTTGACAATCAGGGGCTTCCTGAAAGAGGCGGCATCAAAGCCCAGATGTGTCAGGGGACTGAGGGAGAGTGTTACAAAAGGACTTCTAGGCTGAGAGAACAGCATAGAACTCAGCCCAAAAGAGGGCCAGTGTGGACTGTCCAGGGCCAGCCTGCAGTCCAGAGGCTGGAGCTTGGCCTTGTGGAGGGAGAGAGAAGTGCAAGGGACGAGGACAGGCAGTGAGCTGGGCCAGCCACAGAGGGTTCCCGGGGCTTTGCTGGGGATTCAGGGAGCATAAATAAGAGCTTTAGGTGGTGGCTGTGTCCTCTGCAGCCCACTGCTGAGGTCCTCCAGACAGGTAAGGTGTGGTCACAATCAGGGCCAGGGTTTCCCTCCTCACTGCAGCAGTGCACGGGTGCTTGCTGAGATGGTCTGTCCCAGGGTGGCCTCTGTCCCTTACACAGCCTCAACTGCTCTTCCTCTGCCAAAAGCTATTTGAATTCAAGGACTTTAACCTGGGCTGGATCTTATTTAGAGACATAAGGGGACCGCTCTGGGTCAGGATGGCCTTCTTTAGAGCCACCAAGGCTAAAAATACCTTTTGGGACCAGGCTGGTCTAGACCCAGGGATGAGACTGCATCCTAAAATAAATATACGGGAAGCAGCAGAGGGCTTCCCTGTGTAGTGTGTGATCCTAACCAAAGGCAGCTCTCTTGGACAGCCTTCCCCTGGATTAAGTCACATATACCTGGTGGCCAAGCCTCTGCTGTGTCCCAAATACATACCCGAGTCCTGCCAAAGAAAGGGGATTTTTAAAAAGCACAGACAAATTATATGCAAGTGGATACCCGTAGGCCTAGACAGCTGTGGAGGGAGGACCTCGTGGGCACCTGGAGACTGCCAGAGCTGGGAGCTCTGCAGGTTTGAGTCAGGGAAGGCTCAGAGACAAGCAGAATCTCTCTGGAGACAACTTGCAATGCCTTTCAGGTTTTCCAAATAACCTACTCAGAGTTTAGAGCATTGGATTTTTTCTCCCCATCCCTGATCCCAGAAAAATAATTACAAAAATGTTTAGGAGAAGGGAAAAGAATTAGCTGCGTCAGAATACCCGCTGTAAGCCAACACAGTTTCCAGAAACTCGAGAAAAAGCTCAAACAGAAGGCAGTTCCCCTGAGAGGCTGGAGGAGTTGGGGCTGAAGGCAGTGTTCCGAGCTGGGCCTTGCTGCTCCTTGGGGCTGGCATTTTTTGCAAAATGCCCACACCTGCCCTCCTGGCATACTCAACAGTAACGCCAGCCTTCTGGAAAGATGTTAGCTCGAACACCCGCTCTTTTTCCAGATACTCCTCTTGCTCTTCACTGAGGAATTTGTAATTCTGTGGCTAGATTCTGACTCGGACATTCCACAGGCCCAGGTGTTTAGAATTTGTCCATCGGTAATCCTGATGCTGGAAACCTCACATTCACCCATGTAAGAACTGGAGCCCTGGCAGGTCTCCTTAGGGCCACGTGTTCATGGAATATACACCAAATTTGCCTTAGGGCACCTTCTTCCCATTTTCGGCCCTGGTCCACTTCCCACTCACCTCCACCTCCTTGCCAGGAAAGGATCAAAATGCCTCCATACCAGTTGTTAATGGCTGCATATTTGCTCTTCCCAGGGGGATTTGCATTGTATTTAGGAACATGGCCTTATATTCCAGGAATATCTAGCATCAAGATTCCGAGGCATCACCTCTCAATCAGGTCTGGGAGGTATCTTGGGACATTGCTCTTTTGAACACCCAGAGAGGCTTCCTCAGGTGAGCTCAGGAGCCCAGGTGGCCTCCCTAACCACTCTGCCTACGCATGAATTCTGCAAAGCAGTGAGCCCCCATCTGTTTCAATTGCACATGCCTATCAGCAAAAACTTAGTGAGATGCACTGTCCGTGTTTATTAATTTATTTAAAGCATATATCCCTTTACTTGTGTACTATTAGGTACATTATAAAAAGTACACAGCATAGAAACTTTAAATGAATAAGATGCAAAATATTACAAACAGAGGTTCTGGCATTTTCTCTCTGAACTCCTGAGGGGGACTTTGGGTACCTCCTGGTATATGCACACCCCATTTTGAACACCCCTGCTTTAACAAATCAGCACAACAAATAGCATCAAAAACAACCGTGTGACATTTGGGCTGCAGAATAAGGAAGTCCTAAGACATAATCCCCCGGAACTTCAAATCTGGGAGATGAGGCAAGAAAACTCACAAACAACATGAATGTAAATAACTCAAAACCCCAAAGGAGACTGTCCCTAGACAGCAGTGGCTACAGGTGCTAAGCAAAGGTCAGGTACACTAGACAGAGCCATGCGATGATGGTTCATCTTCCCTCTCCGGGTCTCAGAAAAGGACACTGGCAATATCCCCAGCTCTCTCCTGACTGGAATTCTTTGAACCCTTGAAGTGCCCCAGCAGTACTACCCCCCATGCAGCGGTGGGCCCATGTCGCTTGAATATTATTTTTGATTTGACCACCAAGATGTTATGATGATTCTATTCCATTTTGAAAAGGGTCTGAGAAAGTGTACAGGTCTAATTATATATACATATTTATACATGTGTATTTTTGTTTATTGTTACATTTTGACATTGGACTTTCTATTAAATAATTTTTAAGAGTTGGCCTGGCTTTGTTCTCTTTTATGTCTTTCTTTCCTTTCTCATGGAGGAGGCCATTCTAAATGTCTGCAAAAGACCCTGCTGGCATCCTTGTCCCTCCTCTCTTCTGCCTTCCCTATTCTGTATACATAAGGGCTTCTCTTTCCATTCGTAAATGTTCTGTTTTTACAGGATATGTGGCACAGCAGGCACCCACATGGAAGGCCCCCAACCTTGCCGTCACCTCCTCCAACTTTCAGGGACATCCCACACTGTCCTATCAGCCTCAGCAAATTCACAAATTCACAGACCTGATGAAGGTGCAAGAATGGGCAATGCATAAAAGAATGCCGTGAACCTCTCTTGCACACTCCCCAGACACGCACACACATGCCATGTGCACACACGCGGGCCTATCTGTGAGAACTTGGACAAGTCACTCAACCTTTCTGAGCCTAGTAAAAACAATCGTTTTCTCATGAGTTTGACTTGAGATCCCACAGTAAGCACTTAATAAACAACCTTCTGTTACACACTGACCCTTTTTTGTTTATTCATTCTTCTCATTCAGCTGACATTTGTTAATTGCACGGTGTATGCCAGGGCCTGGATCACCCTCATGGGGGCCAGGGATGTGTGAATTTAAGGAATTCCCCACTGCAAAGTCAAAGGCCAGAACAGCAGCGTGAAGAATGAGGCCAGAACCATACAGTCTCTCACATAGCCCACTGTCACCTCTGACTACCTGCCATGTTTTGGAGACTGGAAACATGGATTCTCCCATTGTGCTGGCCTTCAGGATTTACTGAGCAGAAATACGCACACGCACATGCACACGCACGCTCAGTCTCAGGGCACTTTGTCAAAGCATGAAGCCAAGAGCTGTTTCTCTCTGCTCGTCTTCACTGTCGCATGAGCCTGTTCGTTTCTGACAAGCGTTGGTCCCATCAGCCCAGCCAGCTTTCCGCCCTCCACCCTTGCTCTTGGGAACAGATTGTCTTCATGATTTCCAACTGGTGTGGTGAGGAGGGAGGGAGGGAGGGAGAAAGGTCAAGCCAAGGATGGGGGAATTGATAACTATTCCCAGGCTGCTTCCTCCAAGCCATGGGGCTGGAAGTTCAGATTTGCTGCTGAGTTTTATGAGCTGTCAAATAAGGCAAAAGGAAACCTGGGACCCAAGCTTGTTCTTTCAGTAACAACAAACCTGTTTCTCCCAGCAGAGACTCACTTGAAATCACGAAGGCCAGCCAAGCTCAAAGAGCTCCCTAACTTCACCTACCTTCCCCTGTTAGACATACACACACACACAACACAAACACACACACACACAACTAGCTGGTCTGCACCTCTGACTGGGACTTGGGGAGCTTCCTTAATCTCATGCCAAAGGGGAGTAGAGCTTAGGAAACCTCTGGTCTCCCTCTTGGTGTTCCCTGAAGTCTCGTTAGTGACGTCAGCTTCCAGTTTACTGGTAACAGCTGGACTGCTGCCCGAGGCCAGTAACGTGGAGTGCTCTTGCTCAGAAGCAGGTGATGGGAAGTGGGATGTGAGTGACGGAGGGAAAAGGAAGCTCAACTCCACAGAGCCTCAACACTGGATGGATGGAGAGAAGTAAGGAAACAGACCACAGAAGCACAGGTGAGCCATTCCTCGTGGCTCTCTGGGGGTCTCCAGGACACCATCGCCCCTGCCACTGGCACTGCCCCACCTGCCACTTCCTTCCACAAAGCTGAAATGGAGTGATCCGGTGGAGGAGACAAAGCCTTCACTTCCTCAGCTCACTGATGTTACTAACCCAGCCTCTCACTCTCCAGCAGCACTCAGCTTCCATCTGTGGCCAGCTCTTTGCCTGGTCCTCTCCAGACACTGCCACGTTCCTTTGCCTATGCTGGCTCTTGATGTCCCTTCACCAAGAAGACTCTCCCATTTCTCCCCACCATTGGGAACCGAGCCTCCTTTGAGGTCCAGTTAAAACTGACCACTCACACGATGTCTCCTCACCCTATAACCTAACGCATGCCCTTCATTTCTGCCAAAGAACACTTCCTTTAGGAGGGACTGGATGTGGGTGGCAAGGTGGGGTAGGAATCCCTGACAAGGATGACCCAGGGAGAATTCTGGCCTAAGACCAGGTCCTCAAGTACAGTTTGGTTTTTAAGAGCCAAGTTGCCATGCTGAGGAAGGTGACCCCAGAGCAGAGCCCAGTCCAGGCGGGGGCAAGTCTGATGATCACAGAGAGAGGAACACTTGCGTTTAAGGACATAGCTACAGAACATACACTGTAAATAATTTTGTAGCATTATTTTAATGGGAAAAAACAAGACACAATCTTAGCACCCATCAGAAAAAGAATGAATAAATAATAATGAAGTTGATCTTGTATCAGCACGGATAAACCTCGCAAACATAACAGTGAATGAAAAATATGCAGTATGACACCGTTTATACAACGTCTGAAAACTTGCAAATCCCTATCATCTACAATGTGTGGATACTTACACGTAGAGTCAAAGTATAAAAACATGCATGGGAAACACAAATACCAATCTCAGAAGAGCAGGGAAAGGGCAGGAAATGGCACAGGTGAGGGTTAACAATGGTCTAAGTCTTTTAAAACCTTAGCTGAAGCAGATGTGGAGACATAGAGACAACTTTCTACTCTTCTGTGTGCTTGTACTATTTTATCATTTTTAAAGGAACAAAGAGTGCTCTAGGAGCAACTTCATGTTGGTGACAAACTGCAGCTGGTTGAGCTTCAGGTGTCAGCCGCGGGGGAGAACCATGGCGGTGTGACGGGATGGGCACCACTCCTCTCAGAGCTCTGGTGGCTTTTCCCATCTGCTTCATCTCCTGCTTCTATGTCCTTCTCTCTAGTTTTCCCGTGTAGAGGACGTAGGAAGGAGGAGATAAAGCTTTAACTTCCTCTGCTCACATCATATTACTAAGCCAAAGTCCCAGACTGTCTCTCCCTCAGAGTCCCACAGCTTTAGTGTGCTGGATGTGGGACTGGACCTCAGCAACTGCTTTCGGATCAGATCTCATCATTTTTGCCCCGGATGAGGCTCTATTCAGTCTTCCTGGGTGTGTTCCAATTTGGCACAAAACACCTTGTCCACATGCATGCCCCCCCACCAGGACTGCCTGCCCCCCACACCCCAGACCCTCACACACAGCCCCTTCAGACTTGCCACAACTGCTTTCCACGAGGACTCAGAGTCCCTCAGGGCAGAGCGGCCCCCAGAGCTTTGAGCAACATGGACTGCCCAGCTGAGATGATATGGGACAGTGGGTTCCACTCTGCAAATACATAAAAAGAATCACTGAGGGGGCTTTAAATACACACACACACACACACACACACACACACACACACACATCGCCTCTCACATCTGACCCCTCGAAAAGTCTGATGTGTAACTACTGCAGTGAGGGATTCTGACAAGTATCAAGTTTGGGAGCCGGGATCTAGGGTGTAGGAAACCGTGGCAGGTGTGGAGCAGAGCTGGAGGAGAATGAGAGCACACAGTCTGTTGCGGGCAGGGATTTCGTAAGACTTAGTGAGTTCCTCAGTGCAGTTCCAGACGTGCCTGCCCATAGCTTTCCTTCCAGAACTTGGTTCCCCAAGAGTTGTATGGCTCAAGGAAATGGTATTAACCATGGATAAATGCTAAGGATGAATAGGGGTTGAGAATCCTCACCACCAAAAAGAGAAAGAAGGAGGTGTCACTTTATCAGAGCCACCTTGTTGATTCATTAATGGTCTCCTTTGGGCCTCCATCCTGGCTGCACTTAGAATCACCTGTGGGAGCTTAGATTGCCCATGTCCAGACCTCGGATCAGTTGAGTCAGAATCTCTGGGCATGGGGCCAGGCATTGGCATTGTGAATACCATCTCACCTCAGGCGACTGAGGCACAGGGAGGGTTTGAGAACCACTTGGCCACCCTGCATGCCCCTGAGTTGGGCACTGGCAAACAAAGCTGAACAGACTAAAGCCCACCTCTGAGGAACTTGGGGATGGTAGGGTGCAGGTCTGCAAATACACACTCCAAGGGACTGCGACAGCCCGGAAAAGGAAACTTGAAAGAACCCTTCAGGAGAAGGTGCGAGAATGGGCAGGCTCTGTGCAAGGACTCTCCAGTGACGCATGAAGGAGCATCCCTCTTGTTGAAATGGGACAAGAGAATGAACCAACCTCTACCAGACCAAGAGTTGAGGCTAGGGAAAGGCCTCAGGTTCTTCTGGCTCCCAGACATGCTTTCGCTCAAGCCATTCTGAAGAAAGAATTCTTGAAGCTACGTTGACAGACTTGCTAACATCTGCTGAGAACTCCTTTTCTGAGCAGGAGTTTTATCCCTCAGAGCCAACCTCAGGCAACAGCCCGGACCTGCTCCTGCCCTACCCTTTCTTGAACCAGCTGCCCCCCATCCCTCAGAACACCCCTGACTGTGGAAGGCACATTCAGGCTAGAACAGGCATTCAGGCAATGAGCGAGCCCCTTCTCCACAAGATATGACCGACAAACCGCAGGGAAAGCAAATCCCTGGGAAAGCCTTTGTACGAAAGAGGGATCCCGGTCTTAAAGGGCCTGAGGACAGTAGCTGCTTGTAATCTCTGCAGGGTCCCCTCCACTGAATAAACAGAAAAGCAGGACTTACACATCTGATGCCTTTGGAAGGGGGATTGGGGGTGGTTATAATGGGGGCCACAGTGGTTGGATTCCTGGTAAAAGATCATCCTGATGAGTTTGGAAATTGCCAACTGGTATGTTACCCAAGACCTATGCATCACCGCATGCTGAGTGGCCAGGCTCATGGCTGGAATTTCAAGCACTTGCTCCAATTGTTCGCAGAGTTCTGGTCATTGGTATGCTCGGCGCTTGGCCAGCAACTCCACGCTAGTTTCTCGTGCCTTGCTGTCCTCTCAGGGACTGATAGTGTGGAGTACAACCAACAGAGAAAATCCAATAAAAAGCCATTGTAGAGACTGATCTGCCACCTTCCTGCTCCCCAGTGCCCCATCTAGCGGGTGGGGATGCTGGGCGGAGTGCTGGCTGGTTTCCCAGAGGCTTTTTGTGTCCGCTGAAGACTCCTCTGGACATTTCTTGTCAATCACAAACCCAAGCTGGGGCCCACGGCATGCAAGTCTCCCATGATCAGACTGGAATACAAATGGGGTTTTAGATTTAAAGATCAGGTTTGATGGCGTGTGATGGGAGGGAAACATGAAGGAGAAACCTCTTCCCAAAGCTCCATCACTCTACAAGTGAAAATTCAAGTCACTTGCAAGGCTCTGTCTTGAGTTCCTACCCCCCACTCCCAGGCTTTGCCCAAAAAAGGAAAAAGGGAAGCTTTAAATCAGGTCACCCTAAATCCTCTCTCATCCTTGAGATTAGCCAGCTGGTATTTGTGTTTCTGCCAACACAGTGGGATTCAGGTGCCCTGGGCCCTGCCTGGCTCCTGCTACCAGCCACAGAAGTGGCTTCAAACACCTGTCTCCCCTTTCCCCCTTTAGAAGTAATTGGAAATGAAAAGCTTGAGTAGCCTCCAAAATAGAAATAAGTAGAGTCCTCAGGATAAGAAAGAAGATCCCAGGGTACACAGAAGCCTCTTCCCAGGCTCAGCCCTGGGTGCCTGCCCTCAAGTTCCTGGTGAGATGGTCTTCTTTGCAGAGGCCGCGTCTGCCAAACTGCAGCAAAGACCGTGTCCTTCAGGTGAAACGTGGCATCAAGGCCATTGCTGCGTCCCCAACTGATCCATCCTCAAAACAGTTTCTGCCACTTATTGAGCAGTGACTAAGTGTTCTCTGACGTCATCCCAACAATCCCTTATAAATGGGTGCTGATCATTCATTTATAGCTGGGGAAACTGAGCCTCAGAGAGGTTGAGTATCTTCCCCAAGGTCACACAGCAGGAAGTGATGGAGCCTTGATACCAACTCAGATCCATCTGCCCCAGGCACATAACCATTCTGTGCCACTTATACACGGGCCTTGGATCACCATGCCATCATCATCACACTTGGTTACACCCTCTGCCAGCATCACCACTGCCACCTTCTCCAACTCCCATCCAGTATGTCCTAGCCTTCCTTTGTTCAACAAAACAGCTGTCCTAAATTTGTCCCTCCTGTACCACATCTCACCAACAACCCCTCACTAGTAGACGAGCACAGCTGAAAGTGTGGGCAGAAGCAGCCAGTCCCCACCCCGGCCAGCCTGGGACCCAGGCAGACCTATCTCCACATGGAGATGCTTCCTCCCTCTTCCTTCTCCCATGCTGCCTTTTCGAACTTTCCACTCTCTTCTCGAGCTTTTCTATTCGCCAGCCAGATGACCTGGAGATGGTCTGCACTGCTCATGAGCTCTGCCCTCTTCTCCCCAAGCCACTCCAGAGAGACCTGTTCCTGTGAGTCACTGTGGCATTCTGGCCCGTCTGCCCAGGGCTGCCCACAGCTCTCAGCAGTCTCCTGCTTTGTGTCAAAGGAATTTCGTTTGCCAAAGACCTGTTCATGTGATGTCACTGGATTTATTTACATTTGTTACATGTCCTATTGGACTGAAGGACAGTGAAGGTGGCATCCCACTACCCACAGAGCCACCTCTCCCTGCCCCTCAGGAGTGCTCTGTTCATACCGCTGACACTAAGCTGGGAAGCCACTGAGAAAGCGTGACATGAGGAACCATTCAGACCTCTTGGCCTGGGTTTAGTTTCCTTCCTGTGGCAAAGGGGAGGTGGAGGTGGGCACTGGTTTGGGAAAGGTGTCTGTCAGATTAACTCCGCTGGGTAAAAATCCTCAGTCTCACAGCATCTGTGAGCAAGGCGACTCAGCCTCCTGTGAACCCTGTGGTCTCCAGGCTGATGGGTGGTTGTTTTTCCTCCAAAGCCCTTGGCCAGCCCTTGCTCTCACCCGAGGGCTGTGGTTTGGGGCATGTTTTGACTTGAAACAGTCAGACCCATGGTGGTATTTGGAGTTGTGAGCCCCTTCTGTGCTAAAGGGAAAACATGAATGGTCTATTTAGAACCTGCTAACAACTCACAGTATAAAAAAACAGGTAATAATTCTGCTGCCGAAATGCCGGCTTTCTGAGAGTAGCCCCAGGGGAGCCGGCTGTGTGGCAGCTGTGGCCCCTGCTCTGGAAGACCCTGCGCTAGCGGTGACAGCGCTTCCAGAATATCGGGTCTCTGTCCTGGCTTTTTCTCGGCCTCTCCTTGACCTCTTCCCAGAAGACTTTCCCCCGGGGACCTGCGGTGTTCTTGTGCTGTGAGGGAGACCGCTTTTCCTAAACCGGATGAACTTGGCTCTGGACAAACGAGAAGGGTGAGTATTTGGGAGGGCCTCAGACAGATTCTCCTGGGCCTGGGTTGTTAGGTTTTTCCCTCACCATCACAAGCATACACAGAGCTCACCTGAGGGCGGAAGCTGGCTTCCTCTCAGGACAAAATGGTGGCCCTGGAGCTGTAGATGCATTCCAAGGTGGTGTCAGCACCAGAGAGTGACAGAGGTTTTACCTATTTCGTTGCATCCTAGGATCGGTAGGCAAGGTGTGAATTATAGGTCTGTAAACATTCAACCTAATTAAAAATAACCAGTTCACTGAAATACCAAAAGCTTATTTTCCAAGGTTGTCCACAATTAGGAATGGCATCCATCTAATTTATAAAAACTAAATTTCCTCCTGGATAACAAGTAATCCCAACAAAAGTCCTGATTGGTTTTATGTAGAAATTGGCAAACTGATTCTAGAATTTATGGAGAAATGCAAAGGAACTAGAATGGCAAGAACAGTTTTCAAAAAGAAGAACAAATTTGAAAGACTGGCGTTACTTGATTTGAAGACTTACTATAAGGCTACAGCAATCAAGATAATCTGATGTTACAATCGGTATAGACAAATTAATGGACCATAATAAGCATCCAGAAATAGGCCCACACATATATGGTCAACTGATTTTTGGACACAAGTGTCAAGGTAATTCAATGGGGGGGAAAGATTGCCTTTTTAATAAATTGTGCCAGTATAATTGGATATTCATACGTATAAAGTGAACCTTGACCCTTACCTCAAACCACACACAAAAATTAACCTGAAATGGATCATAGTACTAAGTGTAAAGACTAAAATCTAAACTGGAAGGAAAAATAAAAGGCAAAGCCTTTGTGACCTTGGATTAAGATGTTTAGATAGCAGGCAAAAATCATGAATCACAGAAGTAAAAATTTAACAAATTAGACTTTGACAAAATTTTAAACTTCTGCTCTTTAAAGACACTGTTGAGAAAAATTTTACAGACTGCGATAAGACATATGCAAAGCATATATCTGACATAGGTGTATATATGTTTGCACATATTTGATAAGTATGCCCAACATCATTAGCCCTGGGGGAAATATAAGCTAAACCACAGTAAAATACCACTCCACGCTCACTACTATGGCTAACACTGAAAAAGACTAAAAGTACCAAGTGTAAGGGTGTGGGACTACAGGAACGCTCATAATTTGCCAATGGCGGGGGCAAAATGGTGTGCAGTTGGCAGTTTGGAAAAAGTTCAGCATGGCCTTAGTCAACTAGCACCACAATTCTTAGATATTTATCCAAGACAAAGGAAAACATATGTCCATAGCAGACTTGTATTTTAATATTCATAACAGCTCTGTTCATGATCATCAAAAAGTAGAAACCACTCAAATGTTCATCAACCAGCAAATGATTTAACAAACTGTGGTATATCCATATAACAGAATACTGCCTCATAATAAAAAGTGATAAAAGTGATAACCAACTCATAGATACAGCCACATGGATGAATCTCAAAAACATTACGCTCAGTGAAAGAAGTTAATTACAGATGACTGTGTCCCATACAATTCAATTTATATGACATAGTGGAAAAGTCAAAATTATAGGGATGGAAAACAGATCAGTGTTGCAAAAGGCTGAGGTGGGAAGGAAATCGCAAAAGCACGTGAAGGCCCCTCTTGATTGTGTGGTAGTTACAGGACTATCCACATTTGTTACAAATCCTTGAACAACCTGAACACTTTAAAGGGGAGAATTTTATGGTATGTAATCATACCTCCATAAATCTAACTTTCAGAAAAACGAATCTCCAAACTAGCTTGGATAATGGAAACTCATTAATTTGGATCCCCTTTATTCATATTTTATTGACAATTCATACCCACAGGGGCCACGTTTTACATTTGCTCTATCTAAATATGGTTATTGTGAACTTTTTGTTGTTACTGTTGTTTTGAGACAGAGTCTTACTCTGTCGCCCAGGCTGGAGTGCAGTGGTGTGATTGCAGCTCACTGCAACCTCCATCTCCCAGGTCCAAGTGATTCTTGTGCCTCAGCCTCTTCAATAACCTGGACCACAGGCACCGGCCACCACACCTAGCTGATTTTTGTGTCTTTAGTAGGGATGAGGTTTCACCATGTTGGCCAGGCTGGTCTCAAACTCCTGACCTCAGGTGATCTGCCCACCTTGGCCTCCCAAAGTGCTAGGATTATAGGTGTGAACCATCACACCTGGCCTATTATGAACTTTTATTATCCCACTAGGGAAAGGAGGAAAGAGATTCAAATTACTATGTACCAGGCAGGCATCATCCTGGGCATTTTGTACTATACTACAATCTAGTGCAGTAGGATATGGTACAGTACAGGTTGGTATGGTACAGTATGGTGTGGTATGGTACAGTGATTTTATTTGGTCTTTGTTATGAGCAAAATTGTATTCCCCCAAAATTTATATGTTGAAGTCCTAACCCCCAGTACCTTAGAATATAACAGTATTTGGAGATCAGGGCCTTTAAAGGGGTAATTAAGATAAAATGAGACTGTTAGGGTGGGTCTAATCCAATCTGACTGGTGTCCTTAAAAGATGCAAATAGAGCACACAAAGAGACACCAGGGGTGCACAGGACAAGGCACACTGAGAAGACGGCCATCTGCAACCTCAGGAAAGAGGCCTCAGAGGAAACCAAGCCTGCCAACACCTTCATCTTGGACTTCCACCCTCCAAAAGTGTGAGAAAATAAATACCTGTTGTTTCCGTTACTCGGCCTGTGTTAACTTGTTAGTAGCCCTAGTCCAGCCCTGACACAGTCTAGTACAGTCCTCCCAGCACACCAAGGTGAGACAGGCAGGGAAAAACCCCAAGGCTCTGAGAGTGTCGGTAGTCTGTCCAAATTGCAGTGGCTGATGGGGCAACCTGGCGTGAAACACAGGCCTGTCTGACACCCAGAGCTCACACTCTGCCCCCTACCACCTAGGTTGCAATTCTCAGGGGATCAGAACTGGTTCCCTCATATCTCTGAACAGCCTGCATGCCCTTACTTGGTAAATGTTGAATTGATTTGAATAATTAAAGATTTCAGGATGCAGGGACCTATGTTAAATATCCAGCTATTTTCCAGGGCAAATAAATGTCATTGATTTTTTTAAACTGTGAATGTGATCGTAGAACCGAGAGCTTACTCACCCACCATGTCCTGAGTTCTGTGATTGCTGGGCACAGTGACAGGCGTAGAGTATGCCAGAGGATGGCTCCCCACCCTGCTCTCGGGCAGGTCTCGCAGGACCTGTGCAATGAATGCTGTGTTAGCCCCGATGTTCATTCATTCTGCAAATATTTATCAACCACCTACAATAAAGCCAAAAGCCAAAAATGTTTTCTCTCAGACAGACTTATCACTAGATCCTAAATTGTTCTAACCTCTGGCCCTTTAAAACAAAGGGGTTTTGTGTTGTTCACTTATTTGACTTTTTACATCAGATTAAAATTTTTTTTTTCCTTTCTCTGCACCAAAGCCAGGTGAAGAAAGCAACCTGGAGCTGAGGGTCTTGCAGTTCAGAGGTGGAGAAGGACCTCTTTATAGTCTGAGAATTTTCCTAGAGGGAAGAAACAGAACCTCCTACTCATCATTAGATTCTGAGGGCTCAGCAAATAGTGAATTGTTGATAAATGTGTTTTGGACTTAGAACCAAATTTTAGATAAATCAACTGTAAACAGCAGCCACTCGGGGAAGTGACTAAATTTAAAATTCAGCCTCTGGGAGAGCCAGGCATGCTGGGCTGCTGTGAGAGGTGTCCTCTGCTCAGCCAAGGTAACGACAGGGTGGCCCTGGCAACGAGGGGAGCAAAAAGCTGGAAACTTGAGGGAAGGGAGAGTAGGGGGGACCATTGACTGAAACCAGAACATGAAGAGGTGGAGATGGTTTTGTGCAGAATCCAGTGGAGCTTTGGGTTTGAGAGGCCAGAAGGCTGTCTGCATGGAGAGGTCCAGCCAGCAGCCTGGAGCTTTGGAAAGGAGCCATCAGGACACTGGACGGGGAAGGAGAGCCTGAGGATTCAGCCTGGCTCCTCCTGCCTCACTCCCCACCTCCTCACCAATCGGCAGGTTTGCTGATGCTACCTTTTATGTATCCTTAAATCTTCTCCTTCCTGCCTACGACTTGCAACCATATGTCCTCATAATCTCTTCCTTAGATGACTGCCTTCCCACAGGTCTCCCCTGCCAGCCAGCCTCCTTTGCCTGCTTAACGCCTGTCTCATGCCGGACTCCCTCTCATTCTTCAAGACTCAGCACAGGCATCCTATCCTCCAGAAGGTGGTCCCTGAAGTTCCCAGGCTCAGCCAGGAGGGCCCTGTACACTTAGAGCTCATGAAGCATCCTGTCTGACCACACCAAACTGCAATTGCCTGGTGGTTATTACATCTTCCTCCCCTGTAGCCTGTGAGCTCCTCAGGGCTGCAGCCATAGCTGGATGTCTCTCCTCAGCACCTATCCCAGTCCCTGAAGCATACAGGCATTCAGTTCTTCTTGGGAGAAAGAGAGAAAGGATGGAAGACCAGGTACTAATCTTGAAACCTGTCTATATATGATGGGGTAGCAGCCAAGTTTCCCATATCCTACCTGAGGAAGCCTGGCTTGCTGCTGAGTCAGGAGAACTCAGGACTAACTCCTGACTTTGTCACCACCTAGCTGTCTGACCTTGGTCAGGCTATCTAACTTCTGTGGCCCTCAGTGTTCTCATCTAATAAAGGGGTTGGGCCAGATGATCTCCAGAGTTCCTTCAGTTCTAGTTCTAACAGCACCATAGGTCTCCTGGCCATAGGAGTCTTGGCCCCATTTCTGCACCCAGGGACTCACCTCTCAGGGCCTCCAGCATTTGCCCTGCCCTGAACCTACCTCCCTGGTCCACTGACTTCCCTCTTCCTGAGCTGGTCCTGTCCATGATCCATGGCAGCCTCATTAAGTGGCACTGACAGTCACAGCCTTGCCCATGGAGCCCACCAGACAGTTTTCAACAGAAATTAAACGTACTTTGCTTCTCTTCAAAGTTTAACCAGCTGTTTCCTGGAGCCAGGCTTACTTTCTCATTAAGAGCAGAAGTCCAGATGGCCAGGTCTTTGGACCTTCTTTAAAAACTCATCAAATTCCTCTTCCCACCCACTGCTGGAGAGAAGTCCACCAGGCTTCTGGGAAGCACAGGCTCTCCTCCCACAAGCAGCCCCTCCTCCCTGCCAAAACTGGGCAGTATCCTCTATGACTAACGAAGCCCTGCTGGGCTCAAACCAGGCCCCCTTTCCTTGGGCCTGTGCCACTTGTGGAGACAGGAGATGAAGGATACAGTCTCTCTCCTCACCTTTATCATGGTTTCATTAAAAATGCAAGAAGTAGCTATTGAGGAGGATGGAGATAAGTTGCAGAATACACATCCCACTCCTAAATTATTCTTTCTTCTCCCAGTAGAATAACCCCCACTGGGCAGGGACCTTGTCTTGCTCATTCACCATTGGATTCCCTCCTCTTGTACATACCAGGCATTCAAGAAATTTCTGTTGAATGAATAAATAAATGTCATCTTCCTTGTCATATCCCTAGCTCCTAAGGCAGCCCTTGAATCGACAAATTCTTGCTAAAAAATGAATGAAATGAATGAATGAATGACTCGCACAATGCTTTGAAAGTTGAAGAAGAGTTAACCAGAAAAGAAACATAAAAGGAAAGGGGCAGACGATCCCAAGAACACAGAGGGTGGCATTTGCAAAGGCAGAGGACCGTGTGGAGTTTTCAGGGAACCATGGCTTGTTGGAAGTGGCCCAACATTCTGTCTGAAAAATGAGTTTAATCAAAGATTTATGGTAAAGTGGCAGAGGACCACCTAGCTTTTCTTACTTCTTTCCCTTCTGCCATAAACTTATCTCCTTTAGATCATTGACAAAGTCACGGGGACTTCATATCTCCACCATATTAACCTCAGTCTTTTTGTCTGCAAGCAACAGAAACTTCAGACTCCTCAAGCCGAAAAAGTAAGCAGGTGTAGGATATGGTTCTTGCTATTTTTCTATGTTTCTATGTACACGTGTGTATGTCTCTATTTATATCTCTCTCTCTCTAATCTTAGGTTTACTTCCTTCTGAAGTAACCTCATTCTCTCCTACTTAAACAGCTCCCTCTTTGCAACCAAGGGAACAGGTTTGCATGGCCCCCACAGTGTTAGAAGCACCCATATAAGATTCCTATAAAAATCCCAGGAGAGGGTCAGGTGTGGTGGCTCACGCCTGTAATCCCAACACTTTGGGAGGCTGAGGCAGGCAGATAACTTGAGGTCAGGAGTTCAAGACCAGCCTGGCCAATATAGTAGAATCCCATCTCTACTAAAAATACAAAAATTAGCCAGGTGTGGTGGTGTGCACCTGTAATACCAGCTACTTGGGAGGCTGAGGCAGGAGAGTTGCTTTAACCCAGGAGGTGGAGGTTGCAGTGAGCAGAGATCACACCACCCTGTGTGACAGAGTGAGACGCTGTCAAAAAAAAAAAAAAAAAAAAAAAAAAAAAACGAGAGTATTTTGATTGGTTCTGGTTAGATCACATGCCCACCGCAGATCAACCTCTGCAATGATTGGCCAGCCTGGGTCATATGCCTTCCCATGATGGACAGCATCATGACTGACAGACGTACGAGAAAGAGAGGAGTGTTCCCCCAAAGGAAGAGATGCTGGAGAAAAACAAAACCACAGATCCCACCACATCAGCCATGCACATGTCCCAGGCAGCCAGGTGCCATGTTGGGACACATTGTCATGTCCAGCCTTCCTCATTCAGCAGAGGAGGAGGTAAGCTTTGTGTATGTACTTTTGTCTTACACTAGCTTCTTCTCTGGGGCTCAGTTTCTTCATCTATAAAGTATGTTGGGCTAAATTCATCTTTAAAAGTCCCTTCCAAATAGGACATTCTGATATTTCTCAGAAGTTTACATTTCAAAGCTTGCTAGACAGAGTCTCTCTCTGTCACCAGGCTGGAGTGCAGTGGTGCGATCTCAGCTCACTGCAACCTCCGCCTCCTGGGTTCAAGCGATTCTCCTTCCTCAGCATCCAAAGTAGCTGGGACTGCAGGCGCACATCACCACACCCAGTTAGTTTTTTGTATTTTTAGTAGAGACAGGGTTTCACCATGTTGTCCAGGATGGTCTCGATCTCTTGACCTTGTGATCCGCCCGCCTCGGCCTCCCAAAGTCCTGGGATCACAGGTGTGAGCCACCACGCCTGGCCTTGGATATTTTATCTTTCTGATTCTTAGTCATTTTGGAAACACTGGAACTAAGTTTAGCAAAGGAATCCAGTCTCTTTCCCAAAGTACATTTTTTAGTGTCACTTAGAATTGGGTAATTTGGATCATCTTCATTGGAAGAATGAGATATTTGAGATGAAGTACTTTAGATCCATCTCAATTTTTCATTCTTGGGCCCCCAAATTTTATTATTTCTAATTGATCCTGGGAGCTACGAAAAGGGAAATCATTGCTCCTTGAAGTTTTTTGAAACCCAGTTGTCTTCAGTAGGGAATATGTCAGGTTAGTGTCTTTAAGTCTGAAACTACTGCTGTTTCAGTGAGCTCTGTCCACTGGCCCCTGGAGCTGCAGAAGTCTTTGGAGTCTGGCTGGCATGACTCTCAAGGTCGGCTGGTTGGATACGAGGCTGCAGGGCCAGCACCTGCATGATATGTCTTAGATCACTGGCTCAGGTAGCGAGTGACTCAACTTCTCCCTGAACCCCCTGCCACTTCTCCAGAGGAACCCTGTTCCTCACAGATAACAGCTTTCTTTGATGGGCTAAGGCCTGACAGGGGGAACAAAACCTAACTTGAGAAGAACCTCAATTGTCTTCCTGATCATTGTCACAAATCATCTAGTACAACCGTAGCCACCAAGCCGTTTCTTCTTGTATCCTTTCAGTCATAAAAATATTTATTTGAGGCCAGGCGTGTTGGCTCACGCCTGGAATCCCGGCACTTTGGGAAGCTGTGGTGGGTGGATCACGAGGTCAGGAGATCAAGACCATCCTGGCCAACATGGTGAAACCCAATCGCTACTAAAAATACAAAAATTAGCCGGGTGTGGTGGTGGGCACCTCTAGTCCCAGCTATTCAGGAGGCTGAGGCAGGAGAATCGCTCGAACCAGGGAGGCGGAGGTTGCAGTGAGTGAGTTCGTGCCATAGCACTCCAGCCTGGGCAACAGAGAAAGACTCCATCTCAAAAAAGAAAAAAAAGTACTGGATTTTACTATATTTTTGGAAAACTAAAGAAGCTGACATGCTTTTCTAGAACACTCATTTTCCTCTTGCCTCAAAGCCCATCATAAATGCTCCCTCACTCAGAAAGCCCCTCCTACAATTTCTATTTTAATTAAACTAGTGGCACAGAGAACCCCGACGGTTTACCACTCACAGCTGTCTCCTGATGGCCAGCCTTCTCTCAGCCACTGGTACTGCAGCTAACTCTGTTAGCACTTGACCAGATGTGCTCTGAAACGTCCCAGAGCTAGGGTCTCTGATTCCCCTCTCCCCACCCAGAACCCCTCAATCCATCACACTTTCTGAGCCCATTCTTTCTGGCAGGATCTCTCCTCTCTCACTTGGAAAGGATTTCACAGGCAACCCTGCCTGTCTTTTTGCTGCTTACTCTGGTCTTCTGCACATGGGAACCAGATTAATCTTCCTCACAAAGCACTGTGATTGTGCCCTGCACTGACTCAAAAACAGTCATTCATTTTCTACTGTTCATAGGATTCTTTCGGTCATTCATCAAGTACTTGCTAAGGACCCACCATATACCAATTACTCTGCAAGACCCTGAGGATACAGCCATGAGCAGAATCGGATTGCAGTCTAGGTGGGAAGAGCAGCATAGGTGAGCAAAACAGTGTGATGAGCGCTCTCCTAAGAGGGACGTAGGCGTGTCAGGGAGGTGTAGTCTACCAGCCCCTCACCTGGCCGAGGAAAGGTTTCCTGCGGCGGGACAGCCGACCTGGGCAGAAACTCCCTTGTCTGCATTCAAGGTCTAGGCTCCTTACCCTCCAAGCTGTCCCCACTCTGAGTGTTGGCTCTGAAGAAGCCACTCCTCCACCAACTTAAACACCCTGCCCGCTTGCCTTCCTCCCAGTCCTCAGTTCGGAATCCTTTCTCCACGTGTGGGACTGAAACTCCAGCAGGCCAGGACCAGTGGCCCTTCAGCCAAGTCCAGCCCCACAGTCAGCACAGGATGGGCCCACATGATATATTTTAAAGGTTTGAATTAGGCGCTCTGGCAGAGACCATCAGAGCTGTAGCCAGGCCGTGGCTGCCCGGCTAAGGATGACATTTCCTCACCAGTCATAGGACACGTGTGAAGCTGAGGAGGGCCACTTCCAAAGCTGGGCTTTCACAAAGCTGTACACGCCCCACTCACCACCCTTTCCTCTCTTCCCCGGGCTGACATCTGGGCAGGTGGTGACCCAGCCATGATCATGACCCTTCATATTATGACCAAGACATGCTAAAGATACCCCCATCCTGGTCCCTTAAGCCACTGTATCGTTGGCAGAGCAGCACGGGCTTATCTTAACAAATGCAGTTGCCAGCGTGTCAGATTTCCGACTTCCAGCATCCACCAAGGAAGCGGAAGCTCTAGCAACACCCTGTCCACAGTCCTGCAGGGCAGCGGTCAGCAGCTGCCGAGTCACAGTTTGTCACAGGCCCCGCTGTGCCCGGTGATCTGAGGGCTGGTGAACCTGCCACAGCCCTCGAACTGTTGCTTTTCTGACCCTTCACCCTTTTCTGTAAACTGCCTCTGCCTGATTCTTGCAGACAACTCTGTTTTTAAAACTGCCCTGAAGCTTATTCGAAGCATTTGCACCTCTGAGTACAACATGACTCAGGGAGTCCAGCTGCGGGTGAACCTCCTGCCTGGCTCTTCTCTCAGGACTTTGTGCCACTTAAAAACCCACACCTAGGCCGGGTGCGGTGGCTCACACCTATAATCCCAGCACTTTGGGAGGCTGAGGCAGGAGAATTGCTTGAACTCAGGAGGCGGAGGTTGCAGTGAGCCAAGATCTTGCCACTGCACTCCAGCCTGGTGCCTGGTGATGGAGAGAGACTCTGTCTCATAAAAAAAAAAAAAAAAAAAAAAAAAAAAAAAAAAAAAAACCCACACCTAGGCCAGGCGCAGTGGCTCACAACTATAATCCTAGCACTTTGGGAGGCCTAGGTGGGTGGATCACTTGAGCTCAGGAGTTCGAGACCATCCTAGCCAACATGGTGAAACCCAATCTCTACTGAAAATACGAAAGTTAGCCAGGTGTGGCACATGCCTGTAATCCCAGTGACTTGGGAGGCTGAAGCAGGAGAATCACTTGAACCTGGGAGGCAGAGGTTGCAGTGAGCCGAGACTGCGCCACTGCACTCCAGCCTGGGTAGTAGAGCGAGACTGTCTCAAAAGAAAAAAGCACACACAAAACAACGAAAACCACCCACACCAGTTATTTCAATCCTGGTTTAGGAACTTGATCAGACCCAGTGCCTAACAAATATTCTGTGTATCCCCTTTACATCCCTGAAATTAAAATCACATTACCCACCTACACACACAATTTTAAAAATCAGTACAATGCCCTAATTGAAACATAAAAGAGAAATAAAAGTCGCTTATGATGACATCATGTGTTTCGGTGTGTTAAAGTTTGGTGCGACTATCCTAGCAGCCAGCATGAAACAGTCAGATGCTTGCGTGCAGAAACAGAAGCGCCACAAACCTGACAGCTGCAAATGCAGACTGCTACAGGTGTGTGTGGTTTCGGTGACTCAAATACCACAAGTGGCATGGGCATTAGGGATGTGATTTTTCCAAAGGGCGAACAACACAAAATCAAGTTTATCCCTGATTCTCGCAACAGTTGCATTCCTGGAAAAGCTTCACGCATTTAAAAATGTGCAACTAATACTCCATGGTCATGAGTCAAATGGAGTGTGATTTTAGGCTCAGATTATTCGGAACATGTTCTCCACTCACGAAGGCACAGGGGCGCCCAGTCCTCACGCAGGACGGGAGCAGTTCTCGGTTGCTAGCCGCCGCCAGAGCATTGCAGGCTGTCTAGCACTTCTGCCTTTTCCCATTAAATGGCGAGACCATCCCAACTCAACCATTAAGACAACCAAATTCACCCCCACGGATGCCTCCCCGGTGAGAATCACTGCACCAAACCAAGAAGACACACAGAGAGGCGAATGGGGATATTGAACAGGACTCCAAGATTCTCCTCAGACCTCAAAGATAATGAGACATCACCTCCACATGACTTCCTGTGACTATCCAGGCTTGTTAGGCCTTTCCTTCAGCAAAGGAATCAGCAGTGAACAGAAAAGACTGCAGCAGCCTCCAAGGTGAGCGTGCCGTCGGCTTTTCCCTCTCTGGACCCCGGGAGAAGAGGAGGAGGTACATGGCCGCCCAGCAGACAAGCCCTTGCTCCCCACCCCACTCAAATCTGACAAGACACACTTGACTTCTTGATTTCTGTTTTTAAAAAGGAAGAACAAATAAAGCAAGAAGCTGAAACGGAATGAAATTGAGTTCTCCTGTCCCTCTCATCTCCTGTCTATTAATAGCCTGTTTGAATGAGTCACACTGAGACATTTATTGACTGTCTCCAAAAGTGCTTTTACTCAAAATAGTTCCCAAGCCGTGTTTCTACGTTGCTGCGACACTTGGACAGCCAGCACAGTGCCGTGTCTCGAAGAAGAAACATGCATGTAAATCAGGGTCCACCTGGGCGGGCTGGGCGGGGCCCAGAGCCAAAACACCAATTGGCCCCTCGGAAACTTTCAATACTGAGGGTATGAAGGCCCCTTTCTCTGGACTCTCCCCCAGACAGCAGTCCCTTGGCATCTCCTCGAAGAAGCCCCTCATTGTCTCCACAGACCATGGTGTTGTCTAACTCTTACACGGTTTCTTTAATGGCTTTTAGGGGAAATGCCGCTGTGCTTCCACATGTGTGTGATGAAGGAACAGGGGCAGAGAGAAAGCAAGTGAGATACTCTTTCTCCCAGGTCCCCAGAGCCAGGGTCTGCTCCTCCTGTCCCTCAGCTCCAAATCCCCTCTGGGCAGGCGCCCCACCTTCCTCATTTCATGCCACCCCAGCCCCTCATTTCCTCCTCTGTCCCAAGCCATTTTTAACTGACTGGGAAGGATCTGACCTGACAGGACAATTAAATATGAATGCTGTAATTGAAGAGTCTGTGTGCAAATCAATTAAAAATAGGACGTGTGGGGCTCGGATATTTTTAGCCTATTTTTTCTTTCTGTCTGGAAAACTCTTGCTGCATACCTCAGCCCCGGGTACCCTGGGGCCGGAATGGATTCTGGAAGGTAAGGAGGGCTGGCTGGGAAGCTGGTCACCACTGTCCTCAGATGGGTGCCGTGTGGCCTTTCTCCTACCATGAGGACAGAAGGAGATTCCATGCACCAGTCCCCTCCTCCTCCATCAAAACCTCCCAGGACCGGCTGTCACTCTCTTTGGGCTCCCCTCCTGTGCCAGTGTACACCAGATATTTGTAATTATTTGATTTTTTTTTTTTTTTTTTTGAGATGGAGTCTCTCTGTGTTGCCCAGGCTGGAGTGCAATGGTGCAATCTCAGCTCACTGCAACCTCCGCCTCCCAGGTTCAAGCAATTCTCCTGCCTCAGCCTCCTGAGTAGCTGGGACTACAGTTGCCCGCCTCCACACCCAGTTAATTTTGTATTTTTAGTAGAGATGGGGTTTCACCATGTTGGCCTCGCTGGTCTCGAACCTGATCTCATAATCCGCCCACCTTAGCCTCCCAAAATGCTGGGATTACAGGCGTGAGCCACCATGGCTGGCCAATTATTTGATTTTTTAATTACACTGCATTCAAGAATGTGAGGAACACATTCTAGAGGGCAAGAACCATCCTCTTCATCTTTCTACACAGGTCCCTGCCCAGCCCTTGAAATCAAGAAGGCATTTAATAAATGTTTGTGCCGTGAACCAACAGCAAGGTAATGACATCTGCCACTGGTTACAACTTCCTGGTTTGAAATGGCAAATCTGTTTAATGACAATCAAAAGCTTAATTTTTCTGCCCCCTCCAAGTCAACTCAAGGAGAAAATCTGGGGAAAGAAACATTTATTCCATCATTTCTTTCTGTAAAGTAGCAGAGTGGGAGCTGCTCCCAGACCCCTGAGGTAAATTAATTACCCCCCATCAGCAGGCACAGATTTTGGCTCTGCGCTTCCTGGAAGCCTAGGCGAAAGGGGAGACATTGCAGGCACATGGTTTTCATGTACTCACCCAAAAGATCACACGTTGGTCTGCAGAGACAAAGTTTCCCAAAACTCTGTAACTCAAGAGTGATTCGGTGAGTGAATCCTTACAGTGAAATCCTAAAGCAATTAGCCGGGCATGATGGCAGGCACCTGTAGTCCCAGCTACTCAGGAGGCTGAGGCAAGAGAATTGCTTGAACCTGGGAGGAGGAGGGTGCAATGAGCTGAGATGGCGCCACTGCACTCCAGCCTCGGTGATACGGCAAGACTCCGTCTCAAAAAAAAAAAAAAATCCTAAAACAAGCTTCTCTAACCTACAGCTCACAGGTCATGTACAGCTCAGTACGGCTTTGAATGCAGCCCAACACAAATCTGTAAACTTTCTTAAAACATTGTGAGAGTTTTTTTGGTGATTTTTAAAGCTCGTCAGCTATTGTTAGTGATAGTGTATTTTATGTGTGGCTCAAGACAATTCTTCTTGCAGTGTATCCCAGAGAAGCCAAAAGATTGGACATCCCTATCCTAAAGTGTCATTTGGCTGTTCCTCAAACTGACTCTGTCACAGGACTCGCCCATCTCCTGCAATGTTCCTCAGAGCTTCTCCACATTCACCTCTCTGCCCACATGTCCCCTCAGAGCAGCCATCCTGCCTCCCGTACACCGCACCCTGCCCCGTCAGCACCCACTCCTAGCACCACATTCAAAACACACATTGCCTTCCTTTATTTCTCTCCATGGCATTTATACTCCACTCAACCAAGTCCATTACTTATGTGTCTGCCTGCTTGCTAAATGTCTCCCTCACTAGATTATAAGCCTCATGAGGGCAGGGATTTTGTCTGTTTGGTTCATTGCTGTATGCCCCAGTCCTAGATTACCACTTGGTATCTAACAAGCATTAACTATATATTAGCTGAATTGTGAATCAAGGACATTTTCAAGCAGGATTTTTGAAAGTGACAGAAACACTTTCAAAAGGAGACTCCTGTAATTATGAAGACTCTCTGATGGGTATGATATAACATATTCCAGGTACTTTGATTTCTTATAATACAGTTTCATGCTGGGATAGAATGTGGAGGATCTATAAATGGGTTTCACTAACAAGTTCCTGGGTCTGTCATCTGTCTCAGATATCAGGAGCCTAAGCGAGATCTGGCAAGTCTTCTTTCACTCAGGATCTGCTCTGCATTGAACTTCCCAGCAATTACTCCAACCGCAGCTCTTCAAGATTGCTTAAAGTGTGAACCTTCTGGGTTAGCTACCGGACAACAAGGCAAAGTGCCACTCTCTGCAGATGCTTAAGAGCTGGATTTACAGCCTCACCCTCCGAAAAAGAGAACTAACTTCACAGGAACAAGGACAGCTGGAGTAGCTACAGGAAGAGCCAGAGCATCCTGTAAGAGAACTCTCATCACTGTCTGGAGCTCACACAAGTTCCTGGAGTAATGCTTTAAATTCTATAATCTGCAGTGCCTTAAATTCTATGTCTATTCTATGCCTTAAATTCTATTCTATGTATGATACAGAATCTGTATTAGTTACCTGTTGCTGCATAACAAATTATCCCCAAAGCTTAGCAGCTTGAAATAATAGCAAACATGTTTCATCCCATAGTCTCTGGGGGTCAGGAATTTGAGAGCAGCTTAGCTGGGTGGTTCTGGCTCAGGATCTCTCACGAGGTTGATGTCAAGATATTGGCCAGGGCTGCTGTCATCCAAAGGCTTGACCGGGGCTGGAGAATACACCTCCAAGGTGGCTCACTCATGTGCCTGCTGAACAGTTTCTCACTGGTTGTCCTCAGCAGCAGGGCCTCTCCATAAGGCCACTTGAGGGTCTTTAGGACAAGACAGCTGGCTTCCCTCAGAGCAAGTGATCCAAGAGACAGCAAGCAAAAGGGAAGCCTCCATGCCTTTATGCCTGAGTCTCAGAAGTCAGTCTCTTCCACGATGTTCTATTTGTTGAAAGTGAGTTGCTAATTTCAAGCCATATTCCAGTGAAGAAGAATTAAGCTCCGCCTCTTAAAGGGAGGAGAATTAAAGAATCTGTAGACATCTTTTAAAACCAGCACATCAGCTAATGGGAAGAAAGTAGTCTCAGCAGGAGAAATATGTGTCATAGCCATTACCAGCCAGAGAAGATCCGTGTAAGAGAAAACATGATACACTGAAAAGGTCCTGGATGAAGAATTAGACATTCCAGGACTTGTATCTCAAACCCATCGCATACCAGCTGGATGAATTCAATGAAGATGTTTACCTTCTCTGGGCTTCAGTTTTCCCTTGCTTAAGATGGAGATAATGTTACTCATTTTGCTGAAATGCTATGAGAAATGGAGAAAACCCATGTCAGTCTCTCTCTGGGCACACAGTAAATACTCAAGAAATGACAGGTCTTATTAAATTGTGCTATGACACCTCTGAATCCTTAATTTTTGAAGAATTATAAATGGATATACAGTACAGTGTAGAAAAATGGATAAACCACTAAAGAGTATTACTTAAGATATTCCACACAAATGGCAGTAGATGTTTATCCAGTATAGTAACTTTGATTTGATACTCAGCTTATCTACCGGGGATATTTATGTGTACGTGTGTGTGTGTGCGCGTGCGCACTATTTCTCCAAAACTTTTTTTTTTTTTTTTTTGTGAGACAGAGTCTCACTCCATCACCAGGCACCAGGCTGGAGTGCAGTGGCGCGACCTCACCTCACTGCAACCTCCGCCTCCCGGGTTCAAGCAATTCTCCTGCCTCAGCCTCCTGAGTAGCTGGGACTACAGGTGTGCGCCACCACACCCAGTTAATTTTTTTTTTTTTTTTGTATTTTTAGTAGATACGGGGTTTCACCATGTTGACCAGGATGGTCTCGATCTCTTGACCTCGTGATCTGCCCTCCTCGGCCTCCCAAAGTGCTGGGATTACAGGTGTGAGCCACCATGCCTGGCCTTCTCCAAAACTTTTAAATGGCTTACAAAAATACCAATTGCAGTTGCAGCCAGGCGTGGTAGCTCACACCTATAAGCATGTTGAGAGGCTGAGGTGGGAGGATTGCTTGAGTCCAGGAATTTAAGACCAGCCTGGACAACATAGGGAGACCCCATCTCCACAAAAACTACAAAAATTAGCCAGGCATGGTGGCAAGTACCTGTAGTTCTAGCTACATGGAAGGCTGAGGTAGAAGGATCACCTGAACCCAGTTTGAGCTATGATTGCACCACTGCACTCTAGCCTGGACAATAGAGAAAGACCCTGTGTCGGAAAAAAAAAAAAAAAAAATCTCAACTGGGTGCTGTGGTGTGTGCCTGTAGTCTGAGCTACTCAGGAGGATGAAGCAAGTAGATCCCTTGAACCCAGGAACTCAAGCCCAGCCTAGGCAATATTGCAAGACGCTATCTCTATTTTTTTTTTAATGAACTTCAGAATAAAGGCATTGGAAACAGAATGTTATGGCCAGGCGCAGTGGCTCATGCCTGAAATACCAGCACTTTGGAAGACCAAAGTGGGAGGACCACTTGAATCCAGGAAGTTGAAACCAGCCTGGACAACATAGTAAGATCCCATTGTTACAAAACTAAAAAAATAGTCAAGCATGATGGTGTGCACCTGTAGTCCCAGTGGAAGGCTGAAGTGGGAGGATCACCTGAACCCAGGATTTCAAGGTTACTGTGAGCTATGACTGTGCCACTGCACTCCAGCCTGGGTGACAGGACAAGACCTTATTTCAAAAAAAAAAAAAAAAAAGGAAAGGAAAGAAAAGAAAAGAAAGAAAGAAAATTTAAAGCATGCTATGAAAAACAAACCAAGAATATGCAAAGCACAAACCAAAAGAGAAAAAAGACTTAAGTGAGGCGGGAAATAAAAATAATTTGAGACAAAATTTTTGGCTCTAAGCCAAAATGAACAGAGAACCACAATCAGGGTCATGAGGAGATACTAAATACTTTTTCTAGAGCTCAATTCTAAAAGGAGTGTCTCACGAAAAAGTCACCCTAAAACACACAGCTGTAGGACTGTCCCCAGGGGAGGTATAATCACTATTTTTTTTTTTAAAGCCTATGGCATCCTATGAGCATGCATAGGGCATGACCTCAAAGCCACCACTCGCTAATGGCAATTCTGCAGGGGTCTGCTTGGCATATCTGGAGGAGTGCGTGGAAGACAGCCTACATGTCTTTTGGAAATACTTACTTAGTATCCAAATTAAGATGGTAATAACAATAGTATGAGTTTTTTGAACACTTACTAGGGGTCAGGCAATAAACTTGATGCTCTCCAGGCATGATCTAATTCAATGTTTACAATATCCTATGAGACTGATATGATAATTAGCTCCGCTTTCAGAGGGGGAAACTGACACACACAGATGCTAGATCACACAGGTTGTGAGCAGAAGAGTCCACATGTAAATCTGGCCAATCCAGAGTCTGTCCTCTGAAAGTTCTCACCGTGAGCCTGGAATTGTGGGGATGAGATGCAAGTGGAGGTGGGTGAGGACACCTGGAAGGCAGGGATGAGGCTCTCCAGCAGGGGTGCTGGGCGGTGGCCTCTGTTAATTGAGGAGCCCCAGATTGACGAGCCCAGAAACCAGGAGGGGCTCAAGAGCCAGAGAAACTCCCATTACTTCCCATCATTTTGTCTAAAACTGTAATGTTGCCCTAGTCCTCCTAGATCGGGGGCTCACACAAAACACTACAAAGGCAGCTCAGTGGCCTGGGAGCCAAGGCTGTGGTTGTTAGACGGACACTCCCCAAAAAGAAGTCCATAGCCAAATAAGATGGGAAAGGCCACCAAGATCTATTAGCATAATAAAGGCCCTGGGACATTCTGTAATCAAGAAATCTATTGACATCCTTTCATCTGGGGTTGCCTAAACTTTGTATTGTTGAAGCATGTGTTCACATCCTGGAGAACTAGCAAAGGCTGACCTAAAAAATCTCTAAGATCTCTTTCAGTTCAAGGAGTCTAGAGTTTTAGTTCTTTAAAAAGCAACAGTAAGAACAAGGAATGAAAAAGGCAGAACACCTAAGCTCGATTTCAATCTCTGCCTCTGGTTACCTGGAAAACCCGAGTTAAAAAATCGTCATTTGCTTTCTCAGAGCTTTCATCTTCTTATCTGTAAAATGGAGAAAACGATGGTATCTCTATCATTATACTGCTTTGAGAATCAAATTAGGTAATGAATGCACTCTGAAACAATGTATAAATTATAACTTGTATAATTTATGCAATGTGTAAATTACAAATTTTAACAATATATAAATTATAATGTAAATGCATAAATTATAAATGCACAAGTCAGCTATTACTATTGCAAATTTAAAACACAGCAAACTAGAAGTCTAACTGAAAAGGCTTTCATCACCCGGTTATCTGCTTGGGCGCGCCCTTAGACTTCGCAGTGATGATGTGCCTTTTCCAAACGGAGCAAATCCCTTGAATTCTCTTTCTCATCCTTCAGATTGATACTTTCAATGTCATTTCAATTTAGTATTTGGGTCAGGAAGGGAAATAAATTAAAACCAAACAAATGGTTTGTTCTTCTATGCAGCAACCCCCTGGTTGAATGAGTAGGGAGCTTTTCATTCAGTGCCAAAGGCTGGTGGTCAAATTAAAAACAGAGCACGAGACAAAAGGAGACTACTAAGAGAGGAGAAATTCATCAGAGAAAGCCGAATTCCGGTACAGCAAATCCCATACAGGCGGTCCTAAGACACAATTCTTCAGGGACTCAAAATCGCCCCAGTCCAGCCAGACCAGCCCCCTTCCTGGAGAGAACGCTGCTTTTTTTTACTTCTGAGTCTGGTAGCTGGTGAGATAGAGTGATTCGGCCCAGACAACACCTTCCTGTCTTCTGCACATAATAAATAATATAATTTATGTCATGAGAAAAGATCACTCCCCAAATTCTTCCACTCTATTTGTTTATTTTCCTCTTTGGTCTTTACCCAAGCCATGACTCTCCCACTCAGCCAGTTCAAAGAAACCTTTCATTTGAAAGGTTTCTAATTTTGAAGGAATTAGTGTTTCTAATTTTGAAAGAATTGTATCTTTCATGATACAATGAAGCTAGAGGTCCAATAGGGAGTCTGTATGATGAAACTTTCTTTCTTCCTTTTCTTTTCTTATTTCTTCTTTCTTTCTTTCTTTTTCTTCTTTAGTTTCCTTTCTCTTTCCCTCCCTCCCTCTCTCTCTCTTTCTCTCTATCTCTCTCTCTGTCTCTTTCTTTCTTTCTTTCTTTTTCAAGACAGTCTTCTCTGTCACCCAGGCTGGAGTGCAGTGGCACCATCTTGGCTCACTGCAACCTCTGCCTCCATGGTTCAAGCCATTCTTGTGTCTCAGCCTCCCAAGTAGCTGGGATTTCAGGCCCGGGCCACCACGCCTGTCTAATTTTTGTATTTTTAGTAGAGGCACAGTTCTGCTAAGTTGGCCAGGCTGTTCTCGAAATCCTCACCTCAGGTGATCCACCCACCTTGGCCTCCCAAAGTGCTGGGATTACAGGCGTGAGCCACCGCGCCCAGCCTGAAACTTTCTAATGATTGTTTTACTCTGTAAGAATATTTCTGAATCTGACTAGATCACTGACTTAACATTGAAGGAAGTTCTTGGACTCGTTCTCAGTGGTAACTGGGATTTCTCAAAGAAGGTTTAGAATTGTTGAGAAATGAAATAGCTCTTCCCAGGGAAGATGTAGCCCAAAGATACAAAATGTTGGTGGCCTGAGTTGGAAACTATGGTTTCCTGCATTTTTATTTATGGTGTGGCATCAAAAGTCCAGGTTCTGCGTTTCTAAAATGTCCTGATTAATGAAATTTCACTCACAGCTTTTTTATTCCCTTTTGATTTGATGGAAAATGTGAAGCATTTGCACAGGGAAGAAAATATAGCCTCTTGTCATTTTGCTTAAACCCCGGAAGGCTTTACTCAGTAGCACCTGTTTGGGTGGACTTCAGCAAGCATCTCCAAAATAGAAACATTCCATTAGTAAATTGTTTAGGAAATAGACCGTGCTCAGGAATGAGCCGAGCTGCAAAGTTATTCTGCTGTTTCATCCTTGCTTATTTTCCCCCCGGGGAGTTTCGTGTCCTGTTTTTAAACTACGTTTCACCTTAAGTGACAAAGCAGACCTTTGGAAATTACATATAAAGTCTATTATTGTAATCTGTTTATTAAAAAGTATTTTGTCTCTTCATTAGTATTAGATCCAAGAGTGCTGCTATGTTAATTTACACATGTACAGACATATGTACATATATGTTATGTATATTTCCTGCTATACATATAGTATAGAAACATTGTACATTATATATTATATAACTTAGATATATATAATTATATATAAATACTCTATGCTATGTATATTTACAAATATATGCACGTGTATATATGTGCATATATATATATATATAAATAAAGCACTGACGTGGAAATATACATAAAGCATGAAGCGTGTGTGTATACATATATATGCTAATCCTTTATGTATGTTTTCCAGTCATTCCAGTCATTTTCCAGTCATTCCTTAAGTTCTCTAAACTGTTAGTTCTCCATTTCTCAAGCAAAGAGCCTCATTAGAGAATTTACCTCTCTAGTCCAAGAATGCACAGTCACAACAAACTTGATATTTCACCTCAGTGCTGATTCTAGAGCCTGTGTTTCCCCTCCTGTACATCATTCTGATTTTTTCACAGTTAAAAATATAGGAACATCAAATACTCCTGTATTGGATGGAACAGAAAGGAAGCTAATAACTCATCTACTCAAACTTCGTTTTCTGGGAGTACTGGGAGCCCAGAGAATTGAAATCACTTGCTCAAATGTACGTAGTTAATTAACCGACAAGTGTCAGCACTTCTCAGCATCTCCTTTCACTCCAGAATTCTACTTATATGGTAGAATCTCACTCACTGTGAGATTTTGTTGGAATTTACTCCCCCAAATGAAACTAGATTTATTGTATTTTCTTTCTATGTAAAGGAATTTGTGATTTAAAAAACAGCCTTCACTCTGTCCACATAAAATTGTGAATATGCATAAGAGATGTATGAACGATGAACTTTAAAATATTTATGGTGATTATCTCCAGGTAGTGGGATTTCAGATTATCTGTCTCTTTATACTTTTTTGTAAGGGCAGGTGCTCAGTTAAGGTCGTGTGTAGTTTTTCTAGCATTATCCTGTTCATGTAACAATATACAAACATGTATACGTGTATTTAAGGGTTGACATATTCGTTTTACAAAAATGTTTTTTCCCCGTACATTCTCTGAAGTTTGCTTCTGTCACTTAAAAACATTTTGCAAAAACCTCTCCAAGTCCATTGGCAAAGCTCTATTTAAATATTGCCCAACATGACATGGTTGAGAATGTGCCACAATTTTACCCATTCCTCTTTCAATGAGTTCTCAGTTTGTTTCTTGATGTTTGCCACCACAAGCAATGCTGCAATGAATATCCTTGGACTGGTGGCTTTATTTCTATAGAACAGACTTCCAGGAGTTGAACTGATGAGTCAAAGTAGTCATAGATTTAAAATGCTAAGCGATATTGCCAGAATGCACTCCAAAAATGACTGTGACATTCCACGTTTCCACTAGCAATGAACTCTTTTCTGTGAACCCCCACCACCAGGGCAATCAGTCTTTTAGTGTTTACCAACCTGATGGGTGAGGAGTGCTACTGCAGTGTCGTATTCTAATTTGCACTTCCCTGATTCGTAACATTAGCAGCCACTTACATTATGCTTTGCCCTGTGCCAGGCTGTGTGCCCAGGCTCTATATGGAGCACTTTACATATATTAGCTCTCAATCCTTACAACAATCCCTTGAGACCGATACTATAATCATCCACATTTGTAAGATAAGGCAACTGACACAAGACTGTTTGATAAGTTGGCCAGGGTTATATCGCTAGGCAGTCTGTCTCTACAAGAGCTTAACTAGTCCCATCACTGCACAGGGCTTCTTCTGGGCACACAGTATTTTCACGTGTTTATAGATACTTTGGAATGCTTTCCATAAACTGCTTATTTGCATATTTTACTTACTTTTCTATTAGATTGCTATTTGATTCTCAATCTGAAGAGCTATTTGATAGATAGATATTAACTGTAATTCTTTATCTGTACTCTGGTTGCAAATGCTTTTACCTAAATTTATCGTCTCTTGGTTTTGTTAATGGTATTTTTTTACCATGTGAAAGTTTTTAAATTTTATGTGCCAATCTATATTCTAAATATATGTCAAATATGTTCCGGTTTTCATATACATGTCTGCCTAATTTTTTTTGTTATTTTACGGCTTTATTCAATCAGAACTTTATTTTTGAATATGCTTTCTTCTGAATGAATAGTCAGAGCCAGTATCATTCATTATAGTATATTAACTGTCCTTTCTCTAATTAGTTAAAATGTGATTTTCATATAGTTTACTATATTACTATATAGTGAGAGATCGATTTCTGGGCTCTTTATGTTGTTCCAGGGATTGTATTGATTTTTTAAAAAATCTCTATACCAAATTATACTGTTTCCATTACAGTGGCATTAATGAATTATTTATTTTTTGGTAGGAAAGTCCTCCTTCACTACTCTCTCCTCATTATTTCATGTCTGTGCTTGGACATATATAATCTTCCACATGAATCTTAAAAATTATGTATCCAATTAAATAAAAATTTTATTTAAATTAGAATTCCATTAATTACACCTGTCACTATTGAGAAAAATGACATTTTTATGGCGTGAAGTTTTCCCTTCCATGCTATGTCTTTTGGTTACCTTTCTGATCTTGCTTTAGAGCATTTGATAAAATATTGTAGCTAATTTCATATGGCTCCTGTGCCTTTCTGATGGATATTTATATACTGTAAAATTTTCATATTAGTTCTAATATTATGATATTTCTTGAATTTTCTAGGTATAAAATTACATTACTAAAGTATGATATTTCATTTCTTTTTCAATATTTATACAAAATATTTCAACCTTTTGCTTTCTTGCATTTACTAGAACTAACTAATGTTGAATTTTGGGGATAATGAGCATATCTTTTCTGTTCTTGATTTTAATCAAAATGGTATTCTCATTTCATTATTTATGATGATGTTTGCTATTGATATTTGTTAATCCTTATATTTTCATATTTTTTCCATTTGTCTTCACTTAGTTTTTTGACTAATAATGTGCTTTAATATATTGATATAATGAATTACATTAATGTATTTATTAATATTGAACCATTCTTATATTCTTCTGTTTTTAGAATAAGCCCTTCCTGATCATCTATTATTGCTATTATGATACATTGTTCTCTTTGCTCATTCTTTCTTAAACATTTTTGCAATAATATGTATTAGTATGATTGGATGATAGTTTTCTTCTGTTTTAAACTTTTTAAAGTTTTCCCATTCAAGTTATTCTCAATTTATTTATCAGGAATTTTTTTCTTATTTTCTAAGTTATGTGTATCTTTTATGGAAGTCTGTAGCTAGAATTTTCTTCCTAATTTGTTTTTTAATTCATTGGCTAAAAGCTGAAGAAAACAGTGATTTTGAAATGCAGACCACTTTTTCCTGAAAAGATTCAAACTCAAATTCACTTTTGGTAGATTGTTCTTTTATTCTGGGAAAACCATATGAAGAAACCCTGTGGTTTCATAAAGTTTATTCAGAAAAAAAATAGTAAAATCATCCCTCTCCCAAAAGAAATATTTTTGTTTCAGAAGCTGAGAGTTCTGCAGGGTGATGCTGACATGTGTCACCTTGTGCCGGAGCTCAGATTTCTGTAGATTGGGTTATGTTTTCTTCTGTCTGGAGCATTTCATGTTTGTTTTATGGTGGGGATGGAGGGAAAGAGAAAAGCAGGAGAAATGTTGTCCTTTTCTCAATGATTTAGAATGCACCCTGTAACAAACTCATGAGGATTTTTAGAGCATGATTTGTAAGACGTAGAGAGCTGGAAAGAAGTTTTGCAGGACCAAATCCATGTATGACACAGTAAGAGAGAAATGGACTGGCCTAGGGCAGCTCAGCCTAAACTATTCTGTAAGATTAGGCCACCCAGAATCTGCTGAGGAGAAACCAGCATGAGGTGGCTGTCCCACTCCCTCCCACCTGTGCGTGTAAAATGGCATTCCCCAAGAAGGAAGCAGTCATTCTCACTTTGAAAAATGCTGCAAAATGGTAGATCCTAGTACAAGAAATGGAGCCTGGGAAGCCAGGCCCTGAGCTGGGCTGAGGCAGGAAGTCATGACGCAGGGTGAGCAGACCCAGCCAATGGAGCCTGGCCCCAAAACTCTGTGGAGAGGCCAAGCACAGGCCCGCCTGGACCTGTGAGCCCTGAGAGTGGCCACCTTTCCCATCAGTTATGATGTATCTACTATGTCCTACTTTCCTTTTGATGTCTCCAGCCCTTCAGAAAATTTCTCTAAAGAGCGGAAATATTGAGGGTAGTTAGGGAGGCTGCTCCCTCACTGGGGAGGAGTAAGAAAGCTGTGTCTTCTCTGCCACCTCCCCCACAGCAGCCCGCTGTGGGAGTGTACTTAGTCCCCCGCCCCTGTCCCTCCGGGGTCTGCCTCAGCTGCAGGCAGTCTCCTTGTCCCTGACTGTCCCTTCCTGAGCAGCTTTCATATGGGGACTGAGCAAAGCAATAGTCTCTCCAGAGTCTTCACCTGGTTGGCAGAAGCTTTGTCGGGTCTGCATTAAAGCTCTCTTTTCAGGCCCTATTCTCTTTCTTTTCTTCCTTTCCAAGGTGTTGATCTCTAAAACATCTTGAAGTCTTCTTGAAGAACTCTGTCCTCGCTTCTGCCTTTGGAAAACTCAAACTGCAAAGGCAGAGGGCACAGAAGCAATAGTGTGCTGGCAGAACAGAGAAGTGAGAGAGGAAGACTGTAGCCTGCACCTGAACACCTGGAGGTGGGGTGGAGGATCTCAGAAGCAATTGACAGGGTCAGATGAAGAAGGCTGGCCAGTGATCTGTGAACCCTTCAAGCGCACGGACCCTGCGACTCTGATCCTTGCCACCTGTCTTCTATGGCAAAAGAGACTACTGTGTTCATTTGTTCAACTCCTTCACACAGTTTTCTCTTGGCCAAGAATGTCTCTCCAGCCCTGACTTCCCATTTACTAACAGGTCTTTGTCACTCCAAGTGACAAGTCTTCCCATCTCCTGCCGTCTTATTGTCTAATCCAGTTATTTCTGGTTTTGGAACATAAACAAAAACTCCCCTGGTTTGCCCTTTTAAGTTCCCCAAAGCTTATGCTTCCCTATTCCTTCCTCCAGTTAGAGCAAGGGCAATCAGACCAAGATTTCAGCTCATGTTTATCACACACCATCTTAACAAAACCTACTAATGCTTTACAAGCCCTCACAAGCATTTCCTGTGTGCTCCACCACTTTGAGAAGCAGCAAAGCCTTTGGATTATCCCTGCTAGTGGTGTGCTGGTAAAATCAGCTCTCTGAAAAGTACGTAGATACATAGACAATGATGTAGCGTTTGCTGATTTCCAATTTGGATGGTGTAAATGCTCACCCCATAACAGATTTCAAGCTACCAGTGAAATTTCACAATCTTTTACAACCAGCTTGTAAAGTTCCTGAGTATTTAACATTGGCGTTTGATGTCGTATAAGAGCTGGCTTCCACACACCACTGGCAGGGCCATCCTCCAATTCTCCAAGTCACCCCCAACCAACACCCATCTTATTCCCTTAGCATTGTCCTTGACTAACATAATTTTGTCATGACTGAGCATTCACCGTGGCCCACACTGTCCTAGAGACACATTGGCTATCTAATCTCATTTAATCCTCACATAATCAACCATCTTTAACTCCATTTCACATATCATGGTTACTACTGGAGGCTTATCCCCTTTCACCAGACCCGCACTAGACATCAAACATAACACACAGCACTGCTGGGCACAGAGCAGTGCACCCTCTCACAAGTATTTTTTTTTTAACACAATAGAGTTCTTTCAAGCATAAATATATTTTTCCGTTACAAAAGTAATGAACCACTTTGCAAAGAAAATTGGAAACAAACCATTAATTCTTACATGTGTTAAGATTATTTGATATCATGGTAAAATGTTTATGAAATATTACGTTTTAAAAGTGGAGTATGCTATAGTGACCCATAATGTGATACCAATTCTGTCAAACAGCAAATGTATTAACGAAACACTGGAAGTAAAGGAAAAATGAGTAGTTATCTCTTTTTCATATTTTTTTAATTCACATATGGTTAGATGGGGGTACATGTGATATTTTGATACATGTATGCAACTACAACATGTAATATCAAGTCAGGGTAACTGGGATGTCTGTCACCTCAAACATTTATCTTTTTGTGTCATGGACATTATAATTCTTCCCTTGTAATAGTTTTGACACATGCAATACACTATTGTTAATTATAATTTTTAATTAAATATTTTTAAATTTTTTATTTTATTTTTTAGAGACAGGATCTCGCTGGTTATCTAAGCTGAAGTGTAGTGGTACAATCAGAGTTCACTGCAGCCTCGCACTCCTGGGCTCAAGCAGTCCTCCCGCCTCAGCCTCCAGAATTGTTATCTAAAATTTTGAACAGCAGTTATCTGTAAATTATTTGAACAGTTATTATTTGAACACAGTTATTATTATAACACAGTAGTTATCTGTGAATTATTTGAACACAAATTATTATTTGAACACTGTTACCTGTGAACGGTGAGAAGCAAAGGTTTTTCTCAGTTCCTCTTTCACAGTTTCTGTATTTTCCACAATTGATACACCATCACAGATTACAATTATAATAAGAAAACATGATACATATTATTTTTACTTGGAAAATATAAATGTAAAAATGAAATCTATGACCTCGCCATCAGACTCAACATCTTTTCCATTTCGATGTCATGCAATGTTTTCTGACGGAGGTTTGATTTCAAAGAAACTTGGGCTCCACAGTCTTCCCACATCCCTCTGAGCGCCCGGGCAGGGGCTGGGGGCGGCTCCCACACCTTAACCCACAAGGACCTCTCCCAGGGACCTTTTTACATTCTCTCTAATCTTCCCCAAAGCCTTGCAAGATGGGAGTAAAATTATTATTATTCCCATTTCAGAGATGACGAAACTAAGAAACTCGTCCTCCGTAGTTTCCGTGCTCAAGTCCCCGCACAAAGTATCTTTGCATGGGAGGCCTAATGGTTAAGAGCATGGCCTTCTGTCCGACGGAATTCGCGAAGTTCCAGGCCAGCCACACCACCGCTCTCTGGCAATGTCTCCACGGGCTAGGGGTGGCCCTGAGCTTCCATTTCCAGTAAAATAATGACTACAGGATCGTTTTCCTTAAAGGGTGGCTGTGAGCATTCAACGACACCGAGAAGAGACGTTAGCTCAGCGCTGGGTAACGGCTAGCTACCTCAGAGGCACCGCGGAGACCTGCAGACACCCGGCTGCAAAGGCGGCTCCTCCGCACTCCGCAGCTGTCCCCCCGCCGCAGAGTCCTCTCCTCCGGGAGCGGCTGCCTCGCCCGGGCCAGCATCTCTGCCTTCGGTTGACGCGCAGCGCCCCCAGCCGTCCGCAGGCGGGATCGACGCTTCTGTCTCCCCGAGGTGAGGGCGCTGGTGCTGCGGAGCTGGGGGCGGCCTCCTCTTCCCCCCGCCGTCGCCCAGCAACCTGGGGCTCCGCGTGGCTTCTGCCTGGCCGGGGGCTGGGGGATGCGCTCACCTCTGTCCCTTCAGGGCCCCTTCCTCGTCCCGGGTTGAGTCTCCTCCGTCTGACCAGGCATCGCGAGCAGCTGAATCCCCCTCCTCTGGGGGTTGTCCCTGTCCGGCTGTCAGGACCTGATTTTCCCTGGTAAGCCTTCGTGCGGCAGGTGGCCTCGCCTGGGCCTCGGAAAACGGCGGGGCGCAAGCTGGGCACACGGCCCTCCCGCTGGCGAGCAGGCAGCGCCCGCGTTCTTTAGGATTTGGAGCAGCCCTGCCAATTAGCTTGTACTCTGCCCACGTGCCCAGGACTAAAAAGGAAGCAGGCCAGGCCCGGGCAAAATTAGACAACGGGCTCCCAGAACACCAAGGGCGAGGGCGGCCCGAGCACCTGCTGTTCGCGCCCCTCAGGGCTGAAATTGGGCACGGAGTTGGCGAGGGAGGCCTTGCAGGGAGGGAGGGGGTCGAGCTGTGCGTTTGCCGCAGGGAATTCTTTCTCCGCCTTCCAGGTGGGACTCCACGCGGGCAGCCCAGAGGAGGGGATGGGGAAGGACCAAGCCCTGCGCCTGGATTCCCTCGGGGCCGCAGAGCGCGGTGCTTGCCGCTGGAGTCAGGCACACTTCCCTTCTGCCTGGAGGTACGCCTTCAGGACAGGACAGGATGGTGGCTTCTCCGGAGGCAGAGCTGGCCGCTCCGAGCCCGTGTGTGGAAGACAGTCTGGTGCAGGGGGTGAGGATGAAGATTTCCGAAGAGAAGCGCATGCGGGTTCTTGTCCCACGTTCCTTATAGATCCACTCTGCAACCTCGGTTACTTGAGAAAAGTTAAGGTTTCTTTCTCTAAAAAGCAGAGAGGATAAAAATTCCTGACTTGTACCCTGTGAGAAGAGGAAATGAAATGTTGAATCCATATAGTATCTGCTTATAGAGTTACTGAGTTCTATTTTGGGATGAAGAAAAGTGTAAACCTTACAATGGCAATATTTTTATCTTTGAGGTTAACTAAAGCACCAGAAGGTATGAAGGCGAAGAGAGGAAACAGGGCAATGGAATGAACACTTCTCAAGGATCTCTCAGGTGCCACGGACTGGGCCAGGCGCCTTCCATGTGTTACCTCATTTCACAGGCAGGTAACATTTCTGAATGATGAGGCAGCTAAAAAGCAGACAGCTTCCTGGCACATTAGAGAAACAAAAGAAATGTAAGAGACTGGAATGCCTGCTGTGTCAAGACACCTAATTAGAAAACAACGTCAGAGCGAATTAGTCGTGCAAGTCTCCAGCTCTGCCAGAAGAACTAAAATAAACGTGTCACCAGAGGAATCACAAAGCAAAGTCTATTATTGTTCTGGGGATTCTGTGCAGGAGTCTGAGGTCCGACAGGGGATGGGACATGTGTTACATGTTAGTGTCATGCTGAATGGCAGTGCTTCCAGATCACCAGCAGAACCCGAACGCAGTCAGAGATCTTGATCTCAACTGAACTTGTCAATTTATAATGAGGAAACATTAAGGTAACTCAAACCATCAAAATAAAACAGATTGACAGTGACTGAGCAACCACAGAGTGCTAGATTTATATAGAGTCTTGCTTTCAAGTTGCTGAGACTTTTCACAAAGGAGAATTATAACTTACCATCAGCTTCCATTTGGGGACTCAGAAATCCACTGTTACAAAGACAGTTTTGGTATCATTCATTCATTCCATCTGTCACTTTCCATGCATTCAATCACATGGGTTGAGTGCCATATCATGATGGGTAGAGGTGGGATGACATATAATGCCAAATATGAACTGGTACATTCCCTAGAGGGACAATTCCCAAAGAGAATAATCCACTGGCAAAGACGAGTTACGTAGATCACTGCAACCCAGGTTTGGGCTACGATGGCAAGTCTGTGCTAAGAGTGACATTTGTTGTGCAGGTGGTAACAGCACCACAAAGGATTTTGGGCTTAGGAGGGTGTATGCCAGGAGTGAGTGCCGTCCAGGATGCAGTACAGGCAAGGCGGCCAGCTTGGAGGGCGTGTAGTCATTCTTCATGGAGTCAACCTCCCTGCCCTTACTGCCTTATCACCATCTCTTCCTCCTCCAGCCGTGGCATCCAGGATTTCCTTCCAGCTCTTGGCTGAAACTATTCTTTCCTGTCACCAGTGAACTCCTACTGGCTAACACCCAAAGAATACTTTCTCAGCTGTAGTTTAGAGACCTTTCTATTCCATTTGCACAGTTAGACACTAACTGCTGGAAACTCTTCTCTAAAACACTAGCTCTTGCTGATTTCCCTGCTACCTCTCTGGCTACTGCTGCTCTGAGCTGGGGCTTTCATCAACCTTCCCATCAATAAATACTGATGTTTTTAAGATTCATCTGTAACTCACTTCCAATCTGAAACACTCCCTGGGAAATGTCTTATTTGCAAATTTTACGGCTAAAATCTCTCCTCCATAGAAAATCTATTAACAAACAGTAGCTGCAAATGGGGAACACACTAGGGGAAGTTTCATCACTACAGTTGGTGTCAGCATTACAATTAATCCATCTTTACTGAAGATAAAGATGTAAGGTCAGATAAATAATGTCCCCTTCCCTTTAACCCTTGTTATAGCTGTGCTAGGCCTATTTGTGCCCACAGATGGGACTGAGTGGTTGAGATGAGATGTAAAAAGAATATCTAACCTTCTGGCTGATTTTTTGCTGAATGAATATCTTTAAAGTGCCATTTCTGATCCCATTCACCTTCTCTCTAGCCTCTATCAGTGAATCGTTGATTAAAATTGGAAGAGAGGCTGTTTGGGGTCTAGAACTTTATTTTGTTCATTGTTGTTTCCCCAGGACCTGGAAAAGTGCCTGGGATATAACTCACAAATATGTGTGGGATGAATGAGTAGTTCTCTGTTTCATGCTGGGTCAATGTAGGTTGTACCTACGTGTTCCTGGTAGAGGAAATAATAGTAACAAAGACTTTGGCTAAACTCCAGAGGCCACGGATTAATAGATTTTGGAAGAGGTCACTTTAGGATTTATCAGCTTCAAATCTTATATAAACTTCTTACTGGATCCAAAAGACTCCATTCTCTGTGGGAGGCCCGTGGTTTGGCCATTACAACAGTGAATGAAGTGAGGTTTTGGGATATACGCAACAAGGCCTGGATTGGTTGAATATGAACTCGAAAGTTCAAATTCAGACTAACATCTTCCTTTTGCCGGCTCTTCAATCTCAGCACGTGTCAACCTAAATAACAAACAGAAGGGGGGCCCTCTAAAATAAAATGATATTCATTCAGGAGTAAGGCATTGCAATGGGAATATGCATCCCATGGTAAACTATGCGCATACTCAGAGCGGTCAAGAAAGACAAAATTGTTTAAAGGGAAAATGAGCTGAATTAATAATGGTTTTGAAATAATTATCCTTGCTACAAAGATCAATAGAAAAGATGATGCCAGTACAAGGCTGGACAAGCAATTGTTGGGCAGATGTCTTTACAGAAGTAGTGTGTGTGTGTGTGTGTGTGTGTGTGTGTGTGTGTGTGTGTGTGTAAGATTGTGATGGCCTTTGTGCAAGGTTGTGATTTTTGCAGTCTTTTGTGATCATTTTTGTTATCAGGTACACAAGCACGTGAACCCGCTCTTCATAACCTTCCCAAACCCTATTCGTCAAGTGTTTCTTTTTCTTTAATACTAGTGAAATAAGACAGAAGGAACACGTTTCATGCCTGATGTTTGGGCCAGACAAGAAGTCCAGCATGCTGCCTAATGTTATGGCTGAAGACATTGAGACTGCAAACCAGGAAAGGTGATGTTTTTGTGCTTTTCTTAAGGCATCTAAAGACTCCAAATCATGAGACTCTTACCACTTTTAACGCCTACTTTTTCACTTGGCAAGAAAATGATGTAATTGAAATTTCATAATCAGAAGCTCCTGCTGGTAACTTGACTGAGATCTTTTAATATCCATTGGTCAATAGGAAAGCAGGCCACATGGTAATAACCGCTCTCACTTAATTCCCTCTCATTCAGTTGGTTATCTTTAAACCTCAGTGTAGGGTTCAAAACCATTATTTAAACTGGGATTTTCATATACTATGATTTTTACTTGGTTGCTGCTGCTGCTGCTGTTTGAGACAGCGTCTCCCACTGTCTCCCAGGCTGGAGTGCAGTGGCATGGATCATGGCTCACTTCAGCCTTGATATTTTTACTTTGTATTTTCCCTTTTTAAACTTTGTATCTGCAAGTCCTAACTCTGGGCTACTGCAAAGGCTGAGGTGGGAGGACTGCTTGAGCCTGGGAGGCAGAGGTTGCAGTGAGCCCAGATCACTCTACTGTACTCCAGCCTGAGTGACAGAGTAAGACCCCATCTCAACAAAACAAAACAAAAACTTTGTATCTGTTACTTATTAAAATTTTTGCAGAGGGCTGGATGCAATGGCTCATGCCTGTAATCCCAGTACTTTGGGAGGCTGAGGCGGGAGCATCACGAAGTCTGGAGTTCGAGACCAGCCTGACCAACATCGTGAAACCCCATCTCTACTAAAAATACAAAAATTAGCTGGGTGTGGTGGTGTGCACCTGTAATCTCAGCTACTCAGGAGGTTGAGGCAGAAGAATTGCTTGAACCCAGGAGGCAGAGGTTGTGGTGAGCCGAGATCGCGCCATTGCACTCCAGCCTGGGCAACAAGAGCAAAACTCCGTCTCAAAAAAAAAAAAAAAAAAAACCCACAATTGCAGAAACACAACCCTAAGAGGATAATGCCACCCCAGCACTTTGAGCTGATGACAAAAGACTATGGAACAGACAAATTGAACTTAATGATAGACTCCAGGGAGAATTAGCATGAGAACAACTTTCTCCAAATCTCCCTTATTGTTCAAATGTGGCTTAAAGGGTTTTGACACTGACTCTTAGCCCATTCACTCCCCACAAGGTGGGATGAGACCAGCAACTGGGACCAAGGGCCAACAAATCCAACTACAGGATAATCAGTGAGGCTTTCAGAGAAAGATCCTGATTAAAGGTGGGAAATGTGAAAGTTGTCACAATCAAAATGGAGTCACTATTATTAAAAAAAAAAAACACTTGACAAATAGGGTTGGGAAAGGCTCTGAAGAGCGAGTTCTCATGCTTGTGTGCCTGATAAAAACTAGCATGAAAGACTCTGCAGAAACCACAACCTTGCACAAAGGCCATCACAATCTTTTAGGTACACACAAAAAGACTTCTGTAAAGCCGTCTGAGATTCTTGCCCCAGTGGCTTGCCTTTTCGGCCCTGGAGTCTTCTCTGTGATTAATATGGCTAGGTTAAAACATTTGTGGACGCTTTTATCTTAGTTTGATTTTGATGACACTCACCTGCTTTGGCTCTTTCCCCTTGCTTGTTTCTGAAACTCTCTGAGAGCAAAACAAAACAAAACAAAAAACAAAAGCAAAAAATGCTCAATGGTGGGTGCAGGATGGCTCATTGAAAACCATGAGGGCAGTCACCACTGCTGAAATTGGCAGGCATATTAATCAAACAGAATATCAGGCATGCAGACCAAAAGAGAATTCACCAGGAAAAAAAAAAAAAAGTTTCAGAGACAGACTGTAAATTCTGTAGAAATAGGAGTACTCAAACAGAAAGACACTTGTTTTTATACCAGAAAGGACTTACCAGAAAAGAAATACAGTCTTTTATCATCCCAGAAGAAATGTCAGATCCTTCATTTAAGGCAGCCTTGTAACCATACCAGATCCCAAATAATATCAAAAGTCTCCTGCCAAAAAGAGGGAAGCTCAGCCTAAGAGAAGCCTCCGGGGCTGAAAAGGCAAGCCGCTGAGGCAGGGATCTCAGAGGGCTCAAGCCAGGACTGCACGCCGAAGTCAAGAACCGCTGATTCTTCTGAGAGCGAGCTTTCTTTGGGTACCATTTTCTGACACCATTTATGACCCTAAACAACAAACAGAGAAAGGCTCTCCAAAAGAAAAAGACACTTGTTCCTGCATAGGGCATTGCATTGGCAATACAGATGTCCTAGTAAACTATGAGCACGCTCAGAAAGGTAAAGCAAGACAAAAATTTTAAAGGAAAAAACGAGGAGGATGAATGTAATTGTTTTGCGATCTTGGCTACGAAGATCACTAACAAGGGTGACACCTCTGAACTTGGACAGGCAGTTGTTGGGCACATGCTCTGGCACAAGTATTTTTTGTGCGGGGTTGTGACGCCCTTTATGCAATGTTGTGCACTTTGCAGCGACTTTTGTGATGGTTTTTATCACCAGGCACACAAGCATGAGAATTCTCTCTTCGTTGCCTTTCTTGGCCCTATTAGTCAGGTGTTTCTTTTTTCTTTTTCTTATATTAGTGACTCCATTTTGTTTCTGACAACTTTCACGGAACAAATGTGTGTAAATCACAGGCTCCTGTCTGAATGGATTCTGATCATGTCTTCTCATTGAGTGTAATTTAATGCCTCAAAAAAAAAAATTGATCACCTAATGAAGACCTCTTCGCTGAAGACTGAAGATCTGTCTGTGGTCTACTCTGACTGGTAGGGGTCCCAGGCAATTTGCTCACCCATGTGAACCCATCAGAAAGAGCACTGAACGTAGTCTATCTCCTTCAGATTATTGCCCTATCAGTTGACGGGACATGTAACCAAACGCTATGCTCATTTCTTTCTTGATAAGGGCCAGCCTGAGGTTTCCAAAGCTACTCTGCCTAAGAATTCAGTGGTCCTCAGTTATGTGCCAGGCCCATGGTGCAATGATAGCCTCTTCTTTTTTTTTTTTTCTTTGAGACAGAATCTTGCTCTTTCGCCCAGGTGGGAGTATAGTGGCTCAATCTTGGTTCACTGCAACCACCTCCACCTCCTAGGTTCAATCGATTCTCCTGCCTCAGCCTCCCAAGTAGCTGGGATTACAGGCACACCCCACCATACCCAGCTAAGTTTTGCATTTTTAGTAGAGACAGGGTTTTACCGTGTTGGCCAGGCTGGTCTCGAACTCCTGACCTGAAGTGATTCATCGGCTTTGTCCTCCCAAAGTGCTGGGATTACAGGCATGAGCCACCGCACCTGGCCCTAGATAGCTCTTTATCAGCTTGTGCCGGCACCTCTCATGAATAACAGCAAGATCACCTGTTGTTCTGTATTGAGCTTTTCTCAGCCTTTCATTCTGTGGATTAAAGCCAATTTTAGATTTAGCTGCTAATGCTCAAAATAAAAGCTCAATCAATAACTATCCCTGCTTCATCAATGGACCAGCATTTTATACTGCCTACAGATCTGGGGTCAGTTAGGTATGATTTTCTTAAAAACATACATAATTTTTTGGAAGGAGTCAAAGGAGTGCCAAATAGAGCATGCTTTGTGCCTTTTGTTTAAAATGTATGCTAATGATTTACAGTCCCTTTTTGATCTTTGCAAAGAATGCCTATATTTCCGTCAACCTAACCCTTCCTGCCTTTGAGGACAGAAATGTTAGTCCCCTCCATGGTCAGAGAACAAAAACAGAGCTTTTCCCTCTCTACCTTCAGATACAATGGCTTAGGATGAATTACTGCTAAGCCAAAATCATTTTTTGGCATATGTTCCTAAAAATGTAATTAGTCTGTTTACAACTCCAGGCAGCAGGTGAACTCATTCTATTTCATAGAGATTCATTCCACAACCAATGTTTGCTGAAGGATTCACAGAAACCTGTGCCACTTCAATGTGATGCGTTATAAGTATGTTGTTAGACTTTTTCTGTAGACGAGGTAAATATTTGCTAAGTATTATGAATTTTTCTTCATTATGCTCTCTGGTGAAAAACTTGGGAATTTCCTGTGTGTGTGTGTTTGTGTGTGTGTGTGTGTGTGTGTGTGGTTATTTTTGGGACATGTCTCAAAAGTATCTTGCAAAGAAACTCCTGGCACTGCCCACACGGTATGTCTCCCTCCATCCCCCTGTTTCTTTCTTTATCAAACCTTTCTTTGACACTCACTGTGTGTCAGGCACTCTCCTAGGCACGAGAATAGAGTGCTGAACAAACGTGGCACAGTTCTCCCCCTCATCAGTCTTACATCATATTGGAATAAGAGTTTAGGTTTGGCTTCTTACTTTTTATCTGAAGATCCAAGCCTTGTTTTCTCATGTATTTGCTTTTGGAATCACGTGGACCCGGCTCTTGGCAACAGAGAATCCACATTTAACCTCGTTCTGCTCGGCTCTGCTGACCCAAAGGTGTTTCAGACCTACCCTCTTACCCTGTCTCCCATTAAGGTTCAAAGTACTAATACTGGTTTCCAAGCTTCCTTTAAAAACAGGACCTTTTTCTAAAAAGAAAATTGATTTAGAAACCAAATATGTCAAATAGACTATTTTGAAGCTACTCTATTTCTATCTAAAATAGGATGGAATGCTAACTGCCTCCCTGAGTCTCCTACTTTCTCCAGAGCTCTGACAGAATCCCACCAAGCCTACTTTAAAACACACTCTCCCCTGGAGAACTGACTGACCTGGAGCACGGCCTCTGGGGGCCCACACTCTAGGCTGAATGATAAATCCCGGGCTGGACTCAGAGTAATGTGGCCCTCAAGCTTGTCAGCGCTGTTCCTTGTTTTTCTGCACGTTTTTAAAAGGGCTGCCTACCTTTTTCAGAATCGATGAGCAAAATCACACATCCTCGTGTCCATCTGGTGCTCTGTATCGTGTCCGAGGCTACTCAAAATGATACAAACTACGACTCAGTGTTGAAAGGAGAGGCAAGCGAGGTGCCACTGTTGAAACAGGCTTTCCGATTGGGATTGTTAAGACTGAATTTCTTTTTCTCAGCAGGGCTTGCGGACGGAGCTCCACACCTCACTTAGTGTAAACAGCAGGTTCTTAACCCACAGTCAAGCAAAACAGAAAGGTAAGCAGGTCAGATCTCAGATACTTGCAAAGAGGGTTACAAAGAAAATAGCTAGGGCACATATTTCACAGAATAAAAATCGGCTGTTCCAGTGTTTGTATTTCTGGAGGATAGGAGAAGGAGGGAGGGAGGAAGGGAGAGAGAGAGAGAGGTGTTTCTAATTCAGACCTGCAGCATAATTTCACCATCTGCTGGAAAGAGTCCCCACGACACAAACTGTGCAGTTTCCCACCTTCTCACGCCCCCACACTGCTTCCACTCCATTGCTGGGAGAGGCTGTCTGGAACCGGAGAGTTTTGAGACGCTGTCGGTGGAGGAGTCGTTTTTTCACATATCGCCTCCTGTGCCCCAAATCTTTCCCAGAATCTAGGGGAAGAGAGGACAAGGCAGTTTTGTTATTGTTGTGATTTGTTCGTTTTGAGAAGCATTCTTCTTTTCCTGAATATAGAAGTAATACATCTGACAGTGCCTGGGAAGGATACGGATCCGTAGGATCTCCGCCACATTGCTGATGGGGCTATGTATTGATTAATGCCGCAGCTTTGGGAAAACACTTTATTATTAATTGACAAATTGTAATTGTATGTATTTACGGGGGTATGACGTGATTACACAATGTGACAGGATTAAATCAGGTGAGTTAATATATCCAGCACCTCAGATACTTTTTTTTATGGTGAAAATGAAACTGTCGTTGCAAAATTATAACTGAGACAGTGAACGATAGCTGAACTAACCAACTCCATCTTGCTTCTAACCTCCAAGCTGTCCCTGTTCATTCCTAGGCATAGACCAAACTAACTTTGGGAAGAACTTAAGTTCTAGTTGAAAACCAAGATGACAACAGCCCTTTCCCAAAACAAACCTGCTTCTTGGCTGGGGACTAGACTGCCTTTGTAGGACTAACAAATTAGTCAAAAGATGAGAGATTACGGTTTAGGAGTCATGGTGCTGGAGGCTACAAGATTCTGATCCCTCCCCACATTGCTCCTGGAGATAAAAATCACTATTGTAAAACATAAGACCAGTGCTTGAGATGTTTCACAGACCCGAACTTGATGAATCAGCTGGCACCACCCAGACTGAAAAACTGGCTCATCTGATCTCGTGGCTCCCTACCCAGGAACTGACTCAGCACAGGACAGCGTCAACTCATCTCCAGCCCAACCAACCAGCACGCCTAACTCACTGCCCCCACCCACCAAATCATCCTGGAAAATTCTGGTCCCCCATGGGGATACTGATTTGAGTAGTAATAAAACTCTGGTCTTCTGCATGACCAGCTCTGCGTGAATTACTTTTTCTCTATTGCAATTTCCCTCTCTTGATAAATCGGCTCTGTCTAGGCAGTGGGCAAGGTGAACCTGTTGAGCAGTTACAAAAACACTTAAAATCTAAAATCTCTTAAAAATTTTCAAGTACACAATGTGTTGACTGTTGTCACCACATGGTGCAATTGATCCCAAAGAAATATTCCTCCTAACTGAAACTTGGCACCTTTTGACTAACCTCTCCCCATTTCCCCTGGCCCCCAGCTTCTGGCAACAACTCTCTGTTTCTGTGAGTTTGATTGTTTTAGAGTCCACATTTAAGTGAAATCATACAATGCTTGTCTTTCTGTGCATGGCTTATTTCACTTAACATAATGTTCTCCAGGTCTATCCATGTTGTCACAAATGACAGAATGTTCTTCTTTTTCAAAGCTGAATAGTATTTCCTGGTGTATAGATGCCACATTTTACAATCCATTCATCTGTTGATGGGCACTGTGGTTGAACCCATATCATAGCTATTGTGAATAATGCTACCATGAACGTGGGTGTGCAGACATGTTTTCAACATATTGATTTCAAATCTTTTGGATGTATACCCGAAAGTAGAATTGCTAGATCATATAGCTGTTCTATTTTTAGTTTCTTGAGGAATCTCTATCTTGTTTTCTGTAATGGCTGTATTAACTTACATTTCCACCAGTAGTATATATAAAGTTCCCTTTCCTCTACATCCTTGCCAACACTGACCTTTCATAATTTTGATAACAGCCATTATGACAGGTGTGAGCTGATACTGTGGTTTTAATTTGTAATTTCCCTAATAGTAATGTTGAGTATATTTTCATATATCTGTTAATGAGATTTCATCGAACCAAAAAGATTCTGCACAGCCAAGAAAACAATGAACAGAGGGAAGAGACAACGTATGGATTAAGAACAGATTCGTTACTACCCAAAGCAATCCAGGGTCAATCCAATCCAGATCAAAATAATGGCTGGGTGCGGTAGCTCATGCCTGGAATCCTAGCACTTTGGGAGGCTGAGGTGAATGGATCACTTGAAGCCAGGAGTTTGAGACCAGCCTGGCCAACATGGTGAAACCCTATCTCTACTGAAAAAACAAAGAAATTAGCCAGGTGTGGTGCATGCCTATAATCCCTGCTGCTCAGGAGACTGAGGCACAAGAATCATTTGAACCCAGGAGGTGGAGGCTGCAATGAGCTGAGATTTTGCCACTACACTCTAGCCTGGATGACAGAGTGAGACTCTGTCTCAAAAAAAAAAAAAAAAAAAAAATCCAATGACATTCTTCACAAAAAGAAGAAACCTACCTAGAGGCTTTATACTATTAGACTTCAAAATATACTACAAAGATGTGGTAACCAAAACAATATGGTACAGGTATAAAAACAGACACAAAGACCAATGGACAGAACTCAGAAATTAATCCACATATCTACAGCCAACTGATTTTTATTTATTTATTTTTTTGTGACAGATTCTCTCTCTGTTGCCCAGGCTGGAGTGCAGTGGTGCAATCTTGACTCACTACAACCTCCACCTCCCGGGTTTGTGTGATTCTCCTGTCTCAGCCTCCTTATTAGCTAGGACTACAGGCACATGCTACCATGCCCAGCTAATTTGTTGTATTTTTAGTAGAGATGGGGCTTCGCCATGTTAGCTGCTACGGTCTATTCAGTCTCCTGACCTCATGATCCACCCGCCTTGGCCTCCCAAAGTGCTGGGATTATAGGCACAAGCCACCGCGCTTGACCCAGCCAACTGATTTTTGACAAAAGTACCAAGAACATTCATTGGTGAAGGACAGTTTCTTCAATAAAAGGTGCTGGGAATACTGGATATCCATAAACAGAAGAATGAAACCACCTCTCACGCTATACAAAAATCAACTCAAGGACCTAAATTTAAGACCCCAATTCATAAAACTAATAGAAGGGCCAGGCACAGTGGCTCAAGCCTGTAATCCCAGTACTTTGGGAGGCTGAGGCAGGCAGATCACCTGAGTTCGGGAGTTTGAGACCAGCCGGACCAGCATGGAGAAACCCCATCTTTACTAAAAATACAAAAAATTAGCTAGGTGTGGTTGCACGTGCCTGTAATCCCAGCTACTCAGGAGTCTGAGGCAGGAGAATCCCTTGAACCTGGGAGGCAGAGGTTGCGGTGAGCCCAAGATCACACCACTGTACTCCAGCCTGGGCACCAAGAGAGAAACTCTGTCAAAAAAAAAAAAGAAAGAAAGAAAAACAACTAATAGAAGGAAATATAGGGGAAATGCTTCAGGACATTTGCCTGGAAAATACTGTATAAATAAAACCTCAAAAGCACAGGCAATAAAAGCAAAACCAAGTGGGATTATATCAAACTAAAAAGCTGTGCACAGCCAAGGAAACAATCAACAAGGTGAAAAGACAGTCTACAGAAGGGGAGAAAATATTTGCAAGCCGTTCATCTGACAAGGGTTTAATATCCAAATATACAAGCAACTCAAAAGCAAAAAGTCAAATAATCCTTTTTTTTAAAAAAATTGAGATGGAATCCAACTCTGTCACCCAGGCTGAAGTACAAGGGCGTGATCTTGACTCACTGTAACCTCTGCCTCCCAGGATCAAAAGATTCTCCTACCTCAGCCTCAACAACAAGATGCAGGCCTTAAGAACCAAGAAAAAATGATGACCTACTCTGAATCTACAGGCTCTGTGTGGTCCAAGCCTACGCCAGGGAGATGCTCTCCTCCACTTGTTCCAGAAAGATGAGTTGTGCAATGTCCATTTTTGATGGTGAGGCTGGAATTTTCAGGAGAGCAGCTTTGTTTTTCTTGTGAAGCCAGCACTTTACTGGAATAATTGTCTTGTTTTATTCGAAGTCCTCTTTACCTCTGTTCCCATAAGCCTCTGACAATTTTGAGCTTTTTCTGGTTTTTGGAGATTGTGCAAAGACACTGCCAGTTTGCAGCCTCGTCCCTCAGGCTCTGGGTGTACCGCACACTCTGAAGCACACATTTTCTCTGGTGGCAGTTCTCCTCCGGTCGCCTGGGCTGTCACCTTGTCCATCTCTACCAGCGCTATTGGGAGGGAGCTGGAGGCCCTGCGCCGGAGGGCTGGCTGGCATCCCTGCTTGACTGGCCTGCTCCTGGGGATTCTCGGGATGGTGACCATGAGAACAGGCTGATGTACTGAGGACACGCCCTCCCTTGTGTGCACTTTGTCTCATGCTGAGTCAATTTCTTACTCCAGTCACAGAAAAGCTGGGTGAGCAATCCAGGCCACTCCTTGATCTTTCTCCCTCAAACGCCTGGCTTCTGAAAGCTCATTATTGTTTCAAGGGCTCTTTTTCTGCCATCTTTTGAGAGATTGAGACAAATAGGTCGGTTTCAGCAGGTGGATGCTCTTCCTGCATCTCTACCGGGACCTATCAGAAGTCGAAGGATATATCACTCAGCCCAAACTGCCGCAGGCAGTGACCCAGAGCTCATTAACACAGAACCCACACGTGCAACTCAGGGATAGCAATCCGAAGGGATGGTAGGAGGGGACTGAAAACGTATTTGCATGTGGCACTTTATACAATCACCGACGGTAGCTATTGTGTTGTGTTCCCACAGCAAGCGTGGCAGTGAGCCACCTGCTTTCAATACAGCCATCCTTTGAAACAGCTTCTATTTTTATCCCCGCTTCACAGATGAAGAAACTGAGGGACCTGTTTCAAGGTCAAAGTAGTTGGGATTTAAGCTCAGCAGTCTGGCTCCAGTTTGAGGTTGGAATTGTGATCTTTTTCTTGTATTGATACACAATATTTTCATACTTATGGGATACATGTGACTTCTGTTATGCATAATAAAGGTGGAGAAAATGTCAACTGCCCTCCCCCAGACCCTTGGTGCCACCACTAGAACCCTCCAGGAGCCTTCTCTTTTTCCTGCATCCACCCTCACATACTCACCTGTTTAATTTAGCCAGCATGTTTCTTTGGTTTCAGTTAAAACTCCATTACTAAGCCTGTTTTCTCATCAATAAAATGGGAATAACAAAGTTATCTGTCTCACAAAGATCTTACAAAACCACAAGTTCTAAGTACCTGATAGTAAACACCCAATAAGTGAGCATTATTATGACAAAGGTAGTAGAGAGTTTCACAGAGGGTTGTTTCTGTCCCCCCAAACCCCTGTCGTCCAGGCTGTAGTGCAGTGGCGCCATCTAGGCTCACTGCAACTTCTGCCTCCTGAGTTCAAGCAATTCTCCTACCTTAGCCTCCCGAGTAGGTGGGAATTACAGGTGCCCGCCACCATGCCTAGCTAATTTTTGTATTTTTGTAGAGATGGTTTTTTGTTTTTTTTTTTTTTTTTTTTTTTTTTTTTTTTTTTTTTTTTTTTTTTTTTTTTTTTTTTTTTTTTTTTTTTTTTTTTTTTTTTTTTTTTTTTTTTTTTTTTACCAGGGTTGGTCTTGAACTCCTGACCTCAGGTGATCCGCCCGCCTCGGCCTCCCAAAGTGTTGGGATTATAGGTGTGAGCCACTGTGCTCTGTCTCACAGAGGTTTAGAAAGCACTGGCTTAAAATGAGATGCCTCTCACTTGATTAGCCAAGAATTTTCCATTATTGCCCCACCTAAACAGAGATAAAAGGTTATCATTCTTTCCTGTATTTCTTACTCAGAATTTAAAATTTAGAGATGTCAGATTCAGTAATTTTAGTCTAAAGAGGACCATTTTTGCCATCACCACAAAGCCTGGGAACCTTTGACTTCGAGACCCACCAGAGGGCCCACCCAGCAAAAGATCTGTATCTTGGTCTCAGCATTTCGAGCTCTGCCCACAATGTGTTGATTCAGACAGATCAATAACAACACAAAAGAAAGTACAGGATGTATTCTTTCATTAATGAGTTTATTCAGAAGGGAAAGGAGAGAATAAATGCTGCTAATGACAATAGCCAGTTTTCAGGGAATTAAGAGATCTTTTTGCTTGAATATGCTAAAAGTTTAAATGAGGAACAATAATACATCATCTAATTCAGCAGTTTTGACACTGTGCTCAGTGGAGCCCTAGAGTTTTGCCAGGGCATCTCAGGGGCAGCTCTGAAGTTCTGAAGTTAGTAATTATCCCTCTGGCTGAATGTTAACTTGCATGGCGTGCAGGAACTCAGGCTGTAAGGCCTGAGGATGAGCTGTGCCAGAACCTTCATGCTGCCTAAGGTCACAATCAATTCTGGGGATGTGTGACCTTGGTCAAGTTACTTCCCACTTCTGGTGTCTGTCTTCTTTTCTGTCCAATGAGGAGAATCAATGGCGTGACAATTTTAAAAATCTTTTGGCTCTAAAATTCTGAGACTCTAACATGAATTGTGCTCTCTTCAATGTTTACTTCCAACTAAAAAAGATGTTTAGGACTACCTTGATTCAACTGTCTTCAAAGCTGGCGATCGTTTCTTTGACATTTCTCAGTGATCACATATCGTAGCCCTTTCAGGATAAATGCGATTTGGGAAAGTGACCTAAGACATTCACTCATTCCAAACCAGGTGTTTCATTCAGTTCACTCCGCAAGAGCTTAGTGAGTGCCTTTCAAGAGCCAGGCATGGACAAAGCTGAGACAAAGCGACGAGGCCAAACTTTTCCTTTTTCTCAAGCGTTTCCCAGGCCACTGATAATCTGGTAAGACACGTGGGTTTCTTGTGCGATTTGCATGTTTCGTAAGTGGGGCCATTCTGACAGGAGATGATGAAATGCTGGAGCCAAGGATCAGAGAAATTGGTAGTTGCCTTGGAAACAAGGAGACCTCTCTCCTATCTGCCATTTTGAAGTTTTATTAATATCCTCTGACGCAAGAGACCATGAGGCCTGAAGCTGTAAGCAGTCCATTCTCCTATTCCCACCCCCTTGGGAAGTGCGAAGTTCCTTCAACTCTCAGATCCTTTTGGTAGCTGGCTGGTTGGGAGGTAAATGTTGTTTGTAAGGATCTCTGAGTCAGCCTTCACGGCAGCCATATTACTCACACTTGGTTCAAATAGACAATTGTGCATAGTTAGGAGAGTCAATCTATATCACAGAAATCAGGCTAATCTAGGTTCAAATCCCAGGCCCATTTAACTTGCTCTGTGGCTTTGGGCAAGCCACTTAAATGAAATGATAGATACTTTGCAAGGTTGTCATATGGACAAGAAATCACATATATAGAGTGCTCAGTATATGTTAATGCCCAGTGAGGGTTCAAAAAGTGGTAGTTCTGACTGGGTGAAATGGCTCACACCTGTAATTCCAGCACTTTGGGAGGCTGAGGCTGGCAGGTCACTTGAGTTCAGGAGTTCGAGACCAGCCTGACCAACATAGCAAAATCCCATCTTTACTAAAGATACAAAAATTAGCTGGGCGTGGTGTTGCATGCCTATAATCCCAACTACTAGGATGGCTGAGGGAGGAGGACTGCTTGAACCCAGGAGACGAAGGTTGCAGTAAGCCAAGATCACGCCACTGCACTCCAGCCTGGGTGACACAGTAAAATTGTCTCAAAAAAAAAGTGTTGGTTTTTCATTATTAGGACTGCAAGGAAGATACTAGTGTTCATATAGTTTAGAGACCTGGCCTGGACCAGTTCTCTTTGAGGTGCTGAAACTTGAAGGAACCAGCTGAGCAGAAGCTTACAGATGTACCCTAGGGGAGTATGTGGCTCCCACAGGGCTCAGGAACCAGAGAAGGAAGAAGGTGGGGTGAAGTTGAGTCAGCAGTCTGGCCAGACCAGGTGATGGAAGCAAGACCTGAACTGGATTCAAGAGAGAAACTTTCACTGCCTCAGGTTAAAGATGGTCTCAAGGGTTGACATTCGAAAATATAGAAAGGTGAAGCCAGGTATGGAGACACGCACCTGTAATCCCAGTTACTTGGGAGGCCGATGTGGGAGGACTGAAGGCCAGGAGTTCAATGCTGCAGCGCACGACGTTCTCACCTGTGAATAGCCACTGCACTCCAGCCTGGACAACACAGTAAGACCCTCTCTCAAAACATTTTTTTAAAAAGAATAATTGTAAGAAGGTGAATGGATGGAATGGATGTCTGCTTTTGATTGACCTACTTGATTAGATGAATAATCTACCTTTAAAAAGCCACTTGATCACCACGAGGGCCATTAAGACATAAGAAAATTTCAACAGCTGAAAGAGGTCGTTGGTGCATATGCTAAATGTGGAACTGGGAATAGGTGAATGATCCTCTAAAAACGAATGCAGTCTTCCTTGTAGTTACATATGTGGAGGTAAGGATCTGACAGCTTGGAGGCTGTAAACTGGAGACCTTTACTGTTACGTATCTTCTGTTTAATTTGAACAATGTTTTTAAAATAAGACTTCACCTGGGTTTCTGTTTTCTCTCAAATATTGAAAGATGGAGCCACATATTCTTCCATACCAACGGTCTGCCTGCACCAAGTACCCGCTGCCTCCTGTGGGTATTCGAGGGGGTAGGGGACTTCAGAAAAAGTTGCTAAAACCAAGAGACTACTTTTTAGGGATTTCAGGCTATTTGCCAGTCCCTGCTTGAAATGCTCTTGGTTTTTATACACTGCTCCAGCCTTTTCCTCCCACCTCTCCAACTGCTCTTTATCATTCCCTTCTACAAAAGTCCTTCCTCCTCTGCTGTCCTCAGATTCTAGGAATCTCAGGGCTCTATTTTAGATCTTCTTTTCTCCCTATTCCATACAGTTTTCCTGATTAACCTCATCTCCTCTCAAGGTTTTGAATCCCAGCCAAATGCTGCTTATGTCCACGGTAGGCGTGCAGTACATATGGGACTGGTGGAATCGTGCGGAAACATGAGATGGGAGGATTCTGGGGTGAATTCGGTTTTTGTTTTGTTTTGGAGACAGGGTCTTCTATGTTGCCAAGGCTGGTCTCAAAGCTCTGGACTCAAGCGACCCTCCCAACCTCAGCCTCCTGAGGAGGAGACGGGATTGTGCGTGTGCACCACCACGCTCCACCTGATGTATATTTTTTATGTTCTCCTCTGTTCTTTCACTGACCTACTTATTTTTAAAATCATAATGCTTACTTTGGAAACTTATGAAAATATAGACATATACAAATAAGAAAATAGCAATTGACTACAATCCGAGATAACCACTGCTGGTATTTTGGCTATTTAACTCGAACCTCACTCCATGATTCCCATCACTCTTTATCCCCGCACCATAATTTCTTCTTCATAATCTCACTGTCCTTTTTATTTGCCACTTTATTTTCTATCCTCTTTACTACATTTTGTCCATTTGTCCACTACAACCACCCCAGGTCCTATAATGGTGTCTGGCGTACAGAAGGCATGCATGCACATCGTCTTTGTTGAATAAATGAGTCAATGTCATTGTGTGTGTGTGTGTGTATGGAGTGAGCAAGCACTGGATCATATTTTGTATACAATTCTAGAGTTTTACTCACTTACCATTACCTTTCTGCATGCTACTGACGTCTTTAAAACCCTTCATTGATTTCTCATGTTACCCTTAGAACAAGGTCCAAAATCCTTACTTTAGCCCACAAGCCTGGGTTTTTACAGCCAAGATGTCCCCAGAATTAACTCCCCTGAGGATAAAATAAAAGGCAAAAAAAAAAAAAAAAAAAAAAGGAAAACAGAGTGGTAAACATTAAGACATAAAAGTATAAAGATATGCACAGTAATTCTAAAAATTAAAACGAAACCAGAATATTTACATATTTATTAAATCTTTACAATCAGTAATTATAATCAAATACACAATTATGTACAGGATTATATACATTTTGCCCAGACTTTTACATCACAGTACATAGTTTCCCTTAGAAATATTGTATACATTTATCACCAAACAATACAATCCAACAGCAGCAGTGTTACAGCACCTGTTAGTACAGACATCTTTTTCATAAATTACATCATAAGAAAATATACGGCTGTAAATTGGGCTTTTAAAAATGTCTTTTATAAAATCTGAACATACAATATTTCATTCACAGAATGTTTTTTTTTTTCCTATGTTCTGACTGAAGCCTTGTGCATAAAACGACCGGCTGGAATATTTACTAAATTCTACCCCCCTCTAAAATTATAAGCAGTATTTGAATTACTTATGCTGAGCTTTCTTCATGATGAATTTGGCATGGGGTTTGGTGAGAGAACAAATGCTGGCTTTACTATAAAAAGGTTGTGTGATGGTAACTTTTTAAAACTTCTTGAGAGAGTAATTATATTAGTGAAGTTAAAATCAGAGCGTGTACAATTTTTCATTTTACTAATACCGTAAAGAAAAAGCGAGAAGTATAATGGCAAAAGTTAATTTGCTCTGAAACAATCATCCTCTTTCTGGAAGCCTATTACAATTTAAGAAAAGAAAACCTACCCAACAAAACATCCCATACCAAACATATCTAGTAAATTACAATTCTTTTACACTTAAAACTTTATGGGAAAAGTACTGCAAATAAGGGTATCTCATTTCGATGGACTTTTATATGGAAAAAAAAATCTACCTATTTTATTTTTAGTAGGTAAAGAAGTTTTAAAACTTGAAAATACCTGAATTAAATACTTGCTCTACTATCTGTTAACTTTCAGCTAAAATCCTTACTTGAGTCCAGATTTGTAAACATTATATAACTTTCTTAGTCAAACAATTTTATGGCTGTGGTGATCACTTCAGCTCTATTTCTAAGCAGTCAACATTTAACTGAGGTAGACCAGATGTTTCTAAATTCGGGGTTTCACAGAATCCCCTGAATCTTTAGCAAGTTAGTAAAATGTCTATAAAAGGTAACTAAAAAACAAAACATTAAAAAAAAAAAACAACAAAAACTAATGCCTTTGGAATTTTTAATGAACTCAAGAACGACTCTGTGGCAGTGTGTCAAGTAAATGAACGTAGAATCAGTGACATCGGTGTTTTCAAACTGAACACTATGTCCTCTTTTCTTAACTAGGGAAAAACTGCATGTCATTCCTTCAGCGTGTTAGGAAAAATTGGTTACATTTTTTCCTTTTCTTTCCTTTTTTTTTTTTTTTTTTTAAGGATTTACTTTTCTTAACAAGTGAACAATTTGCTTCTAAACATCAATGAAAGGCAACAACTCCCTCTAATGGCCAAAGGAAGAGAGTTGGCAGTAAGCGGGCTTTTCCAAGCATGTCACACAATCCTTCGTGCCATACAGTTCTCCTTGTTGGAAAAGAAATTATGTTGTTTTGGTAACTTAGAAAAGTTAGATTTAGACAACAATGGCTTTCAGCTATAAATACAAAATCAAATCCATGTATATAAGGCTTCTGTAATCAATGTCTTAGAGGAACATCTGTTCATTTTCTCCAAGCCCCAGTCCTATAAATCAAGGCAAGTCAAGTAATGAAGCTTCAGCTATTTTGGCAGCTTTGCAATTAAAACGAACAAAGCACTATGTCTATCCTTCCATATACTATATATATTATAGTTCTATCCTGTTACACCAAATCTCACATGCAGACAGACTAAAATTATCCATTTTGGTTTCAGGTATAATTAAGAGCCAATAAGGGTCTTGTACACTATTCTTTTTCCCCCTCCCCAAAGTGAATTCTCCATTAGATTTACTACTCCCTGACTCAATTATGTTTAGCTGGAATATCTGAATGCAGGTATTTATCCTCTCAGAAAAGAATCTGTTTACCTGGGATCTAAGACATACTGTACACGAATATACATAACTACAATACAGCACTGCTGTTTTTAACAGCTCCACTTATAGCTCATCAGTATCCCACAACTGTGTTTTAGGGAAACGTTATTGTGTAATGTCATGGGAAAAGAGAAAAAAATTACGTCTCTCAAATATTCCTTTAGAACTGATTCAGGCAAGTTTAAAAAAAATAAATAAAATGAATAAAGCCATGATTTCAGCTACAGGGCTGTCTACAGACGTCAACAACAAAATTTAAAAATTTTTAAAACTTAAATGTGGCCCGCACCAGACTACAACAACAAAAAGAAGGGGTGGGGGAATTCTCATTAAGCTATATGGCTATAGGTACTTGCTACTGTCCTTTTTTTTTTTTTTTTTTTAAACACAGGTCACTATAGACTAATTTTCAAGTCCATATCAGAAGGAGTATCTGTTAAAAACAAAAATCATGATTCAACAGAAAATGTGACAGACTCCTCAGGTGCAACTTTAGAAACCTAAGTTTCAAAGGAGAAAAACAGTAGTTATTCCAGGAATTTTAAAACACTAACCACAGTTTTATCATGGCTCTGTAAGACAGAAAAATGGAACAAAATGTATATAGCTGTTGGCGAAATGAGCCTTGCGGCTCAAACTGCATACCAAACACGTGATGGAGTAAGGCTGATGGCTAGAGGTAACCACCTCTACGAGAAATGAACTGGAAAAGATTTATAAACTACCTTACAAGGACATAATGCTAGGTTCCATTTCAGAGTAGTCCCGGCTTTCCCTATGGAAGGCCCAATGGGAGGTTCTTATTGCAACACTACAGTTTCTCCCTTGCTCCATTTTTCAGAACTCTTAAGTAAGCAATCTCCACAATATATTATATGACCTTTTTACCTGGTCCCACTCATTAGTCTTTATGCAGAGAAGTCACTGAGAAAGTACACTGGCTTCACCTTTGGTTTAAATAAAAAGGACATTGTTAAGAGGGAACAAAAAAAAATCAAGTCATCTTGATCATTTGTCACTAAATGAAACAAGTGAAAGCGATGAGCAAAGACTGTTTTCACCATAAATGCATTTGCTTCGTAACCAGTTAGGTCACTTAAGAGTGTTTTTGTGAAGGCAGCATAATCACAACACCACAATAATCGTATCCATCTTTCCAAAAGAGCCTCTAACCCCAAAACCAAGAAAGGTGAGCTTCCTTTAATTAGAAGACTATCCAAACTCCTATTCCCCACTCCACTATTAACTGAATTTTGTTTCTTGTCTCTCCACAGACTACAGAAATCTGGTTCCCAGGAATGCTCAGTAACCTTTGCCTGGCCTGAGGTGTTGCAGGGTGGTGCAGTGCTGCATTTGAAGGGGAATTGTGGATTTCCGTTTTTCATGGGACAGTTTTAAACAAGGTCATTTCTAACACAGCATGCTCCAGATTCCTATGATAACTACGCCAGTCAGAACGTGGTTGTTCTCACCATACTTAAAGCCTCCCATTAGAGAGCCTGCTTAGTATTAGGGTGTCTATTAACCACATACATTTACCTTCTCTTTTTAAATACCTACCAACAGATTGTTTAGCAAGTCATAGCTCATCCTTCTCCATCATTTCAAATGCTTCTATATCTTCATTCCAGTCTGCTAATATGGAGTCTATAGGCTGGACCTTTTTATCCCGGCTAACATTAGGATTGGAATCTTCCTCAGTTTCTGATTGTTCTTGAAGCTGGTTATCTAAATCTGTACATTCACCATTAAGATTTGTAGTCTCACGGTTTTCTGTGGGATTAGAAGTCTGTTCAGAAGGGGAAATGCTTGCAGCATTGTCCATATCTGCTGGAGATAATGATTCTGGGTGAGAGTTTAGAGAATTTTCCTCAGAAGACTCTTGATCAACCAAATCAACCTCCTGAGAACTTGATGAAACCTGTTCGGCACTCTGATTCTGAGAATCATTTTCAGGGGATGATTGTTCTTCATTTTCCATTTCAGGATCTGCATAAGAAAGAAAAAAACCTCATGCTACCTCTCTAAAAAAAATGTACCATTAAACTTTCCAAAGCATATTGGTTTTTGCAAGAAGATGAAATAAAAAGTTAAAGTGAATCAGGTTAATGCAGAAGGTGAACATCAGCAATGAAGTGAAGACTGTCTTTATGCATTCACATTTTCCTATGTATTCACTGTGCAAAATGTGTCAGTATTAGAAAAGAAATGTTTTTCCAAATTGGAAGGAATGACGATAACTAAGACTGACTTCAGTGGACATTAGTAAGCTGAGAAGTATACTAACCAATAATAATACTAAAATATATAGAGATTTGCAATGTGTGGCTAAAATTTGTTAGATACCTTAAGCTTACATATGAGAACATATCAAATGGAATCCATTTTAAATAGCACGTATCATTGCTATATTTTAAAATAATATTGCTTTGAAAAGTAAAATTCCTACTCAGTAAGCCATAAAGATGCAGATAACACAGATTTTTTTGAATGACTGATCAAAAATATTTTCACAAGACAAGAACTGAGATTATTTACAAAATTCTATTATTGTGGGCATATGAATTATAAGATATAGTCATTCTGAAATCCACTGGAAGGCTGAAGGGTGGGTTAAACCTCTTACAATGAATATACAATGAAACCAATAGAAGCATTTTATTTGGGGTTCCTATAAGAAAGTGCTTAAAATAGCACTGACACCCAAATGCTACATCCTGTTCAGTCTCTGCCTCTGGGAGGCAGTTGGCCAGCAAATGTCTTCCAAGTGATCATTCCACACAGTGCTAGGGATAAAATGAAGAGCAATACCAAATGCTGTTCCTGCCCTTATGGGTCTTACAGTCCAATGGGGGAAAAAGGTCTTTATTATGCAAATAATCACAGAAAATAAACAGAAAACTCAACTGTGACACGTTATGAAAGAAAGATAAGGATGCTGGATGCTCAAATTCCTTATGTAAAATGACACAGTATTTACATATAACCGACACACATCCTCCCATATACTTTAAATCATTTCTAGATTACTTATAATACCTAATACAACGTAAATGTTAGGCAAATCATTGGTGTACTGCATTGTTTGGAGAATAATGACAAGAAAAAAAGTCCGTGTACGTTCAATATACGGCCTTTTCCTTCTTGAATATTTCCTATCCACAGTTGGTTGAATCCATGGGGGCAGCACCCACAGATACAGAGGGACAATTGTAAAGTGATTTGAGAGGTTCCTTCAGAAAGTGACACTTGAGCTGAGATTTAAAAGACAAGTAGAGATAATAGGCAAAGAAGGGAAGGCAGATGATTTTTTTAAAAACAGAAAAACCAAAGGAAGTGTAGACATGCAGGAAGGTATGGGTGGGCATTGTTGGGACAGAGAAAACAATTCCCCAAAATATGGTGTTTCAGCATGATGAATGCTTGGAAAACTGGAAGGCCTCAGAAACAAGCCTCAGAACCAAAATTTGTCTCTGATCTTCCCCTGCCTCCCCTGCCTCCCTGTCTCTATGATCCTCTTTCTGGAAGCAACTGGGGAGACTCTCTCTAGAATTTTCTTATCAAAGGAAGCTTCTTTCCAAAAGAAATGCAGTTGTCTCAAGAATCCCTTCCTAAGACTCTCATCAAGCAGAAAAAAACTGAGCCATCAAAGTCCAAGTGCAGTAGTTCATGCTTGTAATCCCAGAACTTTGGGAGGCTGAGGTGGGCGGATCACCTGAGGTCTGGAGTTCAAGACAAGCCTGGCCAACACGGTGAAACCCTGTCTTTACTAAAAATACAAAAAATTAGCCAGGCATGGTGGCGGACGCCTGTAATCCCAGCTACTTGGGAGGCTGAGGCAGGAGAACTACTTGACCCCGGGAGGCAGAGGTTGCAGTGAGTCAAGATCACACCACTGTACTCCAGCCTGAGTGACAGAGTGAAACTCTGTCTCAAAAAAAAAAAAAAAAAAAGCTATCAGAGAGGAGTGGAGACTTGCTGGGGTCCTTATCACACCCAAACAGACTTTTCTTCTGGGGACAGCTCCAAGAGATTAACTGTGGACTTTCTCTGGACAATATGCAAAGAGAATCATTTACCAGTCATTGAGCATTGGGCCTATTCATTCTCTTGTATTCCTCTCCCCGAAGAGGGTGTTTAAGCTTCAACCACCTGTCCCCTTTCATATTTTGTATGGCTCATGTGCACACATGTACACATAATTATGCTTTCTCTTGTTAACCTGGTTTTTTTTTTAAACAGAATTGTCAGCTGTAACCCTTTATGATGGAGAAGAAAGGGATTCCCCCTTTCTGCCCCTACCACACACATATATTCATCCTAATTAGGTCAGATTACCTGACTCTGAAAGTTTACATTCTTAGGGGTTTTTTTTGGGGGGGTGGGGGGTTGAGAGGTAGATTGAGGAGTTCCACACAATCTCTGTCTTCTAAGCTGTGAAAAAGGTACAATTTAATTAGACAATTAGGGAAACCAATGATGGGACCAAAGAAAGACGAAGGCAGCTGGCTACTGATGGCTTATTTATCCTAGGTTCCCTAAATTCAAGAGAGAACAAAAAGAAAAACCTCCAGCCAGGCGCAGTGGTTCACACCTGTAATCCCAGCACTTTGAGAGGCTGAGGCACATGCGTGTAATCCCAGCTACTTGGGAGGCTGAGGCAGGAAAATCGCTTGAATCCAGGAGGCAGAGATTGCAGTGAGCCGAGTTCGTGCCACTGCATTCCAGTCTGGGTGACAGAGCAAGACTCTGCCTCGGGAAAAAAAAAAATCTCAAAGTTTCTTTCTAGATTCTATTATTCCAGATTAGAAGAAGAGGAAAAGGTGTAGGGTTACCTGGTAATGAAGATCGTGCTTGTGGTCAAACACTCTCCTGGGGTTACATATACAACATTATTTTGGAAATCTAGCTAATGCAATTGGGCAAGAAAGTAGAATGATCAATGTAAATATAGAAAAAGATCAAATTATTTGTATTTTCAAATTGTGATCGTATACTATTCAAAGCAACTCTAATAAAAAATACTATTAAAATTGAGAAATGAATTTGGTAAGGAGACTATGCAAATAGCAGTAACTCCTTTGTAGTAGCAATAACCAGCTAAAAATATAATCATTAAACCTTTTCATAATAAAAATAAAAGCTACAAAACACAGAATTAGATTTATTATAAAAGATATATGACCCGTATACTACAAAATCATGAGAACCTAAAACAAGATTTGATTAAATTTACAGGTATATTCTTAAATGAAAAGTCTTAATATTTAATGTTTTCCTAATTTATATGTAAAGTATGCAATTATATAATTTCTAAATGAATCTCATTTGTACTTCTTGTTTCCACTTTAGAAACAGATACAATTAAAGTTTCTATAGAACAGCATATGTCAAAGAAAAGTCAAGAAGAATCAGTGAGGGCGACTTGCCCTATCAGATAATAAAATTTACTCAAAAAGCAAACTGTTGTATTCTGGGCACAAAAATAAACAGATTAGACTTGCTTCAGGCAGGTCTAGGAGCAGATCCAACTACGCCAGAACATTTGTTATACAGCAAAGATGACAGTTTAGCTGAAGGAGAGGTGAAGGGTTTGCTTCATAAATGGTATTTAGTAACTGACAACTCAATTGGAAAGAAAGACTTATATTTTAAAATTCCATATGGTTTAGAGACCAATATGTAAAAAATGGTTAAAAAATACCAGAAGAATTTAGGAAAATATTATGTAAGAATAGGATGGAGTGATCTTCTGAAGTGAGAAAGGAGATCCGGGGGTCTTAAAGGAATTAATTATTTCTGATTACATAAAAACGTTATGAAAGTTACAAAAACAAAGTGAAAAGATGACATGTTGGGAAAATAGTGTGTGTGTGGGTGTCCGTGTGTGTGTGTGTGTGTGTGTTTGTGTGTGTAACCTCTCTGTCTCTATGTGTGTGTATGTCTTCTAGATAATTCATAGAACTTCTACTTCTTTATGTGTATGTATGTAAATACAGGAAAAGAAATGCACACACACAAATAGAAAGATCCTATAAAATACCTAGAAAAGACACACAATCTTATTTAAAGAAGGCTAAACATATGACTAGGCAATCCAAAAAGAGAAAAAACAAAAAATTTACCTATAAAGGGAAACATGCTGACTAAAATTAGGAAGAAACATATACTCTCATATCTTGCTGGAAGGGATGTGAACTGCTACAATCTTTTTTGGAATGCAACTTGCAACATCTATTAAAGCTAAAAGACCCATATCCTTTCCACCACCATTCCATTTTAGTAAACCTCAAAATTCTAGAAAAGTAAAAGTATGCATATGTAAGAAGATATGTACAAGAATGTTACCTACACCATTGTATACATTGGCAAAACAAAAAACCTGGAAACAATTTGGATGCCTAATAGTGACATGGTTAAATAAATTACGGTACAGTCACAATACAAAATGTAATGTAGCTTTCAAAATAATAAATTATGCTATTCTACTAGCTTGGAGGAATGTCTTTAATATAGCTTTAACTATAAAAAGCAAGTTACTGAACGCTACATATATTTAGAAATGAGAGAGAGAGAGAGAGAAGAGAGACAGAGAGAGAACTTTGAAGATACCCATAGAAGAAAATGTTTTAGTTTTCGCAAGTTGAAGGAACTATAGAACTACTAAAAATGTTAGAGAACTACAAAAAGAAGAGTTAAAATCTGCTACACTGCTATAAATCTTGATCCTAAGGCGCCTGTTTTCATCAGTATATGCGATCAAAGACCTAAGAGCATAACAACCACAATATTAAATTCAGGAATGGTACATCAGAAACACAAGAAAAAATAATGGAGAAAATCTCAAAATACAGAGAAAAGAAAATCAGTATGTTTTAATAATAAAACAGGAAGTGAACTTTGGCAAAGACTTAGAGATTAGATGTTGTACAACCATTCATTCATTCATTCATCTGTACATTAAATGTTTACTGAAAGCAAGGAATACAGAGAGGAGAAGCAGGCAAAGAACTATGTAAGTATCATAGCAGAACTGTATTAAAAAGACACCCTTGGTAGGTGCCAGTGACTCACACCTGTAATCCCAGCACTTCGGGAGGCTAAGGCAGGTGGTTCATGAGGTTAGGAGTTCAAAACCAGCCTGACCAACATGCTGAAACCCTGTCTCTACTAAAAATACCAAAATCAGCCGAGCATGGTAGTGTGTGCCTGTAATCCCAGCTACTCAGGAGACTGAGGCAGAAGAATTGCTTGAACCCGGGGTTGCAGTTGAGCCAAGATCATGCCACTGTACTCCATCTTGGGCAACAGAGCAAGACTGTGTCTCAAAACAAAACAAAACAAAAACCTTAAATTTTACCTAGGAGAGTAACAGAAAATTTCCTAAAGAAGTTGGCATTTGAAATTTAGGATGTCTAAATGTTCTCAAAGAGGAAAAGGGCCATAAGGAAGGGGATAGGGATTGATTGGGAACTTCCAGAAAAAGGGAAGAGATGGTGCAAATGTGAAAATGCGTGAGAAAACATGCCTTGGATGGAGAAGGGGAGGTTAAGTATCAACTCTGCTAGGAAGAATGTTTCAGACGTTTCTCTCCAGGCAGAGTTCATCTGCATATATACTAGATTTTTCTCCTTGGGATCAAATTCTTTCCAACAGCAACTTAAGGTCTACGGTTCAGCTGTAGAACATTCACCTCGATCAAGTTCAGTGGGGGATAATCAGGAAAAGTGGCCCTGCCTGACTTCAATCAGAGCAGTGCAAAGAATGGAACTTTCTTTTTCTTTCTTCCATTTTCTCTGTCTCTTTACCAGATAGACACAAATAGGGCAGCCTGAAAACATCTGTCTAGAGCCCTTAAGGCACTACAGGCTCACACCAAGTTGCAAGCATGACAATGTATTGGAAGTGAAAAATGCTGATGTTTCTTCCCTGTGAGAAATACTATTGAAAAAAGGAAATTTACTCTTAATTGTAAACTACTTCAATTTGGACCTAAAGGTAACAACACATTGCCTTTTGTTTGCAGGCACAGGGTTGGAATAATTAAGTACCTTTATGAACTGAAATTCTGGAAAAATGAAACGCTGAGAGATATGATATGGAAAATTCTGTTCAACAATAGACTGTGGATAGCTTAACTTTCAGAGTTGTCACAGGTTTGACCTAAGGAAGCAACATCACTTGATACAAATGCTAATGCTTTTTAGCTTCTAAAGAAGAATGTGTAATAAGATAACCAGAAAATTTCTGCTAGCAGAACAGTTTCAGATATGTCTATACTAATGGCATGGACTTATCAGAGTAAGAAGACAGGAGTGAAGGCTTTTTAGGGCTTCTATTTTCTGTATTAACATATGAAAAGGACTGCTAAATCAGCACTGTGTGACTTCATAGGGAAAAATATGTATTTGTGGAAATGACATTTTTAGAAAAGGCAATCTGGAGAATATTTTATTGTTCAGATTTTAAGGATGTTATTATTTAGTGTACTTATATAATCCATTAACTAGTACCTGTGATGGTACAATACGGCCAATTACATAGTTGGGAGACAGAAAAGGGGTGGTTTCTGAATCCTGTTCAGTATTTCTCAAAGTGTAGCTGAGGAAGCAGCTATAACACAATCACCTAGGATGTTTGTCCGAAGTTTCAGATTCTGATTCCCAACACTTTTAACAAGCGTACAGGTTGATTCTGATGTAGGGAAGAAACAGTGATGTGTGTGGTAATGGTACAGGACACATGATAACCACTACAGACTGTGTAGCTTCTTAGGATACTATCCTAAGTGAATAAATTTGTTGATTTCATAAAACTATTATCACTGATTTCTGTTACATTAATAAATACTAACAATTAGGCTGTATCTTGCTGCTAATTAATATTGCTATATAGTTCTCTAAAGGGCTATTACACAAAAAGGGGGCTTTTCAATACTTCTATCAAAAGATCACTCTATAACAATCACAGTTCAATACATTTACAGACTGTCAAAACTTTTCAAAAAATATCTTTTAAATAATGTTCTTTTAATGCAAGGTCCTTAAGGGGATACTATTCACCAAGATTTTTTTTTTCTAGTAAAATTAATCACGTCTCATGCCTTTTCTCTGGTATAGGAAGCACATGCTTTACCATAGCCTGTAGTCCTAACCCATGTACCACACACACACATGAGTTCTTAAAACAAGTCAAGACCTTAAATATTTTACATTGTGTTCTAATAAAAAGTGATCAAAGTAATAAATACCAAAACAACAATGCCTCTGTTACACTGACTCTTACATGGACATAGATATAGAATTCATCTATTATATGGGATGCATAATTATTAGAATTTGTTATGACAGAATCAATTAAAATCTATTATTATGTGACAGCTGACTAGACATGAAAATAATTACAACAGATATCATGGTATCCGCTGAAACAAAATAATATACGTATGTGTGTGTGGACATATAATAACATATATAATTTAAGGCTTAGTAATGCAAAATACTTACTACTATTAATAATGTAGCTTGGAATCATTTTACCTTTTAATATTGCTGCTGAAATTCCAGTGGTAGCACAAAATAAAGGGGGAAAAAAAGCAAATGCATTAAAGAGTTACATGAAATAAGAATTGGCCTATGTTAGATATGCCTAAATGCGTATATGTAGGCAAGAAGATCTGAGTTTAGAAAAGGGCCCAGGAAAAAAACAAATCAGTTATACAGAGGATTTAAGATTAGAAAACCTGTGTATTCTGTTCTGTTTCCATGTATACGTTGTTATATATAAACATCCTACTCACTCACTCCATTGCTCTTGACAATAAATAACTGATATTTCAAAAAATCTCAAAGAAGAATAAAGCAATACAAGAAGCCAAAATTAGGCTAGCATGATTATGCTACCATGATCATCACCGAACTTTTTTTTTTGAAAAATGTCCCACTTGGAAGTCACACTGAATTGAATCAGATTCCTACATATCTATCAAACACCCCAGGGGATGTAACAACCCTGTACTATTATACAACTTCATGTATTTAAGTCGTATAGGAGAGAGAGGACTTCAGCTCTCTCTACTGTCTATCCAGCAGACAGGAAAGGCTGCTACCACAAGCAAGATCACAGCCTGTGTCTGAAGGCTCATCTTCCCTCATTTCTCCTCTATCCCTGGGTGTGAAACTATGTAAGAATACTAGTAAGTCCTTGCATTTATATAGTAATTTGAGTTTCAAAGAGATTTCAAATTACTAACAAACATTTTGATCTAGAGAGGACTATCTACTCTCATAAATTAAGACATGCTATCTTGTTTTTCAGAAACAGTTGTTTGTAACTCTTATAAATATCCGTGTGATAAACCTAGATCTCATTGGGAAGAAGCTGCTTCTATTGCCTTCACCAAGACAGTAATCATTTGATTACAGGTGGCCTGTTGAGACCAACGACTATCTATATTGTATACAACATTCTATATATGTCTTCTTATTCCTTATAAAACACATGTAAGATGTAGTATCCATGAAATCAAATGGTGAATATTTCCGGATGTTAAAATGGCTTTAACATCCAGAAGTACTCTCTTGTATTTTTATCAACTGAACAGACTCATGACAAAAATTACAAATTACACATAAAAATGTATTTCTAAAAACATCTTAATACAGAAAACAAGGCAAAATAAATGTTTTATTCTTATTTCCCAAAGAATAATAAATTCTGAAGTCATCTTCTAAAAATTTTACTTTTACCAGTGAACCAAAAAAAAATTTTGCGTTACTCATTCTTGTTATCAGACTAGCAAAATCAATACTAAGCTGCATAAAAAACAAATGGTATTTTACTCTTACCTCGATCTTTTGCTTTATCAGAAAGGAGCACTTCTACCTCCTCATATTCCCGAATGGCATCCAGTATGATACTTCCTTCTTTGCTGAATAAGAACAGCATGGGGATTTTGATGTCATCCGTATCCTTTCCATCACCTGCCATCTGGAACAGAGGGGCAGTATCACTGCTGCTCCCCTCATTGTCATCTAACCAGAAAATAAATACAGCAAACATCAAAACACCCAGCCATTAAAAAGATCTATCTACCAGTTGCTACTGATTTTTACACTGACAGAATTAATTTTATGCATCAAGAACCATAAAAACAAACATAACTTTTAGACCCACTAATTCTCATAGAAATGTATCCAAAGGAAATAATACAAAATAAGCAAAAAGCTCTGTGCCCAAATAATTTTACTAGTTATAACTGTAAACAACTGTATACCATTATAAGTAAGTTATAATGACCGACTTCATAGGACACACAGAATAATAATGCATTAAAAAAGCAGAATCCAGAATTCTATGATTATCACTATAAAAATTTCACATGCTTATGGAAAAGCCTAGAAATGAAAAAATTCAATGAGTTGGAGTATAGTGATAGAAGTATGAACAAATTTTGTTTAAAATTTCCACTAGTGGCATGATTACACTGTTTTACCAAACTGAATACGGACAGTTCTTTTTTATATAATGCACACAAAGAATAGTTATGACTATAGTGCTTTTTCTTCTATAAGCTGAACTAAACAGTATTGCTGTTTTGTACTGGTTAAATAATAGTAGTAGGACTACTAATAGTAGTAGTACTAGTAACATGCTGTTTTTCTGGAGACAACCATCATGGCCACCTTCAACTGGCAAGCCAGTCTCCCAGAAGAAACTGTCTCATCTCAGGGCACTTGCTCTCACAGTTCCTGCTAAGTGCAGAATGTATGACCCATCCTCTTAGTAATAACTGATTAGACAAAAGATGGCTACGCGACTCTGAGTCTCTCTGGGGGACCTGAAACTGGCACACAGAAAAACTGTTTCAGTTAGCAGGGGGTAGTAATCCAGTTAAATGACACAGACTTAGGGCTGAAGCTGCAAACTAAAATGGCCATTTTGGAACTGACGGACAAAGAGAGAGCAGACTGGTGAGAAGCTGGAGAATGAAGCAGAATTGCAAAGAGAAGCAGGGAACAAAAGTTCAGAAGGACCCAGAGATAGAAATATAGAGAGAAAAGTGAAAACCATTTGTTGTCATAGATCCTGGTGATTTTTAGTTCCCACGTGGACCTCCTGGTGAATCCTAGTTGTGTTTGTTACTGCTGAATTCAATGAAAATAATCCATTTATGCACAGTGAACAAACCTCTCTCCTTAAGCCAACTTAATTATCTCCTACAGCCACATGACATCTACGTTAATTTGTACTTCTAGCCCTTGGAACAAAAAACAGCTAATTCCTAATTTATTCATTTATATACAATTAAAACAAAAACAAAATGTGTTGTCAGAAACAAAAAACTTAGGAGAAAGAAGTCAACACAAGAAAGTTTCTCACTAAAAATTAAAATTTTCAGCTGGGCATGGTGGCTCATGCTTGTAATTCCAGCACTTTGGGAGGCCAAGGCAGGCAGACCACTTGAGGCCAGGAGTTTGAGACCAACCTGGCCAACACAGTGAAACCCCATCTCTACTAAAAATACAAAAATTAGTCAGGAGTGGTGGCATATGCCTGTAATCCCAGCTACTCAGGAGGCTGAAGCACGAGCTCACTTGAACCTAGAGGTGAGAAGTTGTAGTGAGCCAAGATCATGCCACTGCACACCAACCTTGGTAACAGAGCAAAACTGTCTCAAAAAACAAAAATTCTGAGAAAGATCATCATTATTTATTTATCCACAGAACTCAGTATAGCATTTTCCAACTAAAAGCTACCAAAAACAAAACAAACAAACAAACAAACAAAAAACAAACATTTGACAGGCTGAGGGCAGTGGCTCACACCTGTAATCCCATCACTTTGGGAGGCCGAGGCGGGCGGATCACCTGAGGTCAGGCATTCAAGACCAGCCTGGTCAACATGGCAAACCACATCTCTACTTAAAAAAAAAAAAAAAAGGCCGTCGCTCTCCAATGCCAGCACCGCCTCTTGCTCGCCGAGCTCCAGCCGAAGGAGAAGGGGGGTAAGTAAGGAGGTCTCTATACCATGGCTCGTACAAAGCAGACTGCCCGCAAATCTACCGGTGGTAAAGCACCCAGGAAGCAACTGGCTACAAAAGCCGCTTGCAAGAGTGCGCCCTCTACTGGAGGGGTGAAGAAACCTCATCATTACAGGCCTGGTACTGTGGCACTCCGTGAAATTAGACGTTATCAGAAGTCCACTGAACTTCTGATTCGCAAACTTCCCTTCCAGCGTCTGGTGCGAGAAATTGCTCAGGACTTTAAAACAGATCTGCGCTTCCAGAGCGCAGGTATCGGTGCTTTGCAGGAGGCAAGTGAGGCCTATCTGGTTGGCCTTTTTGAAGACACCAGCCTTTGTGCTATCCATGCCAAACGTGTAACAATTATGCCAAAAGACATCCAGCTAGCACGCCGCATACATGGAGAACGTGCTTAAGAATCCACTATGATGGGAAACATTTCATTCTCAAAAAAAAAAAAAATTCTCTTCTTCCTGTTATTGGTAGTTCTGAACGTTAGATAATTTTTTTTCCATGGGGTCAAAAGGTACCTAAGTATATGATTGCGAGTGGAAAAATAGGGGACAGAAATCAGGTATTGGCAGTTTTTCCATTTTCATTTGTGTGTGAATTTTTAATATAAATGTGGAGATGTAAAGCATTAATGCAAGTTAAAACGTTTCAGTGAACAAGTTTCAGTGGTTCAACTTTATAATAATTATAAATAAACCTGTTAAATTTTTCTGGACAATGCCAGCATTTGGATTTTTTTAAAACAAGTAAATTTCTTATTGACGGCAAAAAAAAAAAAAAATAGCTAGGGGTGGTGGCAGGCTGAGGCAGGGAGAAGTGCTTGAACCCAGGAGGCAGAGGTTGCAGTGAGCCGAGATCTCAGAAAAGAAAAATAATTGACAACTCTTGCATATTATAGAAGATCATGAGAATTAGACTTCACTGAAAAATATAAAAAAATCAAAAATATTACACAAAGAAATATTTTAAAATGTTAATGCATATATTCTACACTTTACATTTTAATTTTGATGTCTTGATTAGAAATGTTCAAAATGGTAGTGATGGTTAAGACACTAAATTCTCCAATAAAACTAATCTAAGTGTGGGAAATAACCCAAGAATAAAGAGGATGATTTAAGTCAGGGGTTGGCAAATCTCTTCTGTAACTGGCTAGGTGGTGAATAAATATTTCAGCTTTGCAGTTCTTTCCTGTAAGTACTCAACTCCATCACTGCAGTCATAGACAAGACACAAACCAACTGGCATGACAGTGTCCCAATAAAACCTTTACAAAAACAGCCAGTGAGCTGTATTTGGCCTACACTTTTGTAGTTTGCCAACTGCTGAATTAAGCTATTAAACAGGATTTCCCCTGTTTATTAATAAAATGTATGCATTCATTAAATCAACATAAGTGCTAATATTTGTTTTAAATGTCTTTTTATTTACCTGAACTATTAGAAGGGGAAAAAAAGAAATCCAAAAAGGAGTTGTGTGTGAGAGAAGCTGTACAAAAGAACTCACAATCGGTGTATGACCCAGGTCTTCCAGTTCTTTCTGAATGTAAACTCCTATTTACTTTAAAACAGAAAGGTTTATATTTACCCTGATTGTCATGGCCTGTTTAGCATGATATAAGTGATTGTCTATGAAAGATAAAAAAGCAAAACCCACTGGTTGATCCATATGGGTAAGACAATTTAAAGGTAATTTGTTATTTCTGTGGAAAAAGATCCAAGGGGATAAAGCTCTGCTAACAATACTGTAAATACTGCTATAGTAGTACTCATCCTATGTCTGCTATTTTGCCAAGAAATTTTATATACATTATCTTGAAACCTTACAATCACCTAAAAGACATTTATTATCACTTTCACTGGAGCTCAAAAAACATTCTACTAAATAAACAGATTAAAAAACTGAAGCTGGGCCAAGGTTACACTGCAATTTTGTGGCAGAGCCAGGAACTATACTCTCATGTGTCTGCCTCCAAAGCCTGCATCTTTGTGGAGTAATGGAAATTCTCAGTGGCTCCCCACTGGAGGTGGCACAGTGTAATTCTTACCTTTTGGGGGTGATGGATCTCATGGGCACATTTTCTTATCCATGGTACTGAATGTTTTCATCACTCAGTCCTACCTCACCCTTACACCTAACCCCAAGTATTTTCACTGACGTTAATATACAGAAACTCAAATTCAGACTTTTAAAAAAGATGTTAGATATCTAGAAATCAAGAGTCATTGAATTACTTATCCTTTATGTTGTCTAGGTGAGGTAAAAAAAAAAATTTGACAAACTCTGATAAAATTTTAGAAAATAAAAGAAAAAAAATCCTAAAAATTATCTCCCCTTAAGTCAACACAATGACATGGAGGATTTCTTACCAATAACAATGCCACCAATGGCTCCGGCATTCTGGATGTTGCGTGCCTTTTCTGCAAACATGCACTGTCCTCTTTGTATCAATGCGATTTTTCCCATCACTGCCTCAGGGTTAGTAAGCTCTGAACAACCATTGTACGGTTTACTGCTTGCAACAAATCCTCTTGTCTGTCAGAAATCAAACTAACTTAAATATTTTAATCTTCTCAAATGGCAATCAAGTCATTAAACCTCAATATCTAGAGCTTTGAGAGAACTATAACTCATTTCTAATGATAACATATCTAATACTATTCGGCATAAATTTTTGTTTTCAACATTTTTCTTATCACACTATTCAATGTTTCTAGTGAGCATTTTTACATAAACTACAAAATCTGATACTTATAATGACCCTGAGCAAAACAATACACATAACATTTCCATTTCTCATATGGGGAAACTGAGACTCAGCTTATGTATTTGCTCACAATGTTAACACAAGTTAGTAAGTGGCAAAGTTAGGACCTATAGGCAGATTCAATACATTTACAATAGCTGGGAACCAATTTGAAATGTTCATTGGTAACCAGAAAAGTTTCTGAAAGAGGAAAAAAAAAATGGACTTAGTCTATATGAATCTCCAAGCAGTTATTTTTCCCAGAAAAATTAAAGCCACCAAGGAACTGATTTTTTAAAGACATTACTATGAAGATGTTTTAATATCCTTCACTCTCCTAAAATGTAAATTTCCGTAGGAGCGTGGATCTTCGCTGGTTTTGTAAACTGATATAGCAAGCAGTGCAGACTACAGTAGGCACTCAATCGACAGTTGAAGGAATCAATCTATATAGCTTCTACATGGTTTAAAATACACATGAGAAAAAAGGCTAAATTAGGAGTAACAGAGTGAAAAGAACATTGGCTTTAGATTGTCATGATAATTGGGCTCTGGTCCCAACTCTGCAATCAATTAATTAGATGAAGTTGTGAATTGTTTAGCTATGTAAGTCTTCGTTTTCTACATTATAACTATAGAGGATGGACTAGCTTAGTGATCTTCAAAGTTTACCGTGGAACCTCAGGGTCCCAGGCTTTCTCCAGATACTTGAGCCAGAGCTTCTGTGCTTTTAGCTGTTTTCTACATTAAGCTCCTGGGTTAGATTTTTGTTCAAAGAAAGATCCCAGTGGCTTTTAGAAAGTCTAAAGTTTTTAGATCAATTAAAGGTACTAAATTAGAAAATAGACCAAGAAATTGGATAGAACCTCAATAATATTTTGGTTAAAATTCTATAAGTATGTTAAATATGTAAATTATGACTAAAAGTTTTCAAGATATGCTTTTACTTTACTTAAATCCAGGAGACTATTTCAGTTTTTAAAATACATTAAAACTACTAAATTAGAGAAGAGACTAAGAAATGAGGCAATACTTAATATTTTAAATTCAGTTTCAAAAACTCTATTTTAAGTATACATACCTCTTTATGTTTAGACAAATCCAACCCAAACTGAGCTGGTCCAGCAGTCAATACTACCCTGCCAAAAAATGGGTGGGAAACAATTTGTACAGCTCGTGGAGGCAGCTGCTGTTCTTTTTGTTGCTGACTTGACAATTCAATCATCTCCTGCATGAACCTCAACCCATCTTCAGCATCAATTGAACTAGCAGCCTATGAAAAAAACAGATTCATTTTATCCTTCCTTTCTGGAAACTCCCACTAATTTTTTGACTTCCTAAAGACACTGTACTATAGTATTCTACTCTAAAACTTCTTTCACTTTAGATCGCCACCAAGTATTTATGACCCTATTTGTCCTCAAAAATAATACTTTTAGAAATAATATTTCTGAAAATATCTGTATTTTTTATCAATGTCACTTTTGCTATTCTATAAACGACTTTTGATTCAGATTGAGAACTGGACTTCTACCAAGTACTCAAATGTTCATTTTTCTTATCTTCCCCACTGGCTTTCCCTCTAAAGAAGTAAACCTCATACCTGACCCACACTTTCCCTCCTTGAAATAGTGAACAACCAGATTCAATTTGATTCAAAACTTATGTGTCAAGCACTTATTCCATCTCAGCACTTGCCTAGGCACTGGAGAGACAGTCCTTAAGCAGTTTGTGTCTGGAGGAGAAAGACATGTAAAGTTAGCTATGATAAAACTTCTCAAGTGGGAAAGTGGAAAAGAGCACAGACCAGGGAACAATTGATTCTGCTTGTGTGTTCCTGGGAAAGATTTAGAATGACATTTGAATTGAGTCTTAACAGAGGGAATTGAACAACTGACTATTATAGAAAAAAGAAGATGATTCCTTATACTTTACAGGAAAAACCAACAAGACATGATAGGAGTTAGAAGATGGAAAGGGATAGAAAGGAACTGGGAGACAGAGAAAAGTTAAAACCTGTCCTGAAATTTCTAGCTTTGATAACTTAGAAAATGATAGTAGGTTTTACTGATATGGAGAACCAAAGAAGGAAACACAGGTTGAGGTGAGGGCAGAAACAGTAAAGAAGAAAGAGATAATTCAAGTTTGGACAGATTGAGATTGAGATGCAAGATGTATGACAGGTAGATGAAAGCTGAATTTAATATTAAAGTTAGGAATCAGGATTCATATACATATCTAAGAAGTCATATGTATAAAAATGATAACTAAGCTTGTAGAAACAGGTGAAATGCTGAAGAAGAAAGAGTATATAGAGAAAAGACTATCATCCAGATTCTTGGAAACTGTTTACATTGAGTGGTTGGGCCAAGGAGAGCTACAAAGCAATAAACAGGAAATAGAGAAGTAGAAGAAGAACTTTGTTGCTGACATATCCTGGAAGCCAAGAAGGGAAAATGTTTTATGAAGGGTTCAGCCAATAGTTACAGAAAAGTTAAATCATATAAGGATTAAGAGGCCACTCAGTGGTTAATTATGCCATTGGCAGCCTAACTAAGTAAAAGCAATGTCACGAGAGATGACACTCCCACTATTGGGAGTGAGGACAAATCAAACATTAGGAAAAAGAACACTCTTAAAAGAAGGAAGGATGTGGCAAGAAATATGGATGAGATGTAAACTTGAGGGTGTGATGCAGTTGTGTGAGGGCTGAATTTGAGATTAAGGGATACCTGAATATGGTTCTAGGTTAAAAATTACTCAGCAAACTATGTGGTTTTCTCAGAATCAATATACTAATAAGGTAAATAATTTAAAGACTTTGTTATGAAAACTTTTAAAGTAAATCAGTAACAATTTCTCAAAAAGACATGTTATCTTTCCTAGGCACAGACGAATAAATGCCTGTGATGAATGAAATACTTAAGACTCAGGCCAGGTGCATGTGCATTCACCTAGTTAAGAGTTGCAGGTAGCGATAGCAATCCTTGCTCTGGATCGAGTTCTAAAGCCCAAAACGAAAAGAGCCAAGAGATTCCTGGAGAACAGAGAATCGAAACTCAATGAAAATATTAAAAATGCCATGCTGACTGAAGAGGGAAATGCAAATGCAACAGTGACACAAGTACTTAAAGATGTGTATGCACTGAAAAAACCATACAGTGTACCGTATAAAAAGAAAAATATTACAAGACCTTTTCAGGATCAGACATCACTGGAATTCTTTTCAAATAAGTCTGATTGTTCTTTATTCATGTTTGGCTCCCATAACAAGAAGTAGCCAAATAATCTAGTCATAGGTCATATGTATGACTACCATGTGCTGGGTATGACTGAATTAGGTATTGGGAATTTTCTCTCTCTAAAAGACATTAATAGAACAGTAAATGTCCTGAGGGAACAAAACCCATACTAATATTTGCTGGTGATGATTTTGATGTAACAGAAGTTAAAAAGTCTTCTTACTGATTTCTTCAGAGGCCCTATAGTATCAAATATCCGCCTGGATGGATCAGAGTATATTGTTGCACTTCACTACACTGAATGGGAAGGTTTACTTTAGAAGCTATAAGCTGCTGTTAAAGAAATCTGGTTGCTGACCACCACAGATTGCATTGGAAGAGATGGGACCCTAACTGGATCTGATTCTGAGGAGGACACAACTGGCATCGGATGACTTTTATAAATTATCTATGAAAATGCCAAAAGCTCTCAAGCCAAAAAAGAAAAAAAAATATCTCCCATGATACTTTTGGTACAACTTATGGAAGGATTCATATGCAGAAGCAAGACCTAAGCAAACTACAAATCAGGAAAATGAAGGGGTTGAAGAAGCGACCTGCAGAACGGATAACAGAAGACCAGGAGAAAAAGTCAAAAAGAATTTTAAAAATCGATGGAACTTAAAAAAAAAAAAAAAAGATTCAGTAGGTCTTTGGAAACTAAAATGATGTAAAACAGAGATATGAATATTAAAACTGATTACTAGCTTATGAAGTTACGTTGTAAATAAAAGTAATAGAGGAAAGCCAATGGACTGAGAAACAGAAAACTTAGATTTGAGTCCTACATTTGACTATATTAACTTCAGCAAATTACCCAACCTATCTCTGATTTATTTAATTGCTTTATAGTATAAAGGAGTTGAATTAGATGACTCTCCAAGATACTTCCAAGTCCTAAAATTCTCATTCTCTCACTTTAAACAATATATTTAAAGTGTTTAAAAAGCTGAATGCCAGTATCTTATTAAAGCTAATTCGACCAAAGAAAGCAGGGCGGAGATGGTATCTAATTAGTGTAGCAATGTCTTACTTGGATTGCATGTTGGACCAACTGGACTCTCCCATCTTTGAGGTGAATCAAACTCACCCCCATCTTCTTCAGGATTTCTAAATGCTCAGGGTTAGTGGCCATGAAATCTCTGGCTCTCAGAGGGGGTTTAGCTCCACTCCTGAAACTCTCCTCTCTGCTAAAAGTAATTACAGGCAAGGCTTAAAAACTATGAGTTAGAATTGGCAAAAAACACATGCCAAATAAAGATAATGTTACTTGCAAAATTGCCAGTTTTAGAACTAGTGAAACTGGAATAACTGGAAACAAGTATTTTCTTACATGTAATTTAGGTTAACAAGTGATATAACTTTCAAATAGAACATTTTCCAGTTATAAAAGTATATATATTATCTACATAAGGCAGTATTAGTCAACAGAACTCTATTTAAAGGTACAGAACAAGTTTGCTTGGGGATTTGTTACTATTGATGTTATCCCTTAAACACACAAAATCAAATCAATACTTGCATCAGTGAATAATAACATTTACGTAAAAACAATTTTTTAAAAAAATCCTTGCAATGGCCTTTCTAATATAAGTATTCATCAGAAAATGAACTCCTTAAGCCCAACAATTTTAACAAGAAAGAGTAAGTACTCCCTCAAAAAATAAAATCAAAACAAACAAAATACCTGTATTTTCACTAAACAGAAACTATAGACAAAAGGAAATCTTTTTTTTTTTTTTTTTTTTGAGTTGGAGTTTTGCTCTCGTAGCCCAGACTAGAGTGCAATGGCACGATCTCGGCTCACTGCAACCTCCGCCTCCCGATTCAAGCAATTCTCCTGCCTCAGTTTCCCAAGTAGCTGGGTTACAGGTGCCTGCCACCACGCCCAGCTAATTTTTTGTATTTTTAGTAGAGACAGAGTTTCACCATGTTTGCCAGGCTGGTCTCGAACTCCCGACCTCAAGGTGATCCGCCCACCTCGGCCTCCCAAAGTCCTGGGATTACAAGTGTGAGCTACCACACCCAGCCAGAAAATATTTGATGAAACTATTCCATGAAAAATGAGTTATAGAAATTAAAAACTGTTACATGCTGCCCACTAATATTACTTTAGTTCATAAAACAAAAGATATATTGAAAGGTTCCATAATAAAAAAGATATTACTGCAAAACAAACTTTACTATCTAACTTTACTAATAATTTTTATTTTAACCAGTGATAGGCTACATACCTCAACATTTTTGGCCTACATGAATGTCTTCTTGGTTGTTGTTAATGATCCCTAAGTTCTCTGTCATTTATTAAGAAACAACTTTGATATTAGCAAATATAAAGTAATACATCTTACACTCTGATGATGCCTCTAGGACAGCTCTTATCCACCACATTTTTCAAGGGTTCACGAATACTTTGAGCATACAATGGGTCATTAGGGAAGAGGATCTGAGTATTTGGACAAGTCCAATCAAAGTTACTGTCATCCAGTTCTGTATATTCTGAGGTCTACAATATAAAAACATTTAAGTATTTATGTAAATAGAAATAATTATTTTACTTAACATAATTTTTAAAAGGAAACAGTTAATGAAATATATAAATATATACAGGATGCAATAAAAGAAAACAAAATAAGAAAATGATATATTTAGTTTCTTATCATACATATAGTTATTATATTCTAGCCATGGATTACTCTTCACTTGGAAATATAAAACATATAAAAATAAAAAAGAGAATAGGACATTTAATTTAAAAACTCACTGTGTTCTTCTTAGAGATGCTTTGATTTGTAGTAGATAGCCAAAGAGGTAACAGATGAGCTTCTGTTGTAAAGATGTAATCTTCTATGTCAAAAATAATGTCTTCTTTATCAGCAAATAACAGGTAAAGATATTTAAACATTTCAGCCAAGAAGAAAGAATCCATTCTAAAATAAAAAGTCACAAATAAATATAAATAGATAAAAATAATTTAAGTGCCAACTACATGAACATAGAGTCAAGGTTAACAATCCTATCTATACCAATTTAGATGTTCAAAGAACTACAGAATTTATCAATCTCCCAGGGGCAGAATAACCTTGACTCCAAGTATATTCCATGTTAATGAAAAAGACCGGAGGAACTGTTTACCACACTGATACACTGAATCTTGTCAAAAATGCAGACAAGATTTTTCCATAGGCCTTTCAATGAAGGAAAGTTCTCCATTTCTTCTATAGAGAATCTACAGCAGGGAGGCAACTGATGAATTTTACTAGTGAGAATCATGTAAGAATCTTCAACTAAAGAACTGGAAAAAGTCACAAAAATTTGATGGAATTTATTATGTAGCTATTTAAGTGATTTAAAAAGAAGGCTTTAAAGGTAAAGTTACACGAAAAAAGTACAATACAAAGTCACATGGGCTACAATTATAACATTCTAAATATTTATTTACCTGTTAAGGGGATGTGGAGAAATAAAGAGAGTAAACTATATGTCTTTTTACATCTGATTTAACATTATACTGTTTTAACAACAATTTAAGAAAAGTTAAATTAAAAGTGTCAGGAAAAGAGCATAGCTGGTAGATGGAGTCACAGTAACATCACATTTAATTTACTATTCCCCAAAGCATCCTAGGTTTTGACAGTAATAAATAACTTCTAGTTTACTGGACAGGTTGCACAGTTTCATACCTCTGGCCAAGCACAATTCCTGGCACATAGTAGGTACTCAATAAATGTTTACTAAGTTAAATACAAGTTTAAACAGCATGATTAAAGAATGAACTGGAGAGGCAGTAGAACACAGAGATAAGGAACAATGGGCTTTGGAAACAGAAAGATCTTCTGCTAATTAGTTCTGTCACCATGAGGACATTATATAATGACTATGAGCTTCAGTTTATTCTTCAGTTAATTCTTCTTCAACAGAAGAATATTGTCGTAAAGAATATAAAAATACACTAATGACTTTGGTGTGAAGACTAAATGAGATAGTAAATGTCAATTATTTAGCATAGCACCTGGCATACACATGAGATTGAAACTACAGCTATCATTTTTCCTACATACATAAATTTTTTTATTTTGGAACAAAAACTCACCTGTAAAGTTTCAAAACATTTTTGGCTATTTTTGGTATTAATCTTTTTAGACTATATAAAAACACTTTCCTGTTAATCTGCAATACATTTATCGTAATTTAACCTTTTCTGAAGGACCAACAGTTATTACATGAGCAAATGCTATCCTGAGAACTATAGGTAGATGAGGAGGATATTGATAATTGGCAAATACCACACAGACAATTTACAATTAAACAATTTGTAAACATTTAGAAAAGAATAAGACATGGTAAGATAACTACAATATGAATTGGGAAAAGCTACCAAGTAGAGTATCAGATCATATGATCTATTCTGTATTTTAAAATCATAAACATATACATAAATGAAAATACACAGGCATTAAAAGGTCTGGAAGCCTTTATAAAACTGCTAACAGTGGAAATCGTATGCAGGCAGGGGGGAGTATCTTAGCAAATATTTTCCTATTATTTTTGCCATTTACATTCTTTTTAGTAATTATCTATTATTAGGAAAATACAGATATTTCCATTGTGAAAAGTGTGTGTGTGTGTCGGCATAGATGATGGTAAGCTGGAGGACACTGATAGTGCTAGTAGAACTATAGGGTAATAACCGTATGCAAAGAGCATGTAACTGAAAGCTCTCAAGTGCAATGCCATGAGGCACTGGTTGTGGTCCAACCAAAATTCTTCCCAACAATTTGGATAAAAAAAATGTTAGTCATGCTTATCTAAACTATAGATCATTGAAAACTGGTAGTTTTGCTAATGAGATTCAACCCCTGGACCAAAATCTAAAAACAAAACAAAACAAAATGAAATTTTGCTGAGTTAAGTATAAAAATTCTAAGTCTATACTAAAATAAGAAAACTTGGCTGCTCAAGAACAGGGTGGAGAACATTTGCCAGCAGACTACACAGTTAATTTAAGTATGTGAAGCTAGTTGATCACAAGCTCACTGTGAGCTGAATGTAATAAAGCTCCTAAAATATCTATAGCACATCTAATAACACAGTATGATGAAGAAGGGTAGTTCTCAACCTTTTGTTTGACTAAGCATATCTGAGAGACGCAATGATCCCCTGAGGAACAGTGAATCAATGAAGCAGTGGTCCTCAACTGGATAGAGGGTGGAAACTCATCAATCTCATAGAAAATTAGCGATCCTTTGCCTGAATCCAGACAGTTATTGTGCTGTTGTGCCAGACACATCTTGAGTATGGCTAATACTGGACATGATATTTTAAGTTATTGTATATACTGAAATACTATCAGAACGGGGCAATGTCAGTGGTAAGAGGTCCAGAAACAATGTCATAAAAGGAATATTTGGTGGGGGAAAAAAAAGAAGGATGTTACACTTTGAAAAATGGAACTCTAAACAGTAAATCATGTCTTCCTCTGTAATTCTTCAACCTGTTATCTCTTTTGTACTTTAGTATATCACATGGTTGTGATTATTTCTTTACACACCTATCTTATTCACTAACTACAAGTCATGGGAACACAGGGACTGGTTCTATTTTATCTTTTTACCCCATACTTAAGTGCAGTGCATGGCATATAGTAAGTGTCTATTTATTGTTTTTTAATGAATTGCCAGTATAACATCATTGTCAAGAGCCAATCAGCCTAGATTAGAATTCTGACTTAATCTTACTACTGTGTGACCTTAGGAAAGTTCCCTAACTTCTCTTTCCCTTGGTTTCTTCACCTTTAAAATGAAGACTATAATAGTACACTTCAGAAGACTGTGGTAAGGGTCAAATTAGTTAAACACATAAAATGTTTAGAAGACTGTCTGAAGTGCAGAAAACAGTCAATAAATGTTGCAGGCAAATACACAAGTTATCTGCTTTTATTTTTTGCTATTATCTGTATGCCTGCTTCCAGAAACCTAACCATTTCTCATTCACTGTGGTTAGGGATGGAGATTCCAAGAATAATTAACCACTCTCTGAATACAAAGTGAAGAACTAAGGGACAACTCAATGGGTAGATGATGAGTGCTGTGTTTCACATGTCTTTAGTCTCGATGCCTGGAACTTCTTTTACATCTTTCTTCTTCTAATTCTTGCTTATCCTTGAGGGCCAGAATCCTTCAGGAACCCTTCGTTGACTATCACATCACAACCTGTGCTTCATGCCCCTTTAATATGTTTCATAACATGTATACAATGTTTTAAAAGTCTGGTTGTTGGCCTGCCTTCAGTGATTCAAAGACAGAAAGGACATATCTTTTTATCTTTAATCCTCAAAAACTAGTAAGAGCCCTGGCACACAAGAGGCCTCAGCAAATATTTTGGGAATGAACATTTGCTAACCAAATGGACAAACAAGCTTTAGCATTCATTTAGAGATGTGATAACCAGATAAGTGGTCTTAGAATAAGCACAATGCTTGTGATTTCATATGGAGCTCTTTTTATAGCTTAAATACTCCATGCCATCTACATCTATCCAGTGTCTAATAAACAGAAACTACCACTGGTCTTTCCCACCCCTGCAAGTCAGCAAGGGTGTAAGAGTACACACAGCTTTTGAGGAATTCTTTGCTGAACACAAATCATATTCCAGATCATTCATCATCTTGGTAATTTCTAATGCCTTATGTAATAAAAAAAGGAAACTATTATCAAAGAAGAAAAAAGCAACATTTTAGACAGTCCTAATACCAAGGTTCTGATATTTAACAATCATTCATTCATTCATTTAAAAATCATTTGAGCATCTACTATAAGCCAAGCACTATGATAAAAATATAAACTTTTCAAACAAATTAAGATTAGTCTATCCAACAGTTTAAAAAAGTAATCACAATGAACAAAAATTTCTATCCTTTGTAAAAGAATTAAACTTATTTGAATCCTAAATGGTAGTTGCATTTTGTGTTGTTTCAGCGTGACCCTCAGGAAAGGGGATGGTAGCAATTGTTTTACCTGTCCTCATGACTTCCAGTACGAACATCCTTCACGGCAGCAAATCCGCAAGGCACTCTAGCATATTTATTTAAATTTTCAATAAGTGTTTTCCCTACTTCAAGGTAGTAAGGATCTCCTGTAGCCTATTAAAAAGGAGAATATATGTATACATATACACATAGCTTATATATTACCACATATCCATTCATTTATCAAATATTTATTGAGTACCTACTAGGTGCCAGGCACTGTATCAGGCACTGGAACATATTACATAGAACTGAGTTCTGAAAAAAAGCTATAAATCTGCTTTACAGAATTTCTTAAATATGCAATTGTAAAATTTAACTATATAACCTTAGTTTTTAGATTATATTTCTAATGCTCAGAAAGGTTGCCTGATTGAGAAAAGGCAAGAGACATGTTTTAGAAAGCAACTCTAGAACATAAAATTTCTCTTTAAAGAAATGTTTACATACTATTTTTTAAAGAAAAAAACTTACATGTCAATTCTTGCATTATTCAATAATTCTATGGACTAGATGAATAAGAACCATGATATATCCAACCATTATAACATTAAAAGGGAACTCTGAAAACCCAATTACTATTATGAAAGAGTGACAGATGCAACAGAGAATGGGGGCTGAAAAGTAAAGTGGGGTATATTTTCTTACTTTATATAAGAAGTAGGTACTTTCTGCAAATTCTGGCCTTAAAGGATGTTGAGCCCAGTGTACTCTGAAATCTGTGGTAAATGCCTGAACAAAACAACACACAAATAGGCATAAAAAATGTGATCAAATAAACAAGTAGTTCTAGAATACATATAAATAAGTAAAAGGAATTAAAATAGCAATCATAACATTTTCATCAAAAACATCAATTTTCACTGCTTAAAATAACAATTCATTTTGCAAAGGCAGCTATTTTTACCAGTTAAATGGATTACTTTTTAAATGATTATTCTGGCTATTAGCAAACTCAGAAAAACTCAGTTAGTGAAACTCAGTAATGCCACTACATAGGTCCTGGTGGTCAACATAATTGTGTTTTCTTTTTATCCTTCTATTCTTTCCTCTTAATTATTCCTTCCCTAGTTCTCATATTTCTTTTTAAATTTTTTAAACTGACAAAAATGACATATATTTATGGTATATGACATGATGTTTGATATATGTATACATTATGAAATGGCTAAATCAAACTCATTACCATATGCATTGTCTCACCTTCTTATCTTTTTTGTGCTAAGAACACTTAAAATCTCTTTCAGCAATGTGCAAACATACATATTTCATATTATAGCTTGTATTTTCTTTTATAACAGATTCAAATCATTTATGGACTAACACAGGGCATTATTTAAAAATAAAATTATTCTATTTGAATTTACTCAATAACATAATCAACTGGTTTTTAAAAGAAAATAAAAATAAAAGCAAACAAAAACTTTTATGAGAACTAAAGAAAAACTTCATTTGTGATAGATGTATCAGTTGAAACCTCAGTTTATTCTGTATGGATATGAATTTTCTACAATGCACAGTCCTACTCACCTGAAGGCTAATAAAACTATACTTTCCAAAACAAACACTTTAGGAACCATTCTAAGTTGGTAGAATGCTTAGATATCTCACAGAGGGTAGTCAATAAGCAGGGATAGAACAAGGCCATACACACATTTGGAAATTTTTAATGGTACATTTCTGGAAAGCCAAAAAGTATGCTATTAAAATCTTGTCATATCAAGCTAGCAAGAATATTTATTACTAATATAATATATAAAAACCAGGAAGAATAATTCTCAATCAGCATGAGGAAGAGATGGCATTCTCTACATTTCCAAGGGGCATGTGTGAACAACTAAGTATATTTAATATATATAGTTTTCATAAGACAAGCGTTAGAAAATAAAAAGTGACAAAATCTCCCTAGCTGGTAGGTACATATAAGAGTTAGAACGACAGACTATCACAATGGCATAGGTTAGGAAGAGTTAAGAAGCACTAAGCCGGAAAATTTTTACATAAAAATTTTAAAATGTCAGCATTACCCTAAATCAGACTTCTCTTAACACACAAAGAAAAGCAAAAAAATATATAATACTGTACAAACCAAAAATAAACTATATAATAGGAAAAAAATGAAAAGAACCAAGACTTGAAGATGCCATTTTCTACCTTTAAATTAGCAACTTATGGTATATATGTGTACGTGTGTGTGTGTGTGTGTGTGTGTGTGTGTGTGTGTGTGTGTGTAAGATTATTCTAAAAATTATTTGCTTACCTCTGGTAGAAAATTGTGTTTTTTAATCACCTGATACAACATTTCATGAGTTTCAATAGCAGGTCTAATATCCCCCTTTAACACCTAGAAATCAACAACAATAAAATTATCTAATAAAATATGAGCTGATTTTTATCTCTAATCATCACATAAACAGAAAAATGTACACCAATACAATTTTGAACTGCAACAACGTTTTGTAGTTCAGTTTTAAACATCAAAAATGCACCTAATTAACATCATTGTCTTATGTTCATATTAAGAAAACAGAATTCTTTATACCTGCAAGCCTGGGAAAAAGGCAAGCAAAGCATCCATCCAAGTCCGAGCATTCAGCATTGGTTTGTGGATATGCACGTCAAGTAGAAGAGGTGGCTGGCTAATGTACCTCATTATGGCATCATAGTGCTAAAAGATCACAACATGTGTTCATGAAAGTTAGATGAAAAAAGGGGTACCACTCTAAACACATTAAGTAGCACTGTATAGAAATTAAACTAGAATTTATATATACATTCACTAATTACCAATTTATATAAACATTTAAATTATTTTAGATGGAGATCTTTCTAAAATATGTATGTACTCCTTTATGTCCTCTAACTCAGACTATTAAAGACTATATGCAATATGGGGCCTTCTGAGAAAAACGGAGCTGAACATCTCTATCTCCTGTGGTGTTAGCCCATGGTTGGTATGTCTGTAGCCCAGTGATGCTCCTAGGTCCCCTTGGAATATAGCTACCAGCTTTTATATTACAGAATGTGTTTTCTCCTGTATCTTGGAAGTTTGAGCCCTTCTCGGCTAACAATATTTTGATGCTCACTACTATCTAAACTAATGCAGCTAATCACTGCTGCCACTCTCATGGTTTGCTATCTCGGCTTTTTATGGTCTTCTTTTCCCCTTCTTTTGCCTTCTTCTACTAGATATTTCTCAACTTTGACAAGAGGTTGAGTTGTGATAACAAGCCAACAAAAATAATTATATGTCCCCATTCACCTCAAGAAATTATTGTTAAATCTAATAAATAATCTATGTGATAATTTTATCAAGTATTCAATTAATGACTTATTAAAACATTTACAAAAAATTTTTTTTTGCAAATTTACCTATTATGTACTCACTATTATTGAGTATTGGCCATAGGTTAAAGGCACTGCTCTAATCACTTTGAATGCATAAACTCATTTAATCCTCCCAATAACCCTATAAATAGAACTAGTATCCCACTCTGGAGATAAGAAACAGAGGCAAATAGTATCAGTTACTTGCCCCAAGTCACAAAACCGGGAGGTGATACAATCAGAATTTAAACCAGCACATCTCCCATACTTGTAATCACCATCTCATACATATAACATGGATGAACTGATAGGTGAGCAAAGAAATGGTAGATTATTTTAAAAAGAATATAATGATATAACTGATGAATTTGCTATATTAATTTCAGTTTGCTTCAATTAAAAAGGTGATTCAGCTGGGTTTAAGAATCCTCCCACTTTTCCCAAAAAATATGCCTGTGATTCTGAGCCAGTCTTAAGACTTGCTTTTGAAATAAATACTCACTAGTTTCTCTAAGGTCTCCAAAGCCCTGTATTCTCAGTGTAATCAAAGACTAAGCCAAAACTCCAAGATTTCAAAAAGAATTGGAATCCAAAGGAAAAAGCTAACTAGTAACATATTTTCATAATTCTTATCCTCGTACAAAGATTAGGTAAAACTCAAATTTATTACATCACTTATTGGCAGATCTGCAAAGTTTCTGATAAAAGGTGAAAATAAAACTACTTTATCAACCAATTTTTTTGAATATATGTCATTTTTACACTGTCCCTGTCCAACATCATCAGGGAATACTGACACAAAACCACTACACATTTTAAAAATTATTTTTACAATGTCATTCAGGTAATGCAGTTTCTATCAAAATCTGGACTCAAATGAAATTGATTATAAAATTGTATCAACTTACTGTGTTAAACCTTTCCAGAAAACTGTCATCTCCAAGCAAGACATAGGCTTTCAATAGATATTCATAATACGAATCAATCCCTGCTCCTACTCCACTATCTATGGAAATACAAATGTGATTTTGCATTAAAGAACTGTTAGATTTAAAAAAAAAAAATCACTTGGTCAAGATTTCAAGACCTGAAAACATTCAGACTAATCATAATGATATCACTATAACTTACTACTGTAACTTCTTATAATCAATATAAAACTTTGGAAAATGTACACTATTAACTAACCCCTAAACAACATACTACCTGATTCTCAAAACCAATCATTATTTAACAAGATGCAGGGGTAACGATAAAATATAAAAGAACTTTCGGCCGGGCGTGGTGGCTCACGCTTGTAATCCCACCACTATGGGAGGCCGAGGCGGGTGGATCACGAGGTTAGGAGTTAAGGACCAGCATGGGCAACACAGTGAAATCCCGTCTCCACTAAAAATACAAAAATTAGTTGTGCATCGTGGTAGGCACCTGTAATCCCAGCTACTTGGGAGGCTGAGGCAGGAGAATCACTTGAACTCGGGAGGTGGAGGTTGCAGTGAGCCGAGATCGCACTACTGCACTCTAGTCTGGGTGACAGAGCCAGAGTCCGTCTCAAAAAAAAAAAAAAAAAAAAAAAAAAAAAAATATATATATATATATATATATATATGAATGAAAGAACTTTTACCCACTTAAAGAGAATATAATTAGTAGCAAACAAGACACAAATGTTTTTACTTTTTCCATGTTTGTTTTTAACTTTGCTTCATAAAGCCACTGAAAATTGAGTCTTCTTTCAAGTACAGAATTTCTAACAAGATTTTGATAAAGCAATGAAAAAGCCACAAATGGCATTGTTTACCATAAATTCCTGTATCAAAAAGTAAAACACAATCCTACTGAATTATATATGGTTAGTTAGCTCTCCTCCAACAGCTTCAGACATTTTAAAATATATATTATTAAAATCAATTATAATTAATTTACACAGATTAGAAAAAAATTTATAATGAATTATCTTTAAAATTACCCCTACACACTTCTACTCCATCCCTCCATCACCACCAAATCTGTTGCTAAAGTGAACAATGATGCAATATACTGTTTGAGGGGGTCCAAAGCAATCTGTAATGTTAATTTCCAAAGTTTCCAAAGACTTCAGCTTTTTGCCAATATAAACAAAAAGATGCAAGTAGCCAAAAATAATACAGTTAGTAGGAGGAAAAATCCATACTATAGATTATTTAACTAATGTTGATTTACGCCTTTCCCTCAAGCTACACGTACTCCTTAGATTAGCATTAAATTACATTGTGCATATATACAACTACACCAGTTTAGATTTGCCCTGGAACATATAATTACATTTAAAATAAATAATTTTCTACCTATTTCAAAGTTTAATTAGCTCTTAGCTTCACTAGGGGGAAAATAAGCATGTTGTGTTAAGAAAGTGGTATATATAAATGAATAGTAAATACACTTAAGTCTTGAGGAAATCTAAAGATGAAGTCTCTTATTTTGTTTTTTCCTAAAAAGGAAAAAAGAACCAAAGTCAAGAAAAAAATTAAAGAACAATACTATCTACTCTTAAAAAGAAGAAATGTTAACTAACACAAAATGAAACCTACAGATTCAAAAAACACGGATTTTACTGTCTTAACCAACAAAATAAATGATAGGCAGGGACGGGCACGGTGGCTTATGCCTGTAGTCCCAGCACTCTGGGAGGCCAAGGCGGGAAGATCACGAGGTCAGGAGTTTGAAACCAGCCTGGCCAACATAGTGAAACCCTGTCTCTACCAAAAATACAAAAAACATTAGCCAGGTCTGATGGCACATATCTGTAATCCCAGCTATTAGAGAAGCTAACCCAGGAGAATCACATGAACTCAGGAGGCAGAGGTTGCAGTGAGCCAAGATCATGCCATTCCACGCCAGCCTGGGCGACAGGAGAAGATTCCGTCTCAAAAAAAAAAAAAAAGATAGGCAGAATCTAGACCGCTGAGAAGTGAACCAACTCTAGACAAAAATGAAGAAAGTACAATGATGTGATTGCAAGGAAAATGACTAAAAAAATTTCACAGTCTCCATGTTTGTAACAATGTACTGATTAGCAAAATATCAGAAAAAATAAAAAGTCTGGATTTCTCCTCTTAGGTTTATAATAAACTACCAAACTTCTATTTAACACATTTACATTTGTATTATAAATGCATTAAACCTTCTCTGTTTATGTGTATACGCTGTACAAGCACATACATGCTGGTACTTTACCATGAAAATAATAGTTCTCATCTCAATCTAGTGACTTGTCTTTTCATCTATATTTATATACATTTCATTTCTGTTGTAAGACGTTAACACTTTTCTAGTGGTACATTTAAATCAACATTTATGTTATTTTAAATCTTCATTTTTAAATGAAATTTTTTTAGCGCTATGACATAATGGATTTAATTGAACAGCTGGTAACTACACTGTACTATTTAAACTAATTCACAGATGCAGGAAAATATTTGATTTTTAAAATATAACCAAGATGAGACTAGACAGTTATAAATAGTGAAATACTAGAAAACAGTGAATGAATACATAAGGTGATTTTTCATCAGGCCATTCAATATTTTGCTTTTAAGAACTTGGAAGGAATTGTCTTGAGTTTCAAATGTTCTGGTAAATCTAGTCACTTCTTATCTTCCTCAGTATCGCCCTGAATTACTGGAATAACTGATTCTAAAGAGTCAAAAGTTATTTTCTGGTCTAAGGTAGCCAACAATAGCCACATTGAACACTTCCCCATAGAAGTCCTCTTTGAAGGTATACATATGAGTTTCCACAGACTTTTCTGTGTTCCTATAGTAAGAGTTCCATGCCATACTCACCACCATCTTATGGACATCTCCACTTCCGACACTAGTCCAACCATAATAAACACCAGTGGATACATCACCTGGAAGACTATCTACTACTTGTTCAGGAAAGTTAGCTGTGGGGATGCCCAGGTGCTTGGAACCACGGTCAAAGCCCCACACCACTTGCTTCAGCAGAAGTATGGCAGGTGCTTCATTCTGCTGTGGTATGGTCTGTGTCTGGGGCTGTATGTCCAGCAAGGCGGTGCTAAGTAAATGGCTAAGTAATAACTAAGTAAAATGGGCCATGCATGAATCACTAAGACTGTGTGTCATAACACAATGATTATGCGTAATTCAAAATTAATTATAATTAACTTGTACCTGGCATCTTAGATGGGTTTAAAAGAAAAAGATTACAAAATTCCAAAGTCACACACAATTCAAATCTGTTTCAAGAATCATTTAGATGAAACAGAAAAATTTTATACAATACTGAATAAAGGTAATAATTTTATTTTAATATGTTTGAATTAACAATTTTATTTATTTCAATATAGGAAGTTACCTTTTATACATAAACAAGCTTTTTAGAAAATGGAGAAAATGTATAAAAAAGATACTTTCATTAAGAATATTCTAGTTTATTTCCATTCTTCTATGCTTATTTTATCAGGGTATTTTATAAAAATAAAATCACATTCTTTGTACATTTCAATATTCAATATCCTGTTTGTTTATATAAGGTTGTTACATGTTCCGTCCCACATTTCTCATTTATTTTAATAATAACATTCCAATATTGATGTAAAATAATTGTCTTAGCTATTTTTTTATTGATGGTACTTAGACTGTTTCCCAATTTTCTGCTATTTATAAATAATTGCACGGGAACATCTTGGGGAACAAACAATTTTCTATGTTTTGTATCATTCCTCAGACTAGATTCCCAGAAGTAAAATTATTAATCAAAGGGACTAACATCTCGTTAGTGAGCGCTTACTTCATAGTAAGTGTAGTACATGCCCACTGTTCCAAGCACTTTACATTGGTTAACTCATTTAATCCTCATACAGAACAACTAATTACTAGTAATATGCCCACTTTACAGATATGGAATAGAGAGGCACACAGAGGTTCAATAACTTTCCAAGATCACATAGCTTGAATCCAACAACATGACTCCAGAGTCCACACTCTTAGCTACTATACTATATTTCTGGAGGTAGGAAAAAAATAAAGAATTTATTAAACACAGATTCTTACTAAACCACGCCTTCATGTGAGATGGCTGAGGAACTCTGGTTCTCTAGTTTTCAAATAAATTATAGCGTTTCATCTATACCCTATACCTATAATGCTATATACATTAAGAAACAGAACACTAAATCATCTAGAAGAAAAGTGTCACATTTGGCATCAAAAAACAAAATCTGGCTAAATTAACTAAAATGTCAGCAATCTTGTGAGAAACTATTCTTCATAGTATCCCAAAGATCATTTTAACAAATGAAAATCCTTTATTTCCCAACCATTTGGAGGATGTAAAGGCTTGATTTAAAAAGCCTAACTTACATACCTTTTCGTACCCAGTCTCCAGTATGAATATTTATAGTCATGCCCACTAAATTACTACTTCGCTGTCTTTTCTCCCAGAGAAAATCAAGAGCTTTTCTGGCATATTCCTGTAATTTAAAAAAAAAGAAGAAAAAAAAGAAATGCATATTTTAAGAACTGAGTATCTTTGGCAAATAGGAAACAAACAAAACTCAAGGCCCATGGGATATTTTAAGAATTAGGTTAAATTTCTAAGATAACTATTTATAAAACAAATTTCCTTAAAACTCAAAGCTTGGCTCTTCTCAACCAATAGTATAGTTAGGAAAGACTCTGAATACGCTCTTCAGTGGAGGGCTCACTTTGAGACCATTCATTTCATCTACTGTTTTTGTTTTTTACTCATTTCATCTACGCTTGTAGCACAAGTTCATACTCACACACATGTATTATTAAATTATATTAATTGCTTACATAATTAGATTTACGTGTTAAAATAATTTCTACTACTTAAATGCAAAGTAAAAATCTCCCAAAATACTCTCATTTAGAAAACTGGAAGAGAATTTCAAAGGTAATATGCTATCTTTGAAGGTCATTTCAGATCCTACTTTTTAAATGGTATGCAGGTTCATTAGTAAAAAGTTATTAAATCAACTAGGCTACTAAATATTTCAAAACAGCAAACTTGTAAACTTATGACATGTTGTTCTTCTTCTCATTTATTTTATCCACTGGACACTAAATAAAATGAGTTCTGACCAAATTTTTGGCTTTTCTTGTCACAAAATACTTTATGATACAAAATATAAATGCAAAAGGCAAGTACAGGTAAGTTCCTAAATTAATTACAGAGCATGAACCTACTTAGCACTGCAGAAGTACTTCGATAAAAGAAAAAGTCATTAAATCATTTTGTCACTTGGTAAATTATAGTGTACAATAGTTACAATTCTTAAGACAAACTATGCTTTCTTTTAAACACAAAGCAGGTTATAAGTTTAATTAAATGGCAGAATTTCAGAGCCAGCAAAGTTCATAAAGATTATATTTCCCTACTCTTATTTTACAGCTAAGAAAACAGGCCTAGTGAAATTCAAGATTAGCTAGAGTAAAAATTGAGTTATAGGACAAAAAATAATAATATGAGAATTCAGATCTCTTTATATATTAAACCAAGGCCAGCAAACTTTTTCTGACAAGGACTCCATAGTAAATATTTTAAGTGCTATGGGTCACACAGTTAATGGCACAATTACTCAACTCTGTCACTGCAGCACCAAAGCAGCCATAGATTAAAAACAAGCAATTGAGGATGGCTGTGTTCCAATAAAACTTTATTTATAAAAACGGGGAGTGGCCACACTTTGCTCACAGATTGTAGTTTGCCAACCCTTTATTAGCTCAATGTTTTGTCTGTCAACTGCATTAGGTTTCTTTTCTGACAATAAATTACAGCATATTCAAGAATTTTTTTTTTAATCATGATTTTCAACAGATTCATAAACATAAAATAGCCCACTGGAAAGAGTATGGGTTTCGAATTCAGCAAGACACAGATTCTAATTCCAATTCCATGCATCACCTACCAGCTATGCACGTCTCTCATACTCTTTGAGCCTTATTTTCCTCACCTGTAAGTGCATCAGTATCTGAGAGTCCATAGTAACTAAAGTATGCAAAAGTGTTCACACTTTTTAATGAAGGGAAAATATTAGTCAACAAGATATAGAACAAAAATTTAAGTTTAAAAGATTAACCAACTAAACATAATAAATCTGTCCTTGAGACATCTGAACATACAGATATACATTCAAAGGCATAAATACACACGAAGTCAAGTCGTTTTCTTTACATTCAGATCTAATGCTTGTAATGCTGGTATACAGTCCCTATTTCTGCTTGTTTTGTTTTCCATTTGTTCGGTTTTTTTAAACATTAACCTAAGTCATATGCTTGAAAAAGAGGGTGCTGTGTACTCCAATGACATGCTTAAATAATTAGACTTTTTTAGTGAGAGACATAGCTAGTCCACAACAACTACGTGGGGCCATTAAGTGTTTTGGATAATGAATAATATTTCCCTTGGAGTAAACAAATTTACAGATTAGAGTCTCAATCAAGACCTAAGTACAAAAATTTCACTGTGTTTTAGATTAGGAAGGTTTCAGAACTTTCAGAAGTGCAACAGACCATCTGGAAGTCTAACAAAATACAGGGACATAGTATTTCACATAAGACATTTATGATACCGAGGAGACATCAAATTCATTTAAATATGCCTAAACATTTTTTTTCTAAGACCAAACCTAAACATATCCTTTATAGTTGGTGAACAAAATGCAAATTTGGATTTACCATAGCTACCTCACAATGACTTCTAGGTTTTTTTGACAATTAAAAACCATGTAATGGAATTTAGACAAAAAGTTCACTAAAATAACCGTAATTCTCCAACTAATAATCCTAATATTTAATAAATGAAGAAGCTATAAAGTTAGTTGTGCCCAATACCCAGGATATCAAAGACCGTAAAAAGCAAACCTCAAATATTGTTGCTCCTGTGAATCGACTTAAAGCAGCAAATTCAAGGATCAAGGTACCTGCACAAGATGTACAGGTATCTGTCTCAGTTCCTGTCCGAGCTTCTGGTTTTCTGATGCCAAACTTTAAATTAATCTAAATACAATCAGAAAATTATCATTAGCAGTTACGAAGATAATGACTTTCTGATAAGAAACTACTTTTCAATCAAGTCTTTGTATAAAATCACGAAAATAATTCATAAAATAACTAAACTCTGAAATTCAATCTGTTGATCTCTGTAACTTTCCAATTAACATCTAGGGAAATATGTTCTAAGCACATAATATTCATGAAGTAAATAAGTTTTTATTTCATTCCTTCCTCAATGACATCAAAACTCAATATAACCATTTCCCTTGGAGTAAACAAAGGAAATGATTATAATCCAAGAGAAACTGCATAGAAAAGGCATCTTTTATAACAATTTTGTTCTCTAGACAGTTTGAACTAATAAGTACAAGAATAGAGAAGGAGATCATCCTTAGAAGAAATGAGGTTTAGTTTAGAATTTGTGAAAAACCAGTCTATATTATATATTAACTAGTTCATCATAGAGAAAAAATGAATTGTTATGGTATATATTTGAAAGGAAATTAAAATTTCATTTACAGGTTTTAAGAGTTTTGAAATACAGAGTATGTGGCCTTGCTGGCAGGCTAATAACAAAAGGGCAATTTATCAAAGGGCTATTTATTTATTAAGTCAAAGAAGCAGTAGCTTATGCCTGTAATCCCAGCATTTTGGGAGGCGAGGACGGGTGGATCGCTTGAGGTCAGAAGTTCGAGACCAGCCTAGCCAACATGGCGTAATCCCATCTCCACTAAAAATACAAAAATCAGCCAGTCATGGTTGTGCGTGCCTGTAATCTCAGCTACCTGGGAGGCTGAGGCCCAGATCTCTTGAACATGAAAGGCAGAGGCTGCAGTGAGCCAACATTGTGCCACTGCACTCCAGCCTGGGTGACAGAGCGAGAATTTGCCTAAGAAACAAACAAACAAAAAATCCAAAAACCAAGACAACCAAATAATACTAAAGCATAAACCTGGATTAACTAGACCCAAACTGAGCAGACCCTGATTAAAATGGGAGTATTTTTCAGCAATCCAAATAACCAGCAAAAAAAGGAGGTATATGTCAAGGATTCAGTTAATAACAAATAAACAAACAAACAAAAAATCAAACATAAAACATCTAGGGTATACTCTTGGTTCAGTTATTATTCAAACTCTAAAGAGAAGCTCAAAAAATTTATCTTTCAACTTATCTGCAGAAATCAATTGCTAGGTATCCCAATCAACTGCTAGGTGTAACAGCATCCAATCAACAGATTTCAGGCATTTCTAAACAAATGCCCCTCAACAATAAACAACCAATGTGAAATGTAGGTGAGACATGGGGAGATGATCACTGTTAATGCTGTCCTCAGTAATGACATTTACTTTGTAGAGTGTCACTTGAGACATTTTCATGTGCCTAGCAGTATCCCTCCCTCCCCTTCCAAATTTATAATTATCTCTACTATTTGTGCTTTTGTAAGGCTAGCTAGTTTTAGGTAGTTCTGCATCATAAACAAGAATGAAAAGTATCTCCTGCCCCCTTATGCTGCCTGTATCCCTATCTACAGAACTAATATTGAAAACTGATACTAAGAATAATGAACTTAAAATGAAGCAATCCTTAATAACAAAATAAAGATTTAATACATTAATTACACTAAGGTAAAGTGTAATTTTACGAGTATTTGCAATAAGAGTCAACAGTGAAAAATATTTTCTGGTCAGTTCTGTTAATTATTACAATCAACTAATCAATATTTATTACTTACTTACCTACCATGTGGGGGATATTATGATAATATACAAATAAATAGATCCTTGTCCTTAAGGAGCTTAAAATCCAGACAGAGCAAGTAAGACAGATACGTAAACAGAGAAAATAACTAACAATGAAAAGTCACATATTAAGTACCAAACAAATCGAAGTCACAAGTGCGAAAATCCAAATTTCCGAAAAGGAAATATCACTGAATTGGGAATTGAGAGCTCAGAATGGCAAAGTCCAACAGTAGTCATAAGAAAACAAAGCAAAATGGAACAGAATAAACATCTCTGTATCCTGCTTTCAGTATCTTTTCCCTTAAAATGGAAATACTTAGAATCATTAATGTTTTAGTACAATAATACTTGAGATGCTTGTATACTGAGCTGCATCCCAAGGTAATGGCTATAAAATTTGTAAAATTAATAGATTTGTAAAATAAAACAGATATTAACCCAGCTAGCTATAGTATCTGCTCATTTCAATCTTGTATCCTGAAGGTAAGTGGTATTAAACAACTTTTAAATGCAGAACCAAGAAGCATTTCAGCATCCAAGGGGCACTACGATTTCCACAAATCGGGGAAGAAGGGTTCAGTGCTTTTTTTGCTTATGGGATCCTCTGACTGATCTAGGAGCTGGTAGATAGGTTCTTGTCCTCCTGACTAGGACTCAAATGACTGGGTTTACAGATGGTACTGGTAGCAGTATCTATTACTGCAGAAATTAGTAACAAGGAGCTATTGTCCTGCTTTCTTGAGAGGTTTAAGACAAAAAGAGAAGAAAGTGGGAATAAAATGAAGCATGAAGCAATCTAGAATCTGGTTCCTTCTGATTCTGTGTTCCCGAGAGTCACAACGCAATTTTAAAAAGGACACCTTTTTATTGAAAAGAGTATAAATTACTTAACACAAAACTTGTTTACATTGTCTATTTGCTATACTGAAAAATCCCTAAAATATGTATAATTATTATTAACCTTATATTTTATGGATATAATCAGCTACTCAACCTTAGTAATAAGGTCTTATATGAAAAGCTGACAAGTTGCTTTTAATTAACTTTGAGGAAATGACATTACAAAGTGTGTAGCTCTAAAGTTTATATATGAGTTTAAAAAATGACCATTAACTCTTACAGTAACATTTCTGTACAGTACACTCTTCTGTGTTAAAACCATTAGTGCTATCAATTACTACCAATTACATATGCTTATCTAAGAGACTGATTATACAAATTTTCATGGGCAAAAGCACTAAGCATGTATAAGAAAGGATGCAACAGCAGTTACTTTTCTTCTATTGTCCTATTATAAAAAATTATTTTTAAAATTTTCTTGACACTTCAGAAGATAAGAAAATAATTTGTTTCTCTGTTTTACCACAATGCTCATAGTATCTTCTGTTTCAATTCTTTGCCTGCTTCTCATGTTATGGCAAAAGTAAAGAAATGCTAGATTTCTCAAAATCTAGCACCTCCATTTATAACAAAAACTGAAAGTATTTACTAAAAGTAAACTAAATTAAATAAATGTTTATATATGGTTTTAAAAAATTTGCTTTTAATTTTAACATACTTAGAAAAAATTTTTGTTAAAATGATTAACAAATTTAACTGTACTAATAAGCAAAGAAATCTATATTAAAATATTGTTCAATTTTTCCTCAAAAATTGGCAAAATAATAATTATACAGTGTTAGTAAAAATGGCACATGTACTTTTACACAACAATGATGAACTAAAAAAGTAGAATCTTTCTGGAAAGCAATTGGGCAGTAAGTACCTGATGTCTTAAAAAGTATTCCCTACTCTGTGACTTATGACTTCCTCTTCTAGTAATTTATCCTAAGGAAGAAATAAAAAATGTGTAAGAAGACGTATATAAGAACGTCCACAGAGGCCAGGCATGATGGCTAACATCTGTGAGTCCAGAACTTTGGGAGGTCAAAGTGGGAGGATCTCTTAAGCCCAGGAGTCTGAGATAGGCCTGGGCAACATAGTGAGAACCCCATCTCTACAAAAAAAATTTTTTTTAATCAACTGAGCATGGTGGCACTTGCCTGTAGTCCCCTCAGCTACTCAGCAGACTTAGGTGGGAGGATCACTTGAGCCCAGGAGTTGAAGGCTGCAGTGAGCTATGATATCACTGTACTCCAGCCTGGGTGACAGAGGGAGACTATCTCAAAAAAAAAAAAATGAATGATGTTCCCTGGAGAGCTATTTAAAATATCAAACTAGAAATTTAAATAATAAAACATTTCATTCTAGTCTGCTTAATTTTTTTAAAAGTGCTAGTCATAACTCACTAAATTGATAGGTAAAGCACTGCCCTATATCATGCTGTATCTCTAGTCGAAGATGACTTCTTGATGGAGGAAATGAGCCTTATTTGATTTGATTTATATTGGTAGAGAAGTTATGCCAGGTGATAGAGATGGTAAACCTGAAGGCATGGAATGGAAAAAAAAAAATTTAGAGACTCTGGGGACACTATAGATTGTTCTGGCTGAAATGGAACAATGATTTACTGGGATATGGAAGTATTAAAGAATGTCAGGACGTCTACTGCCAAACTACAAAGAATTCTGAAAGTTAAGGGACACTCAATACAGTATGAAGAGTCATACAGTTTCACCTACTTTGAAGCCTTTTCTCTTTATTCTACCACAACTTCAAAACTCTGTTTGTACCCAATTCTCAAGTGTTCTGGAACATTTCCTCCTTTTGAAGTTCTCTTCTTTGGATTTTATAATACTGTATAACACACTACATTATGATTCACCTTTTAAATCTCTGTGACTTTACTTTTCACTGGCCATCCTTCCTCCTCACGCTCTTCTCTGTCCTGTGACTTCTCTCTCTATCCTCATCTTTGGAGAGTTAAAACCTACAAACTAAGTGCTTCAATTATATCTTCTACAGAAATAATTCTGTGCCCAAGTTCTAGTCTAGCATCTGTTCTTCCTTCTGCAGCATAATCTAATCTGTGATGTAATAAAATATTAAAGCTTAAATTATATATATATACAATGGAATACTATTTGGCCATAAAAAAGAAGGAGATCTTGTCATTTACAACAACATGGATGAAAGTGGAGGACACTATGTTAAGTGAAATAAACCAGGCACAGAAAGATGAATTTAGAAAGTTCTTATTCATTTGTGGGAGGTAAAAATTAGAACAATTGATCTCATGGAAATAGAGAGTAGAATGATGGTTATCAGAGGCTGGGAAGTGGAGCTGGTGGGGGTGGGGAATAGGGGAATAGGGGATGGTTATGGGTACAAAAACAGGTTAGACAGAATGAGTAAGATCTAGTATTTAATAGCACAACAGAGTGACTGCAGTCAACTGAAATGTATCATACATTTTAAAACAACTAAAAGAGTATAATTGGAATGTTTATAACACAAAAAAGTGATAAACGCTTGAGGTAATGGTCACCCCATTTACCCTGATGTGATTATTATGCACTGTATGACTGTATCAAAACATCTCGTGTACCCTATTAACATATGCCTGGTATGTACTTATAGAAATTAGAAATAAAAACTTTTTAAAAAGCTTAAACTAATTTAATTCTCACATTACTTAGAAGTATAATCAGTTAATTGAAATGTCAATATAAATCTGTTATATAGCTTTGAAGCATTTTTTTCAGCCTCAAACAGGTGAAGAACAGTGGCTCTGATCACAAAAATTCATTCAGTATATCAAAGAAAGTGTATAAAGACGAGTATTTTTCAGAAGTACTTACTCTTGGATAAGGAAGGCCACTGGTAGTGTTGAAAGCTGGTAAAAGTTTGTAACCTAACTGCTTTGCCATTTGGAGAAGTTCATCATTGTACCACTGCATGTATTCACCTTTTTCTTTCAGCATGATTGCCAGGGAGTGCCCACCCAAAAGACCCCTAGGATCACAGAGATGAAACATTATCCATATCTTATAGAAAAATTAAAAGTTACCATCTAAAAAGATGTGGGTACTTTGTTATACAATTTAACACATTTAAGGAAAGACAAAAATTATTTAAACATTATTTACTTAACATTGTCTACTCATTTTATGGCAAACCACTACAATTACAGAGTCAATACATTTTTCTTAAGTCAGATATTCTATGCTGTTGCGAAGTTTTTAGCATTCCTAAATAACTTAAATTTTCTTAAAGAAAACCCTAGATATTATGTTTAACAAATGTTTTAGCAAATTTTAAACTTAAAAATTTCATATCACCATGAAACTTTTAGAATATTATTTAAAACATAAAAACTTCTTACTCTGTATTAAATGTAATAATATTAATAAACTAGTAAAACTATGTAACAATTTCTTACATTTAATTGAAGAGTAGACTTTGACAAAAGGAAATGAATTACAAAAACAAGTAATCAAAACTATAAAAATTAAATAATGTTGAAACTTGAACTGATAAATCCTGTAATTTCATCTTTTTAAAATGTCACAAGAGTATTTCAAACTGTTTAAGAGGTAATACTATAAATTCAGTTTCATTTGGCTTACCTGAAGAGGTGCTTGGCTAAGGTTAACAAACTATGTAAGCTAGTGAAAAACCTGTGACGTAGCTAACATGACTGATGTTCAACCTATACTCCCCTTTAACAACAAACAAATATTACCTTTGAGTCTAGAGACATCTGTGACTGATTTAAGGCAAGGTAACTCCACAGCCTCTGTGTTTCATAATGTTCCAATTAACATCTTTGAAACACAAGAAACTTCTTGCATGATTACCATCAAGAAATAAACAGTATACCCTAAACTTTCTGTTATTAAAATTATAGGTTGGGCGTGGAAGCTCACGCCTGTAATCCCAGCACTTTGGGAGGCCAAGGCGGGCAGATGACTTGAGGTCAGGAGTTCGAGATCAGCCTGGCCATCATGTTGAAACCCCGTCTCCACTAAAAATACAAAAATTAGCTGGGTGCGGTGGCGCACACCTGTAATCCCAGCTACTCAGGAGGCTGAGACAAAAGAATTGCTTGAATCCAGGAGGTGGAAGCTGCAGTGAGCCGAGATCATACCACTGCACTCCAGCCTACGTGACAGAGCGAGACTCTGTCTCAAACAAACAAACAAACAAATAAATAAATAAATTATAGCTTTAGTGTCTTTCCTACTTACCCAAGAACTCTGATGTTTGTTTCAAAGACTGATACAACTACATCGTTATCTAAATTAACATCTCTTAAAACTTTTCTCACAGCATCTTCAAATTCTTTAGTTTTATTTAATACCTAGGAGAAGAAAATTATGAAATAAAGTTATTTTCTACCAAGTCAAGGAGAAATGTCCTTAGAATAAGCTATTAAAAGTCAGTCTACTTTAAACTCTAAAAAGTGACATATACAAATAATATTTCCCTTAAGAATATTATAAACATGTAATAATGTCTAAAACTGAAAAAAGTAATTACATGGCATCTTTATATACTTCTTTTTTGCACACATTAAAATATTATGAGGACTTTGAAGCTACCATCATCAGACCTGTTAACCGGATTCTTAATGACCCAGGCTACATGAATGAACTCTACTAGAATTTAGCTTCTAAGTCAAAACAAAATGAAAACACATCCTATTCACCAGATACCATTTTAAACGTTGCTTTTATTCTGAGAAGAAAGCACTTTCTCCAAGGCATGTTCAGTTGGTCCTGAACCATAATCCCCTGCTATCTTCACTCCATGGATGCCTCATTCACTAAGGAGACTATACAATGCTGTGGTCAAGAACATGCCATGACTTGAATTCTGGTTCTTTCACTCACTACCTTTGTGATCCCAACCAACTTACTTCCATTTCTGAGCTTGTACCTTCATCTATAAAAAAAGAAATACCTACTCTTATAGGGTTGTTTTCTTAAACGAGATAATGTATGTAAAATGATTTTAGTAGAGTGTCTGACTTAAGTGGTTAAAATAATTACAACTATTAACCATGCAGATCCAGAATCCTGACTAAACTATGAACTTTGTGGATTCTTGCAATGAGCGACAAAAAGGGGTCCCTGTCAATCACATAGGCTGCTATGATTTTTCACTCTAAATTAAGGTTGCACAGGAGATGTTACTTAGAGCCTAGGTGCATTAAAAGTAGTTTTCCTTTACTTAACTGTTTAACCTCTCCACGTTTGATAATAATTTGTAACGCTTTTTCACTTGATTTGATACTTCCAGTAAAAATTCTAATTTATAAAACATTCCATAAGAGAATCTCCCTAAATTCAGTAAAAGTAAAATTTAGGGTTAAGTCCTGAGTAAAACATAATATGAAACCTGATTTAAACTGAGTGCTCTCCCTTCTCAATCTCTAAGTCCACATTAAGTCAGTAGCAATAAATGCAGGTGCACACAGCATATCTATCACTTTTGGAATGAGACATAACTCTTCGACTATCCCCACCCTCCATACACATACACATTTTAGTACCACCTTGCTAATCTGATTCTTCTCCCTAGGTGTATCTCCTGGGACTTCTTCCCTCTTGAACTCTTCTCTACCTAAAAAATAGCTTTTGCCCTTTCTCTCCAAAATTAAAACAAGCAAGAATAATAGTTCCAATGCCATTTGTTTCAAGAAAGAATAAAGTAGAAAGAGAGTTCTCCTTGTCCATAATTAGCTAGAAAACTCATTCTTACAACTCCACTACTTACTGAGTTTCTTAAGCTCCTAGCTAATAACAAAGGATAAACCCAGGTCTCATCCTTTGCCCATTATCTTTGTCTCAGTATATATTTTCTACAGATTTCATGGAATGTTGAATCTAAAGGTAAGCTTAAAGTGTATTTGACTCCATTACAATCAACAGAAACTAGATGGCTGGAATTATGAACAGTTTAAAGATTAAACTATGACAACAGTAATTCTACTTCACAGATTATGGTTATAACCAAAATGAAAACAGTAGGGTTGTGTGTACTGCTACAAGTGACATGTCCAATTAATATTTTCAAATTATTAAATCACAAAATAAAAAAGTAATCACAGGTCAGGTGTGGTGGCTCATGCCTATAATCCCTACCCAGTTTCATGCCTCTAATCCCAGCACTTTGGGAGTTCAAGACCAGCCTGGCCAACATGATGAAACTCCGTCTTTACTAAAAATATAAAATTAGCCAGGCGTGGTGGTGCATGCCTGTTATCCCAGCTGCTCGGGAGGCTGAGGCAGGAGAATCACTTGAACTCGGGAGGCAGAGGTTGTGGTGAGCCGAGATCGCACCACTGCACTCCAGCCTGGGCAACAAGAGCGAAACTCTGTCTCAAAAAAAAAAAAAGAAAAAGAAAAAAAAAGAAAAAGTAATAACAAAGGCAATGTAAATTAGAAATATTAATACTTGTACTGACAAAATATACAAGATAGCATTCCTTCTAAATGTAGAAAAAACTTTCAAAGTCCTCTAATTTCCTCTAATTCTTCCGTTTAAACTAAAAAGATAATGTTTAAGATAGCTATAAAAATTCAAAATGAACTTTTTCATTTCAAAATGATGATGATATATAAGTTTCTTTGGGTATTCCACTTGAAAAGGCTGAAATTTAAAGATTTTATAAAGAATAATTTTTTAAATGTTTGTAAGACTTTGTCAGTCTTTCTTCCTGACTCCTCTTGAAGACAGTTTCAACCCACAGGGGCTGTTAGTCTGAGTCTGAACCAAAGATCAGAAAGAAATATTATCTTAGAGTTAATAGAGACCAATATCCAGTCTAGCCCCTTCTGAGGTAAAAACAGCGGCCCAGAGAAGTTAAATAATTGGGCCAAGGTCATATATCTAAATATGTGATCACTTCATGTTACTTCCTGCCACAAGAAGACAGAACTCAGGTCACACCACAGCTGCATAATGCAAAGATGGTCTGCCGAACACCATCAGGCAGCTTACTAGGAATGCAGACTCTTGGGTTCCATGTTGGATCCACTGGACCAAAATCTGCATTTTAGCAGGATTCCTTAGGCAACCTGTAGTACACTGACGTTTACAAAGCACTGTATCATTATACAATGGTTTAAAAAATTAGCATACATCAGAATCACCTAGAAGCTTGTTTAAAAACAGACTGTGAGGTCTCACTCTCAATAATTCTGCTTCAGTATTTTTGGGATAAGGCCGGGAAATGTATATTTTCAACAAGTTCCCAGGAAATGCTGATGCTGCTGGGCCAGGGACTTTATTTTCAGAACCAATGCCAAAATGCATAATTGGTATAAAGTGAAGGATGTATCATTTATAAGAACTAATGGCTGCCAGATGGATCCATAAATTCAGGAAAGTTATATAGTCTAGAAAAACTTTTTCTCCTTTTTTTTTTTTTAAAAAGGGTCTTGCTCTGTTGCCCAGGCTGGACTGCAGTGGTACAATCACAGCTCACTGCAGCCTCAACCTCCCTAGCTCAAGCAATCCTCCCACTTCAGCCCCCCAAGTAGCTGAGACCACAGGCACACACCACTACACCTGGCTCTCCTTCATTTCTGGTATTTTTAAAAACATATATGATATCTAAGGTCCATGTTCATGAAAATCAACTAGGTACTGTCAGAGAAATGATGGGGAACCTGCTATATATAAAGCACAAGATTACAGAATGAGAAACAAGTTTAAATGCACCTATGATTTTTTTCCAGCACACAGCTCTGCTCTTCATTTACTCCCCAATAACAAAATAGATCTAATGTGCATAAACCAGCTATAGTTACAAATAAATAACACCATTTAGATTTTCCCAAAATGGTAATCTGTGCCTTCCAGGATATTTTGTATATATTTTCTCTTCCCCTATTATATGAAGAAAACCTTAGACCGATAAATCAAAAACAAGGTACACAATATTTTCTTTTTCACAGTTACTGTAATATATTTTGCATATTCCATTAATCTCTGAAAAATGAAGCTGTGACGTTCAAACCTTGACTAGCTAAACAGATCTAAACAACCATGAATTTCTCATCCATAACTGCATTTTTTATCTAAAGAGCTTTTGAAGGGATGCCCAGCCCCACTCCAAAACAACTAAATCAGAATAGTTTAGGAGGGGCTATTTTTTTAAAATCACAAATGATCAATCAAGCTGCTTTTAGAGTTGAGGATTTTTGTTCTTAAAAAAACATACTCCAGTGAAAGAAGAATGCAGAAACAACATTGAGAAGAAAACCCTACTTCCAAAAAATTTCTGACACCCCAAAGGTTTTCTGTTTTGTTTTTTAAATATTAATCAGCACTTGTGACATTAACTGGAAGTTGAGAATTACGCCTTAAGGAAAATTCTCACAAGCCTACTTTTATGCCATAATGATCTAAGAGCAAAAAAATAAAAAGATACTGTATTTAGAAATCATGACATCTGGAACTCAATCTTTTCCCTGTCAGCACAAACAGTCCTGAACCAGAAATAATTAAATTTCCGCACTACATGAGGCTGAAAAGGAGTACCAAGAAGTGATCACCTGGTGCTAAAAATCACTGCTGGGAAAAAGTAATTTTTGCTTATGAACACAGAATATAAAGATTCTAATTTAACAATTTCTGTATCATTGTGGCATGTCATTATTGAACAATATCAATGGTATTTTGTAAAATGACTTTTTCCCAAGAGTTTCAACCTCCTTATCCAAAGGCAGGGAAAAAAGGTCCTTCCTAATTAAGGTGCCATCACATAAGCTGACATCCCCACAAATTATTTGAGTATCTCCGTTACCTTACATAATTCCATTAGAGATCATCAACTGAACAGTGTGAAATATTTATTTAGAAGCAAAGATCAGAACATCTTTAATTCTGAAGGCTTCTATTTCATACTTACTATGTTATGATTATATTCATAATAAAGTGTGTATATCATGAAATTAATAAAATAAATCCAAGAAGAATCAAACCTACCACAAGAGTGTCCAAAGAATCAATCAGTGTCAGGGAAAATCTAAGAAACAAGAGTAGCAAGATACAAAACATTAGAATTCGAAATAGTTTATCTATGAATGTACAAGTAGACTTACTGACATTCCACTGACTGGTAGTTCCTATTAATTAGTACTTCCATGTATCTACAGTACAATGCAACCTATAAAGCTCTGAAAGAAACTGAAAAGCCTTTACATTTACATTCAATGAATCTACATATCTTCAAGATGCACAGAAACATTCACTAGCACTGAAAACAAACGAAAATAGTAAAACACCAACACTGTTTAATGTGCTGACTTCACAAATATTTTAAAAATTACAAAAAAGTTATCTATTTTTTAAGTTATATGCAGCTTAACAACAAACTTTTCTCTGATCTGAGATGTAAACTGACTAGTCTTTTATGAAAGATAACAGAAGAGAACAAAGGAACATAATGTAATACACGAAACAGTCTTTAAAATTTAGCCAATCCCTAGAAATATTATTGTATATAAACTGCCTCTAAAAGTCTAAGACTTGGGAACTCTGAGATGCCACGCCATGCCTCGTGTTAATACTCACTTTCCCAAGGCATCATCGACGTCACCCCGACTTGGCTCCTGGCCTCTAACTCGACCTCTGCAGGTTAAAGGCATAAGTTCATCAGCAGGGTAAGCATGTTCCTGCAACGAAAACTTCAGTAAGTCACTAAGGAAAATGAGAGAAAGCACACATCATTTGGAGAACATAACATTTTCACAATTAAAAAAATAATAGTCAAAAGTTGTACTAAATTTACACCCTGTAGAATCTTTGAAAAACTCTGATTACAAATGTAATACATGTTTGGAAAAAAGTCAATACCAAAAACATTTCTTTAAAAAACTGATAATCTGCTTCCCCTCCCCTCTCTAATTTCACCTTCTAGAGGTACCTACTGATAAGACTGGCATCTATCCTTCCAGATTTATCCCATATACAAATACATACACATATATTATGCTAAAATTTTATTTATGAACAGGTGTTCATGGCCATATCCACATACTGCTCTAAAATTTGTTCACTTAAATCATGGAGTTTTTTTCCCATGTTATTAGAATGTTACAGATGTACTCTATTCTTTCTAATAACTAAAAACTGATAATATTAGCTAATATTTAATGAGTACTTAGATTCTAACCACTATTCTATATACTTTAGATAATATAATTGTCACAATGCATTGAAGTAGATTCAATTATCTCCAATTCACAGATGAGAAAACTGAGGCCCAGAGAAGGTAAGTAAGCCTAGATCATACATCTAGAAAATGATCCAGAATTCAAAGCCAGGTACGCTGACTCCAGAGCCTATCCGCTTACTAGTACCCATTTGTCAAAGTATCCCTTTATTGATGAAGATGTAGGTTGATTTCAATTTTCCACTACATAAACAATGCTGCAATAAACACCTATGTGCACGTATCTTTTGAACATATGCCAGTATTTCTATGAATTAGCTACCTAAAAATAGATCCATTAGAGTCAAGGGTATGCATAACTAATTTTTGGTAAATGCTACAAATTGAGGACAGCAATATACACTCAATTACATTCTCATTAACATAGGAAATGATCAAAAGTTCACATTTTGCCAATCTCCTAGGTAAAAGATGGTATCTAAAGTGTCATACTAATAAGGATAAACATCTTTTTGTATTATCAATTGCTATTTCTTTTTTAAAATGTCCGTTTATCTTTTGCCCATCTTTCTATCGGTTGTTTTTTTGGTCAAAAGAGACTCTCATGCATTATGTCTGTTATACACAGTAAATATTTTTTCTCTTTGTTTTGCTTTTAACTTTATCTTGCTTTCACCTTATGGTTTCTGGCTTTCAAGCATGCTTCAAAAGGATACCCTGAGCCTCTGAAAACAGCACTCTTGTAATTTTTTAAAAAAATGTTTAGATATTTACTCCATCTGGAATCTATTTTCATTTATGAGATAGGAATGTAACTGTATTTGCTCCCCCAAAATAGTTATCTAAATACTACTTTTAAAATAATCCATCCTTTCCCCATTGGCTTGAAATATTGGGTTCCTTAGTTCAAAACTTTTCACAAACATGTGTTTCTGTAGTATTTATTTGTTCGACAGACCCATTGCCTATTCCTACTCCAAAACCATTATTTCAATTATTTTATCATTAAAATAATTAAAATTAAAATCAACATTTTAACACTTTTAATAAAGGATTTTAATAATAAAAGTAAAATTAATTTATTTTATCATAAAAATCAATATTATCAGAAAAATCAATAAGCTATTATTTACTTTATAAAAATTATTTTATCGAGTTTACTCTTCTAGAAAGCTTTGAAATTTCCTTAAATTCTACCGAAATTTTAATTGGAAAAATCAAATTTGGGGAGAATTGACATCTTTACCAGTTAAGTCTTCCCATCATAGAATACGGATCACTGTATTAATTCAGATCTTCTTTTATGAATTCAGTTTCATCCTACAGGTTGCACATATTTCTTAATATTTATTTATAGGTACTTTATAGTTTGGATTACTGAGATTTCTGTTATTTTAAGAATGACCATGACAGATCATTTCTGGCTTAGATAGTAATGAAGTACATGGAAGAATCTTCCTTCCCTACCCACTACAAACACAATGAAGTGCTAAATGTTACACAGTTGAGCTTGAGAATAAGAAATTTTCAAGTACCAAAATTAAATGGTGGAATACAGAAGATAAAGCTGCACTGACCACAAGATGGGTGTTGGGAATAAAGACAGATTTTAGTGGGAGTCATGTTAATGCCCAAAGGGCACAGGAGTTCATGCTAGTGGTCCTGCATACATGGTCACAAGCCAGAACTAGACTCTTTAAGTTGGGTGGTTGCTTTTGTAAAACTGGACTAGAACATTTCTACCTATTGGCCATGGGTCTTAACAGAAAAGAAAAAAACAATAAAGTCCTGCTGATCTTTATATTCCCTTCACCAACGGAGAGTCTCTGAAAGATTCCTCTAAAATTAATAAAATATAATTCTGAGAAATATTTTAAGGTTACAATCACTGCATTAACTGTATGTTTCAACTTTAGATAATACTAACTCCCTGTGCCAAGAATAACAGGATTAACATACTCATAATTTTCCCCTTCAATATAGGATTTCTGTCAGTTACATTATTACAGGCAGTCTCACTTTGTACGGTCTCACTGTGCACAAGTTTCAATTACTACAATTTTGTTACACACCCAACAACATGGTTCAAACTTCAGTTATCATGATATATTAACTACAATTACATAAAACACAAACTTTGATGCTAGCTCTTTAGTACACAAATCACTACGTAAGTAACATGCTCATCATGACTAGAATCAATCACTTTACTTCTTTCAAAGTCTGTCAAGTGAATGATCACTGTGTTTACTCAGTTCACACAGAGATGAGTGTATGTTGCCTCCTTGTCACCCCATAATTCTATGTAACACTTTACAAAAATGATCAAAGGCGAATTAGCCAACAAAGATGGGAGTTCAGAAAAAAAATAAAAAGTGACAACATGAAGTGAAATTTGAATTGAACGTAAATGAGGTTACAGACAAGATAGCTGACATGGGAATGTCAACACTGCCTCCGTTCAAGAGACTACAGATAAGCGGCCACAGAAACTTAATGAAGGCCAACTTACTGACACACATTAAGAAAGTGGTTGTGACATAAAGTCTGAAGATGTCACAGAAAAAGTTATGTCTTCAAAAAACTTCCCATTAAAGAAATCCTCAGAGATAGTTCATGACACAGAAAGAGCAAAGGACAAAATATTTGAAGCTGATCCAAATTTAAAGGAGTATGCCAATTCGCCAAGTGTAGAAAAGATGCCTGTTCCATATCTGAAGTTATACAATGAGAAGGCAGCAAGGCAAGCACTGTTTAAACTACTCTTAATGAGATTTTTGTTAAAATAAATAAATAAGGCCAGGTGCAGTGGCTCACACCTCTAATCCCAGCACCTTGGGAGGCTGAGGTGGATGGATCACCTGAAGTCAGGAGTTCGAGATCAGCCTGGCCAACGTGGTGAAACCCCATCTCTACCAAAAATACAAAAAATTAGCTGGTGTAGTGGCAGGCGCTGGTAATCCCAGCTACTCGGAAGGCTAAGGCAGAACTGCCTGAACCCGGGAGGCGAGGCTGCAGTGAGCCGAGATCTCGCCATTGGACTCTAGCCTGGATGACAAGTCCAAGACTCCATCTCAAAATAAACAAACAAATCAATAAAAGCACTTTAAATTTTAGTGTTTCTAATATTTTTAATTACTGTATAGTAAATACTAGTTTTGCTATTTTTTTCATTTCTATTTATTTATAACCATCCAAAAGAAAATTTTTCATGTTTTGACAAAGATTTTGAAGGTTTGTAACATCTACATTCTGGTCTGGAGCCATAATTCCCCAAGTTGCTAGTATGAGAACTCAAGCGGAGTTGACGCATATCATTTTTCTAAGGCTTCTCCAGTTTCTTAGATGTCATTTTGTTCATCTCTTGATCGCTTGGTGTATTCCGGTATTTTATTGCTTATTTGTTTGTTTTAAAAGAGGATCATGGGTATTGTAGTTCTCTGATATTCCAGGGTTGGGCTGTCTTTTGCCTTATTTGAAGAACAATTTGGATGGTTATAAAATGTTTGAACATTTTTTTTCCCTTCAGAAGTCTGACGATACAGTTCTATACTCTTCTTGCAGTGTTGGGTGTTGCTATGGCAAAGTTTCTAAGACTAGTGTGATCTTTTGTACGTTGTATGTGACTTGTTTTTATTACTTGAATGCCCATATGATTCTTACTTCTTGAAATTCAGCAAAAATATTCCTGATTCCACATCCAACTCTCTCCTGCTGCCGCTCAATCAACTTTTAGTTTCCAAACTCATGGCAAATTAGCAGCAGAAATACAGACTAGAGGCCAGGAACACTAAACCCACAGGAAAGGGAAGAAAAAAATACACACAGAAGGGTGGGGGAACACCAAACTTTTAAAGCAGGCTAAACAACACTTTGCATTGAAGATAGCAACCCTTCAGATATTCAGAAAATTAAGTGCTCTGTAATGATTCATTCCAGAGTAGAGGATTCTAGGCACAAATGTTTTGATATCATCAGAAGCCACATACAGTTACTGAATTCTGAGTTCAATACCATGTAATTTTAATATTATATATAATTTTTCAGCATAAATTCCCAATTACTTTTTTTTTTTTTTTTTTTTTGAGACAGCGTTTCGCTCGTTACCCAGGCTTGAGTGCAATGGCGCGATCTCGGCTCACCGCAACCTCCGCCTCCTGGGTTCAAGTAATTCTCCTGCCTCAGCCTCCCAAGTAGCTGGGACTACAGGCATGAGCCACCGCACCCAGCCCCTAATTACTTTTACATGTGTCTTTTCATGTGTCAAATTCCTGACCATTCTTTTATGTGTCAATTCCACCAAAACTGATTTCCCAGAATGTACATTTTTACTGCTTTATAGTTTTATATTTAACACATATAAACAACACTTAGAAGCCAAGAAATATGTAAAGTGCAATAAAAAATATATATATAAAAAGCCAAGAAATATGAAATTTTTAAAAAAGTTCCTAATGTATTTTGAAAGAATCTTTGTAAAAGATAATTCAAATGTTAATTAGGTTGTAAAGAGTTCCTTATTATTTTAAACACTGCATAAAAAACATCATACTGCTGTTTTTAGGGTTTTATAACACACACACACACACACACACACACACACACACACAAAAAAAAAACCTCTGTCTGAAATTAATATAAATTCAAACCCTAAATTAAATATGAAATTCAAATCCTGAAATTAATCTAGATAATAAAAATATTAATAGCAACTGCAACCCAGAATAATCAAATAAGGGAGTTTCAAACCAGGTGTAAAAATACTTTGTCTCTTTGTTTCAAGATTAAGAATAAAAATACAACCACATCCTGTACTTAGGGTTAACCACAAAGCAAACTACAGAGAGTCTGCACAAATTCAGAGCAATGCATACGTGGCAAATTAACAGCCTTATCAAGCTTCAAACATCCTGGCTATTTGAGGCACAGTAATATCTCCTCTTTCTTCACAGCATATTGTTCAGGGATAAGTAATTCATACTGATATGACTTAGAGCCATGAGAAACATTTAATAATTATCACTCAGAAATAAAACTCAGATGATAAAACAGTCCTATATAAATTTAGTAGAACATGTGCCTAGCTGAAAGCAAAGAGCAAAAATAAAATAAAATAAATCACAATAGACCCTCCATATGAGACTCTAAATTTACTAGGGCTTTGAGGTTCTGCTCTAAAACACTCAAGTCAAAGCAACATAAAAAATTGACTTTTTGCTAATAGCTCTGATAACTTCAGCAATTTTAAAAAAGAACAACAAAGCTGAAAGACTTATGAGTTCAGGATTCACTATAAGACTACAATACTCGGGACAATGTGATATTTGTGTAAGTGTAGATAGATTCAACAAAACAAAATACAGAGTCTAGAAACACATCCATGTATACATGATAAACCATTTTTTTTTATACAGATGTCAAAATAATTCAGTAGGGAAAGGATATTCTTACTAACAAATAGTGCTGGAATAATGCAATATCCACATTTTAAAAAATTATATAAATCCACCTTTACCTCACATCATATACAAAAATTAACTCAAAATCAGTTACAGATCTAATGAAAAAGCTAAAATTATAAAACATCTAGAAAAAAAACAAAAAATTTGTGACCTTGGGCTAGACAAACATTTTTTAGGTAGGCTACAAAAGTCATGAATCAGAAAGATAATAAACTGGACTTGATCATAATTTAAAATATCTGTGTTTCAAAAGTTCCTGTTAAAAAAATTAGAAGGCAAAACACAGAATGGGAGAAAATATATCTAAAGCATATATTTGATAAGGGACTAATATCCAAAAAATACTTTTATAACTCAGTAATAACAGAACAAATGACCTGATATTAAAGTGGCCACAAGATCTAAACAGATGCTTCATTCAAAAAAATGCGTATATAAATATATATATATATATATATATATATGCATACATGCATACATATATATATGAATAGCAATAAGCACATTGGAAAATTTTCAACATCATTAATCATCAGGAAAAATCAAATTAAAATCACAATGAACTACCACTATACATCCAATAGAATGGCTGAAATTAATAAGACTGAAAATACCCAGTGGAAGGACGTAGAATAATTAAAACTCATACATTGCTGGTAGGAAATGCAAAATATTAGAGCCATTTTAGAAAAGTTTGGCATTTCTTATTAAGTCAAATTTACACTTACCATATGACCTAGTAATCCTATTCCTAAGTGGGAAATATATGAAAATGTATGCCCAAATAAAAACTTGCACTCACAGGCTGACAGCAGCTTTATTAATACAGTAATAGCCAAAGACCAAAAATAAGTACTTATCAACCGGTAAATCAACAAAGAAATCATGTTCTATTAAATCAACTAACACTACTGAGCAATAAATAGGAGTTAAAATGTATCTCCAACAACATGGATAAATCTCAAAAGTATCATGCTAAATGAAAGAAAGTAAATCAAAAGACTATGTACTGTATGATGCTATTTATATGAAATCCTAGGAAAGAGAAAGCTACAGTGACAAAAAGCGGATCAAGGTTGCTAGGGGTCAGAGGCAGGGAGAAGGAATTTATGCAAATAACTATAAGTTACATTTTGGGGGTGATGAAATGTTCTGTATCATGATTGTGATGGTGGTTAAATGGTTGTACACAATTGTCAAAACAGCACTGTGCACTTAATTTGAAATTATTATACTTAAAAAAGATGAATTAGCCAAATGATCCGGTTCTATTGAGTTAAAATTCTATGTAGAGTTTCAGAGTGTAATTACAAAATGTTTTAAGAGGATACTATAGAATTTATTGTGTAATTTTGGTAGGGTTTTAGGATGGTCTAAAAGCAAAGGCCAAGAACAATGATTCATACATAATAGTCCCACAACAGTCTACACAAAAAGAGGTAAATATAAATTTATATCTCCGTTACTCCCATTAGTACCATGCCTAGAATACTTTGTTTACAGAATTACTGTTTTTGATGTACAAACCATTAAAGAGAAACACTGAGTACAGAGTTTCAGATGAGGAAGATGAAAAAAAATTCCAGAGATGGATGCACAATATGAATGTACTTAATCCCACCAAACTGTATACTTAAAAGTAGTTAAAATGGTAAATTATATATTGTGTATATTCTATGACCATAAGATTTTTTTAAAAACATTGGGGGGCAGGGGTGAAGCTCTCCAAAGAAAATGTACATATATCTAGAAATGCACAGGAAGTTCATTTTAAAACAGTTCCTTTGGTTTGATTAATAAAGGCTATTCTACTGTTGCTTTCACAATATCAACCTTAACAATAGTTATTAGGTATGATTCTACTAAAATAAATTGTGCTTACCAACTCTTTCCAAGCTTATTTGTAATGTTTAGGGCTCTTACCAGAATACGGTTTTTGCTTGTAACAGTTTGAGCTATCTAACATAGACAGGAAAAACACTGGGAGATCTAAAAAGGCTCTACATTTGGATGGCCCAAATACACGTCATTTTGTCGTCCAAATTAATCTGCAAACAAAACTGTACAGGAACACTCGAAACATGTTAATAGAAGCCCTGAAGTGACTGTGGTCTGGGGTTAAATAAGGTGTCACAAGAACTGCTAAAATAAACATCAAATTCATGTTATTTGGGAAAAGAGCCATCTGTGCAATTCACTTTAGGTAAACTGCAGTCTGACTGGGGCTAGAGATTTGTCAAACATAGTTGTCATAATGTTAATAGTTATACCAAGAAGTGATAAAAATCAGAAAATCCCTAAATGTAAGTCCAGAGATGGGAGAGATGTAGTAATCTACCTACAGCTGGGAGGACATTTTTATTAGGAAGTATCATTAATAGAACCTTTTATTGCAATAGAAAAAATAAGTTCAACAGTCACATGCCAAGAACAGCAAAGAATGTATGTGCTTTAAGCAAGTTCTATGTACTATCTGTAGAACAAGTTCTGAGTTACAGGCTAAATGGATTTAGGAGGGCAATTTCAATTTAGGCAGTGAATAAATAATAATGATAGTAGTAGTCGCTATCCGTAGCAGTAGTAAATTCTTACACCATGCTTCCTATTTGCCAGACACTAGTTCTAAGCACTTTCATTATATTAACTTGCTTAATCCATCTAACATTGTGAGGCAGGCAAACCATCGTCTCCATTTAGCAGAGATGAAGACACAGGCTCAGGAAGACTAGGTAACTTTCCCATTGTAACCCAAATGAGAGGTGGCAGAGCCACCTCAGGGTGTCCTGTTCCAAGTCCAGAGTTCTTGCTCTTAATAATACTATACTGCTTGTCTTTGGAAAATACCATGGCTTTCCTGGGAAGCAAGAAGGTTAAAGGAATTGTTTTGGTTGTAGACCAGAATGGAGAGTAGTATTAGAAAGAACTATTGAGAAATGAGGAAAAACTTTCAACATTTATTAAAAGTCTGTCATGTACCAGGCAAACATTTTAGCATAGTAGGCAACTGACTACAAAAAAGTAAACAGATTTAGAGCCTGAAATTCACTTTAAACTTGTATTTTTAATTAAGTTTAATATTCCTTTGCATTAAAAACACAAAGATATATCACAATGATCAAATGCAGAAAAAAACCACATCATTTCACTTCATCTACACAAGAATTCAATTCAGTTATTTCAAAAAATGTACTAAGCATTTATGTACCAGGCACAAGACATACGAAAGGTCAATTTATTAAAAATTAAAGAAATCGGTTCCTGTTCTAAAAAAAAAAAAAATCTACAGTCTACAACAATTCTTTGCAATTATTTTCATTTTAAATAGAAAGACACTGCTCAGATGGGTTAAATGACCTGCTTAGGGTCCAACCTGTAAATAGTTAAGACAGGATTTGAACTCAAGCTCTTCTAACTCCAAAATCTATACACTTATACACTACAGAAACCTAACAGTGTTTCTGAGTATAGGAACTGGAAAAAAAAGTTCAACTGACTTCAATTAACAACTACAAGACAACTGTATTCTCTTTAATGTTTTAGAACTGTGTCATGTTAGTTGAGAACTTGAAAAGAGGAAGTGTAAATTCTAGACTAAATCTTGGGTGACAGACCTCACACAGATTGAACACAGAGCAAGTACACAGCAAGAATAACTTATATTGTAAAACAGCTGAACATTTAAAAATATGTATTATAGTGGACAGGTATGGTCACACTGGAAATACAGAAGAGAATGTTACTTTCAGGAGTTTCCAGTCTCTGAAGCTGAAATCCCTCTCTCTTAAATCCTATGAGTAGTTAATTTGCAGAAAGTTACTCAGTTAGGTCCCAAGTCCTCTGAAGGCTGCCCTCAGTACCTGCATTGTCACAAACCCACTAAGTGTATTCTATAGTTAGAAAAAATATATTGATATAACTTTCTGCCATTGATATAACTGTTCTACCTACAAAGAACAAGATATTAAAGATACCATGCTTTATACAGACGCTCCTATTCATTGTGAGAAATTGAACTTATCCAGCTATATGCTATTTTATTCAACTTTGGAACTATATTCATGAGTATGCATTGATGAGATGGCTTAGGTCTGAGGGTACAGCATGGATCCACTTGGCCATCTCAAACTTATTAGCCTAGATTTGTTAAATTATGCTTTGCCCAAACTGAATTAACCAGGGATAAATGATTTTGAAAGAAATATTAAGCGTAGGCATGTGGGTGACAAAAAAAAATTAATTAAAAAAGAGAATGGCATAATGGTTCACGCCTATAATCCCAACACTTTGGGAGGCTGAGGTGGGTGGATCACTTGAAGTCAGAAGTTCAAGACCAGCCTGGCCAGCATGGTAAAACCCCATCTCTACTAAAAATACAAAAATTAGCTGGGCGTGGTGGTGTACCCCTGTAATCCCAGCTACTCAGGAGGCTGAGGCAGGAGAATTGCTTGAACCTGGGAGGTGGAGGCTGCAGTGAGCTGAGATCGTGGCACTGTACTCCTCAGCCTGGGCGACAAGAGTAAGACTCTGTCCCCCCCCAGCAAAAAAAGAAACATTAAGGGAATGACTGAGGTCTTAAGAAATAAATTTGAAACTGTGTTTTTAACATTTAAATATATCTTTAAAAATCATCATATTCTAAAAACATTATTAGGAACTCAAAATGTGCTGTCTCCAAATTTATAATATAAAAGACAACAAGAATTGTCAAATACAAAACACGCTTTAAAACTAAAAATGCATAAATTATATATATTTAGGTGTTCACAGATAACAATGATGTTGATATATGAAGATATTTGGTTAATATGATTTTAAAAAATGGATTCACAGAATCAGTTGAAAAATATTTTAACCAGAACTAAAGTTAGTCCTCTGCCAAACTTTTCCCAACTACATTTTATAGGCTGCAAACATAAAAGAAAACCTGCTGACATATTTTAAAAGGTAAAAACAAGGTTATAAAGGATAACGGTCAGGATAATATGACTACACTCTTTTCAAATTACACAAATATATGTGTAGAATTTTTTTTGAATTGCAAAATTTGCTAGTTATTTCATCTACATTATTGCACAACAGATCTCCAGAACTTTTCATCTTGTAAAACTGAAACTGCTATTTAATCTTAAGTGAGTCCTAAAACATTTTTAAATAATATGAATCAGCATACTAGAAAGCAAAATATATTCAATGCGGAGTCCATTAGGATACAGTTAGGATAGAGGATAAGTAATAATCTCTCTTTTAAGCAATGGTTTTCTTCAGTGTATAAATATTGTAAGCTTCTTTTAATTAAGAGAATAATTTCCCTTAAGACCAGAGATAACATCTTCTTCATGTATATATCTGCAATATCTAGCTACATAAAGCACTCAATGAACATTGTTGATGGCACCCAAGGAAGCTATTTAAAAACGAAGTTTCATAATCTAATTTCAATTTATACTTACCTGTTCAATAAACTGGTTCCCTATGAACCACTATCAGAAAGACTATGTTTGCCCTGTTTTTAAAAAACTTCCATTTAAGAAATGTAATTGTAATTTAGATTTCAAAATTCCCAGTTGACTGTGCTCACATAATAATCAGCTCACATAAATGGTAGGTAAAGATAAGCTTTCTACTTACCATATAGTTACCATAAGCATGATCAAACATTTCCAGTACTTGATTCCTAATTTTAAAAGAGCAGAAATGGAGAAAAAAAAAAGGTAAGTATATTCTATTTATTATCTTTCGAAAAGTTAATTCTCCCTCACAAAAAAAAAAAACCAATAAAAACAAAAGAAAAATTTAGGTAGGAAGGGACATAAAGAGAGTCAGGAACGACAACAGTTAGCACACAAGCTTTCATGAACTCACCACACAAAGCTGAGCCACACTTTAATGACTACTAGTAACTTATGTACAATTCATCTTACAAATTTTTCCTAAAAAAACTGATGAATGACAGTTGCTGTAATCAGAGAAGGAAATCTGATGCAGAAAAATAACCTCTTAACACAATTATTTAACATATCTGTCATGAAGGGGGGGATTTTGCTGGAGAGCCCTTAAAAAGAACCATTATTGTTGCCATTTATTGCTTTCCCTATATGTTCTATTAAAAGAGAGAAGTGAGTGGGTGTGTAGTGACATGAAACAACACTTTATGAAACCTCTGCCTTTGCTCTTACACTGAATAAAACTACTCATGCCTAGTTTAAGTACGTATTTATTAACATGTTTGTCACATTTTCAAGAGATACTTTTTATGTTGTGCTCTACTTTAACAAAACTGTCAAAAGTCAAATAAATAGTATTCACTTCAAAAATGAGAAAACTAATGCTCAAAAAGAGATTTTTGTATTTTAGCTAATTGTTTTGCAAAATCTCCAAAATAGTTGTTTAAAATGGAAATGTCTGATCACTATACCAGAATTTTACTAAATCAAAACCTGTAAGGTTGAGACTGAGGAAGCAGTCTTTCAGTTAAACACTCTCAAGTTCAAGGATTTAGGACTATAGGAAAAAGTACAGGTTGATGGTATGACCAGACAATGTCAAATAACTAGCAAAGGAAAAACAGCTTAGCAGTCTTTTATTAACTTTTCTTTTTTTTTAAGACACAGTCTCACTCTGTTACCCAGGCTGGAGTGCAGTGGCACCATCTCAGCTCACTGCACCTCCCAGGTTCAAGCGATTCTCCTGCCTCAGCCTCCCGAATAGCTGGGATTACAGGCGTCCGCCACCATGCCTGGCTAACGTTTTTATTTGACCAACATCGAGACCATGTTGGTCAGGCTGGTCTCAAACTCCTGACCTCAGGTGATCCACCGCCTCAGCCTCCCAAAGTGCTGGGATTACAGGTGTGAGCCACCACTCGCGGCCTATTAACTTTTCTTTTACCCAAGTTACAATCACTGATGGCAAGAACTGAAAAAAGTGTTAAAGAAATTACTCACTATATTTTTATTTTACCTCCTGTTATACTGCGATTGTCATTTTTAAAACTATAATCACAGATGATGAAATACTGGTAACAACAGAGCTAGCAAACAGAAAAGACCTCAGTTCCAGATCCTGGCTATGGGGATCAGCAAAATCAAGTACACTCAAACTTATGAAGTGAACAAATTAAGTCCTGACAACTTTTATGAATAATAACCATTTAAAAACTCTTCATTATTTTAAAAAAAGACCTTACTACCACTTTACTAAAGCACTAATTCTTTGTAAGTTTATATATACATATATATATATATATATAAATAGAATATGGATCAAGTAATCTCAGAAAATTATGGAGTATTTTGAAGAATCCCTCTAGACACTTATTATATTGCAGATGATAAAGATCTTTCAAATGAGCTATATGATTTTTGTATTTGTAGTTTACAGCTCTAGACTCTTACTCTGTCCTAAGTAGAAAAAAAAAAAGTTTAAAACGTCCCTTTCAGGAACTCATATCAATAGATGGAAGGTTTTTTTTTTCCTTCCCTGAAATGGAATACAAGATTATTACCAACAAGTAGAAATTCCTATAATTGGCAATGGTAGTGCCTAGACATGTGTATGACAAATGATATAAGCTCTTACTTGCTAACTCAACTTTACAGGCATTCAATTTTCAAGATTAGAAGTAAATCATGATTGCATACAAGGAGAAAATACTATTTCCCAATCCTTAAATTTATGCAGCATATGATAAGCAAATTTTGGAACATATATTTGAAAGTGGAGCAAATATTGTTGCTCTGACTTACATACATAAGCCTAACAAAGTCACATTTAAATATGGAATGGTATACTATCATATTGAACAGAAAAAAAAGTTTCTATAATGTTTTCTATCTATTCAACAACTGGATTAAAATGTATTGGAAATCAGACCCAGTTCAAAAATTACATCTCTCTTAAGTAATTTCTGTAAGTCAGCTTTTTCTAAAGTTACATCTGCCAATATGCTATAGAAACTGGATTGTTTTCTACTTCTTTTTTTTTTTTTTTTTGAGACAGAGTCTCGCTCTGTCACCAGGCTAGAGTGCAGTGGCACGATCTCGGCTCACTGCAACTTCCGCTTTCCGGGTTCAAGTGATTCTCCTGCCTCAGCCTCCCGAACAGCTGGGACTACAGGGACGCACCACCATGCCGAGCTAATTTTCGTATTTTTAGTAGAGATGGTTTTTCACCATGTTGGCCAGGATGGTCTGGATTCCTTGACCTTGTGATCCGCCCACCTCAGCCTCCCAAAGTGCTGGGATTACAGGGATGAGCCACTGCGCCTGGCTGTACTTCATTTTTTAATGAAAACATAACATTAACAAAATATCCTCTTGTAAAATTTTAAAAACAAAACTGAAAAGCTTATTCCGTGAAGGATAAGACTACATATAACCAGCTAAATAATTCCATGAAGTACAAGTTATTGAGCAAGTGCTTACTATTCATGACATCATGTTTGGTTTGTTGAGGGAGCGGGAAAGGGGTGGGGCATTTTCTGCTTTTTATCACAAATCATTATTTGGGCTTTTAAAAAATGCACAGGTAAACTTAATGAATCACAGTTCAGTTTTCTGAAAATTTCCAGAGGAAAAAGCAGTCATATAATTGTGTATTTGTCGTTTATAGCTCTAGATTCTTCCTCTACCTTTACTTAAGGGTAGAGCACTCTAAGTAAGTGCCTACATAATCCTAATTTTACTTTCATAAACGATCTCAAAATTTGAGCTGAAATCTCAAGCCTATTTGGTTGAACTTTTCCAGTTAAAAACTAATTTTGGTCAAAAATGATTTATCCAATGACTCTTTTACAAATAAAAGTTTTTAATAACAAATAGAGAAAGGATGGTGGTCAAATAAGATTCTTGCGGTTCTTAGCAGACTTAATACATCTCTTCCAAGTCTAATGAAAGTGCAACACCCTGGAGAGAGCCTGGCTCTGGGATCAGACAGACCTGGGTCTGAATACTGGCTCTACCAATTACTAACTCTGCAACTGAACAAGTCAACCTTGGGTCTCAACTTCCTCATTTGCAAAATGTGGATCACACTCACCTCATTGGGAAATAGGAAGGATTACAGAGGTAACATATGCAAAGTGCTCACAGAGGTATTTGGTAAAAGGTAGCAATGATACATCAAATTCATAATGAGAGAAAATGTAAGATACTTATTAGAGTTTACCGGTAATTTTATTTTGATGGTTGATACTTCAACTTTTTCCATCAAGTGATCTTTTTTGCTATTTTATTTAGAAATGAATGCAAGACTCTTTGCAATGATTTAAATAAAGAAGTACATAAAGTAAGACCTAATGGTTCCACCACCCCTCCAGCCTAACCCCAAGAGATAATCTTCATTCCACTTTTCTGAGCTTAGACAATTTTTTTTTCTTTTTTAAAAAAAACATGGGATGGTACTATACATATTATTCTACAACTTGCATTTTTTTTTTTTTTTTGTCTTGGAAATATATTCTGGATAGGCTTCCAGTGACATACTTCCTTCTTAATGTCTGACTGTTATTCCACAATATGAACGTACCCTGTTCAACCATTTCCTCCAAGGAACAGTTGTTCTTTCAAAATGCACTTTTTTTTTTTGAGACAGAGTTTCGCTGTTGTTGCCCAGGCTGAATCTATCTCTACATTAAGAGTGCTTTTATTTTCTTAAGGTAGATTCCCAGAAATAGAATTGATTTCAAAGATGCGCAATTTAAATTTTAGGAGATACTACCAATAAGTTACAGCCATTTACACTCTCACCAAGCCTTTTTTTCTCCCACACTTTAGCCAGAACTGTATCCCTGTTTTATATTATATTTACTAATCTGATGGGCAACCCAGCTATCTCCTCGTTGTAATCTGCATCTCTAACATTTATGGAGGTTGAGTAACTTTTCATGTTTATTTACCACTTGTACTTCCTTTTCTGACTTAACCGTTCACGCCTTTTGACCATTTTCTACTGGTTCTTGGCTTTCTTGAGCATGTGTAGGACTTCATGTATGTTCGTATTACTGACTCTGAATTAAATGGTGTAAATCGAATTGAGTTTTACGACACTTCCAAGATGGATAAAAACTACTGAGTAGGTATACCTGAGACTTTTGAATAATTTCCCCCCAAACATTCGGTTCTATTATGAAAACACAGTGCAAGAAAACGCTGCAAGGAAATAGTAAAATGTGTAAAGTTCAAGTTCCAATGAACGCCCGTTTTTCCGTAACAGGTGTAAACATCATTTCCTTTACTGTGAGATCAGCAACATTTCCCAGCTGGAAGCTCACTTGTGCGAGAAAGCCAACCATGCCTCGGTCGACAGGCAACCGCAGGGCTCCAACGCGCAGCGATTCGGGCTGTAGCCCCCTTCTCGGGCCACTGACATGGCAGCCGCGTTGACACACCGCGCCTGGCCTCGAGCCTGCACATGTCACCGGCAGCCAAGGCGACACCCTGTCAGCTCCCCCGAGGTCAGGTCGCGGGCGGCAGCCCCTACCTCCCCGGACCCTGTCCACCCCACCAGGGTTCTCGCGCGGCAACAGCCGTTCCAATTGCGACAGGAGAAGCCACTACGCGACCGGGTCGCAATGACAGACAACCCTCCTGCGGTCAGCCTCACCGAGAAACCCACCCCAGGCTGCCAAGCACCCTTACCCAAGCTTCTGTTTCTCCTCCCTACTCATGGTCTCGGCCCCTGCCGTCCACACGGACGTGGCCGACACCAGGCAGAACGCTGCCGTCGCCGCCACTAGGCTCCATGGTGCTCGCTGGGGAACCGGGGACCCACAGCCCTGGCCGCCGGCTGCGCTCATGGCCCCGCGGTTCCGCGCACGCGCAGCTGCTACGCCCGGCCGGTGGGACACACTGCTGGACGCCGGTGGCCAAGGGGCTGCGAGCCGTGCTGAGACGGGGCGGGATGCAGAGTAAGACTGGCGGCCGCCGGCGCCAAACTGTTTCCCGAAGCCACCGAGCCGCTCCCCAGCGCCAGCGCTGCCACGGCCCTCCACCCTCAGTAGCCCAGAGCACCTCCCCCACCTTTCCGGTGTCGTAGTCTAGGAAACCGCCTTCCCCACGTTACTTCCGGGTAGGGCCGAAGACATCGAGCCTCAGGACCAATGGGGATCGCATCGGAGAGGGGCTGTCTCCCGCGACTGAAAAGGGCATTGGCCAGGAGAAGTGACACGTAGACAAAAGGCGGGACTGGGAAGGGATCTCTCGCTTCGACCCGCCTCCGACCCGCGGAGTTGCCGCCGGAGGACTACCAGTCCCAGTGGGCACTGCTTCCTCTTCGGCTCTCCCGCAGGCGAACTTGGAGCGGCCTCGCTTGCTTCTACCCTAGGTGGGCGCGCTGCACCCTGGGCCGTGTGGTCCTCCGAGGTCACCGGTGGTGTGCTGGGATCCCACCTCCTCCTTCCCTCTGCGCCCTGCAGTCAGCCCTGCCTCGGTGGGCTGCTGAGTCCCGGGAAACCCGTCAGCTGTTTATCCCTCTTCCTCAGAAAGATGTTTCCCCGAGAGCTGGCTGAATGAGGCGCACTGCCCCCGAGTCAGTGCTGCATGCCTTAGGGAATAGTGTTGGAGTAGTCCTCTTCCCTCAGGGAAATTCTAAAACACAGTAACAGCAAAATGAATTGAGCCTTTGAAGACATTGCGTTAAGGGTTTTACTTGCAATCATCTTATGCACTCTTCTCAACTCTGATAGGGTAAGTACCCCTATCCCGCCTTTTGCAGAGGAGGAAACAGAGGCTTAGAAAAGTTGGTTAAGAAGAGCTTGTCACATTGCTGGATTAGATTCCAACCAGCCTTTGGGAAGCCGTTGCATTTAACCACTGTGCAGTGCCACAAGAATGAAGGACAGACAGCACGTGGGTCCTTGTACATGATTAATCATAGTTATCTAAAAAGCTCAATGTAATGAGAGCTGTGTGGGCTGCAAAGAAGGTTTAATGAAGGAGATTGGAACTTGCAATGAATTTTGATGACTGAGTCCTAGGTTAACTATTGGCAAAATGACATGTCAGGTCCTCTTGAAAAAAAAACCACATTGTTTTTCTGGTGTGTTCATTCAATAGGAAGGTGCGGAGTTCAGGAGCTTGGATGTGATCTCTGTAACCACAGTAAATTACTTACTTGTCCCTTAAGTAGCATTCAGCTCTTTCTGGAAACGTTTCTTCCTTTACTTTTATCACCTTACCGCTTACCTCTTAACCTCTTACCTCTTCTCTGACTGACTCATCTTCCTTCACTCTCTCACCACTTTATATTAAAATACAAGTGTTCCCTTAAGGTTTTCTTTTTGTCCTTTTTCTCTCTGTACTCTGGGACATGTGGTCCTCTGAGGATTTCTTCTACTCATAATGATTCAACCAACATATCTCTGTGGTTGATTTCTAAATCAGTATGTCCAGATCATTCGACCCACATTTCCACCTCCCTAATAGAAATGTCCTTATGTCTGGCCCAAGAGTAGCTCGAACGTAAGATGCTTTCTAATTCAAATTAATGCATCGGAATCAGTGTCAGCTCATCTTTATCCTTTGTGGTCCATGTGCAATTATTTACCAAATTATATAGATTTTACCTCTTCTATCTTTCAGATTATCACCTTTCTATTCCTACTTCTGCTCCATTCAAACTTCCATTACCTCTCTCCTAAAATACTACAATGGCTGAATAAATGTTGAATATACTTGTTTCCTTATTTCTTCAGTTTTCTTATCTATAAAGTGGGAATAGGCCGGGCGCGGTGGCTCACGCCTGTAATCCCAGCACTTTGGGAGGCCGAGGCGGGTGGATCACGAGGTCAAGAGATCGAGACCATCCTGGTCAACATGGTGAAACCCCGTCTCTACTAAAAATACAAAAATTAGCTGGGCATGGTGGCACGTGCCTGTAGTCCCAGCTACTCGGGAGGCTGAGGCAGGAGAA